>BTPG01000003.1:152641763-152671763 GCA_036245525.1 Semisulcospira habei
ACCCTTTCGAGATCTGTTTTGTTTTTCAGAAATAAGCTTATATCGTCTGCATACATTGCTAATTTGAGTAAACTAATATCTTCTGAAGTGTGTGTAATAGTTGGGAGACACAGACCCTGAACAGACGGGTCTGCGCGGATTCATTAATGGCTAATAACTCTATGGCTAAAACGAAGGCCATCGGAGAAAAAGGACACCCCTGCCTTATTCCCGACCTGACTTTAAAACACTGAGACATCCATCCCATGTAGTTTAAACAGCTTTCTGTATTACTGGTCAAGACATTCACCCATCTGACAAAGTTTTCCCCAAAACCAAATCTTTGAAATGCCCAAATCATATATTCCTTTGAGACAGAGTCAAATGCTTGCTTGTAGTCTAGCGCAAGTAATAGTCCTGGTTTATTTTCTATATTTAGATTGTCTATAGTGTCATCAATAAGTCTGATAACATCACTGATTTTCCTGCCCTTGATGAAACCAACTTGATCCTCGTGAACTAAACTACTTATGACTGTAGATAACCGGAGTGCTAGACATTTAGCGAGTATTTTGTAGTCAGTATTTGCGGGCGCCAGTTATTTAAATCTTCTCTAGGCAGCCCTTTCCCTTTGTGTATTAATGTAATTACAGCACGCCTTTGAAGCACAGACATCTCCCCACGCTCAAAAGCTGCATTGAACGAGTCTAGAACAATGTTTTTAACTTTTATCCAAAAGAATTTGTAAAAAGATGTCGTGAGACCATCAAGTCCGAGAGCAGAGCCATTTTTCATTTTTTTCAATGTGTATGTGAGTTCATCCACAGCAATGTGGTCCTCTAACTCTGTCTTCTGGTCCTCTGTTAACTGAGGAACTTCTACATTAATAAAAGCATTTGCTTCATTTTCTTTTAATTGAGCGATCTTGTCATATTTGTTACTAAAATAGTTAAATTGCCCCAACAGGATTTCTTCCTGTGAGTACACTATACGCCCATCTAGCAAACTTAACTTGTCCATTATCTTAGCATTTGCCTGTGTTCTTTCCAGTCCGAGAAAGTACCGAGTACTCTTTTCGCCTTCTTCAATAAATTTAGCACGTGCTCTGGTCTGGGCGCCTCGCGCTGTGTACATAGTGTGTATATCTAATTCGTGCTTGATGTGCTCTCTCTGCTTACATAGAACAACATTATTAGGATCAAGCGAGAGACGCTTTTCAATACTGTTAAGCAGTTCTTCCAATACCAATGTGTATTCCGTTGAGAAGTTCTTTTTCCTTTACTGTATGACATAATTAATTCTTTTAATTTGACTTTACACAAATCCCACCTTGTCTGTGCATCAATGTTAGTATACTTAGTTGTAAAATCATCCAAAAAAGTATTCACCAACTCCAACAGGTTTTTATCATATAGCAGACCGTCGTTAAATTTCCAATAGGAAGGGCCACGTTGCACGTGTGTTATCTTATAGTTCAGAACCAACGACCTGTGGTCTGACTGAGGAACAGACACAATGTCACATGTGAAAATACAGTTCAATGCACTGTCTGAGCATAACATATAGTCCAATCTTCTGGCAATATAGGGATTGTGTTTACACCACGAGTACTCACAGATTAGACCATTAAAAACTCTCCATACATCTGTAAGATCAAAGTCTGACAAAAGATTATTAAAGCGCTCCACATCTGGCACCGGGTGTTTCTCACCACTGATGATGTCTAATTTGTTATCAAGAACACAATTAAAGTCACCACACACAATCAGCTGATCCGTGTCGGCACGGTTCAGTAAATTATATAAACAATCAAAAAACAGTTGCTTTTCGGATGAGATGGTAGAGGCGTATACATTCACAACTAACAGTGTTTTATCTTCCCAAACAATATCTACAGCTAGAATTCTATCTGAACAGTAGACATTTAATTTCACAGGAAACCTTTTTGTTAATTAAAATAATCTGCCCCATGCTGTGACAAGAGCCGGGTGCACAAAACAGCTTACCTCCCCATTCCCTTTCCCAGTTTTCTTGTTCCCCATTAATCACATACGATTCCTGGACACATATCACGTCATACGAATTTCGTTTTAATCTATTGAAAAAAGCTTTTCTTTTATTATCATTTCTCAAGCCATGGGCGTTTATAGTAACGATATTGAGTTTATCCATTCACTAAAGCAATATTTTCATATTTACATGTATTAGTATAGGTAGAGACGCTGTTCATTCTCATAGTCCGGAGGCATGGCCGAATCGTCAACACAAGCCACTGAGCACAACCTGACACAAGACAGCGAGTCCATCTCCGTGGAAAGCGAGACCCACATTATAGTACAATGAAAATCTCGTCTTCCACAAACATGTACCCGCTGTCTGTCGCCAAACTAGAGCAGGACAGCAGAGCAGCCTACGTCGCGGCTGCGTCACCAAGTAGGTCAACGGGATTCCCTGCTATATCAGACACGGAATCCTCACCAGCTGGTGACGTCACAGTTGCATTTTCCCTGTCGGTTCGTACCGCTCGCTTTCTCTGTGAATCCTCAGACATAGGGCTGCTACGCTGACGTTTGGACACAGAGCACGAGCGCGATCTCCCTGTACCCCGGAAATCCAGGGTGGTTTGTGTGGAGGGTCGCCCTCTCGCTGTAAAGGGCGTATTGTAGGGATCTATGGATGACACTGGTGTAGATGTGGCCGTGGTGATGGCACTAGTTGTCATTGTTGAGGAGGTGGTTGCCGCGGTCGCCCTTGTAGTCGTCTGATTGCCCGACCCCACGGGCTGGCTGGGGCCTGACGTTGAAGGTCCTAGGGTCGAAGGCCGGGGTGGAGGTCGATGGTTTGAGGTTGGGGCGTGCTGGGCGGCGGAGGGGGTTCCAGCGACAACAGAAGCCCACGAGGAGGGTGGAGGGGGGAAGGGCTGGGGGCAGGTGGGGTCTCCGGCTTTATGCCCGGGGGTACGGCACGTTCTACAGACGATGTCCATCTCGCATGTGGCCGCCCGGTGGCCCTGTCGTAGACACCTGGAACAGGAGACCGTGGCTGCATTCTGACGCTGTTCCCGGTGGTAGATGTAATGAGAATCTGCGTACCCACAGAACTCTGACGTATCATGGGTACGGGGTTCACACGGGAGTGTTCGCACGGGCCGGTCAAAAAGTAAAAGATGGTGGCCAACACTAAACAGTAAACACTAACTGTTTACATGTCATTTGGTGTGTGCATGAAAGGTGGAACGTAAATACGTATCGTAGCCACAATCTTGCAACTCACTACATGGTGGCAGCGGTAGTAGGAACTCACAGCTTTCCTAGCCCTGTACGTACTTGACTTTTTTCTTCGTTTTGTGCAAAGGACGTTTCTCGTCTTCACCATGCCTTTCAAACCGCCGGACCAGTTTGACTTTACCAAGCCCAGCGGATGGCCGGCTTGGAAACTACGATTCCAAAGGTATTTTAACGCAGAAGAACTTTCTAAGAGGCCAAAGGCAGCCCAGATTGATAGCCTGATCTATATTATGGGGAATGAGTCTGAGAACGTTTTCAGTCAGTTTACGGGTATTGACAACAACACAACTCTTGATCAAGTGATTGAAAAGTTTGACGCTTATTTTGTGCCTAGGGTGAATGTCATGCATGAACGCGCAAAGTTCTTTGGCCGAAATCAACTTCAAGGGGAAAATGTGGAAACATTTGTACGCAGTTTGTATGACTTATCCAAGAATGCAGCTTTCAAAGATCGCGATGAAAGTATTAGAGACAAATTAGTGTTAGGCATACTAGACAAAGAGCTGTCAGAGAAGTTACAGCTACAGGCAACTCTTACTCTCGACGAAGCTATTCAACAAACCCGCCAATCTGAACTGACAAAATGCCAGATCGCAGAGCAACGGTCCAGTACAGCTGGCGTTGACGCACTTCTCTACCAGCCCTCGGCACATGGATCTTCGTTGGATGCGGTGTCCCGCGGTCAGGGACGACTTCGCGGCGGTCGCGGCAACTCCTTCCAGCGTTCCAGAGGTGGTTCTCAGGGCTACAGCGGTCAGAGTGATCGCAGTGGCTCCTATCCTCAAGGAGGAGGACGTGGAGGCACTCAACATCACGGCGGTGGCGCGCATCACGGCGGCAGCTCTCACCACGTTGGCGGCGCTCATCGCGGCGGTGGTGCTCGATACGGCGGTGCTCACCACGGCGACGGTGGTAGTGCCTGTGGATACTGCGGTAAAAGACATCAAGGCAGACAAAACTGTCCGGCAAGGGGCAAGAAGTGCGGAAACTGTGGTATGTACAATCATTTTTCTTCTGTTTGCCGACAAAGCAAAAGCACCGATTCAGTGAATGCAGTGTACGATGTCGAGGATGATGGAACATACTTTCTGGGTTCAGTAGAAGGTGATGTTACGGAGCCAGCTTGGTATAAAGAGCTGAACATTTGCGGTACGCCCACTCGGTTCATAATCGACACAGGTGCTGATGTTAACATGATGTCCTATGAGCAGTACCAAAAACTCCATTTCCCACCCCCTCTCCAGCGCACTCGCGCAATACTCCTTTGTCCCAAGGGTGTGCTGAGCTGTAAGGGTGCTTTCAGGGTCCATGTCGACAATTTACAGCTGCGTTTCTTTGTCGTTGAAACAAAATCCGACAATCTGTTGGGGCGCGCAGCTTCAACCAGAATGGGCCTCATCCAGCGACTCGACGCGGTGCAGAGTCCTCTGGAAATCTTCGGCGACCTTGACGGTAACCCCGTAAGATGCACGCCTGTCAAGATCAAGCTTAAAGATAACGCTGAGCCTTACAGTCTACACACGGCAAGAAGGGTCCCCATACCGCTGATGGAAAAGGTGCGACTCGAGTTGGAAAGAATGAAGAAGGCAAACATCATCCAGGAAATCACAGAGCCAACGGATTGGTGCGCTGGAATGGTACCGGTCTTGAAGAAGAAGACGGGAGCTGTCAGGATCTGCTGTGATCTGAAAAAGTTGAACGTTGCAGTGAAACGGGAGCGCTACATGATCCCGACAATTGAAGATACTCTTCACAAACTCCAAGGTTCGAAGATCTTCAGCAAGCTAGACGCAACATCGGGGTTTTATCAGATTCCTCTCGAGCGGGAGTCCGCCAAGTATACCACGTTCATCACTCCCTTCGGACGATTTTTCTTCAAACGTCTTCCATTCGGCATTTCATCTGCTCCAGAAATTTTTCAGCGAACCATGGAAGAAATCCTCCTTGGAGAAAGCAACGTAATCTGTTTCTTCGACGATGTCGTGATTCATTCCGCCTGTCCCAGCGAACACGAAGAACACTTGACCAGAGTCATGAAGAAACTTTCCGAGGCTGGAATGAAGATGAATCGCGAGAAGTCAGAATTTCGCAAGTCAGAAATAGAGTTCCTAGGGCACAGAACCAGCGCACAAGGTGTCCGACCCGACGACAAGAAGGTGGAAGCCATACGGAACATGGCAGATCCTACAAACGTCACAGAACTCAAGCGTATTCTGGGAATGATCAACTTCCTGGGTCGGTACATCGCACACATGTCATCTACTCTGCGCCCTGTCACAGAACTACTGGAGAACGACAAGGAGTGGACCTGGGGCCAGCCTCAAGTGGAGGCACTAGCCAAGGTCAAGGAGAGTCTGTCTACTGCTCCCACACTCGCATTCTTCGATCTGTCAAAGAAGACAACTGTCAGCTCTGATGCCAGTAGCTACGGCATAGGGGTAGTTCTGCTACAGGATCACGACGGCGTCGAACGTCCGGTCGCGTACTGTTCTCGTACTCTCACTTCGGCGGAAAGGGGGTACGCGCAGATAGAGAAGGAGTGCCTAGGAGCGGTGTGGGCATGCGAAAAATTCGAAAGATACCTCGTCGGTCTCGAATCGTTCAGGCTACAGACTGACCACAAACCATTAGTCCCGCTGATCAACACCAAAGATCTACACGAGACGCCACTGAGATGTCAGCGACTACTCATTCGTCTTATGCGCTTCAACGCCAAAGCCGAATTCTGCCCAGGGAAACATCTCATCGTGGCTGACACGCTGTCACGAAGTCCACTGGAACAGCACGTCGTCGACGAAATTTCGACAACTGAAGACGACGTTACAGCTCATCTGGACATGGTTAGAGCGTCATGGCCTTCCACAGACAAACTTCTTGAAGAGATCGCGAAGGAGACTAGCCAGGACACGATTCTGAGTTCAGCACTGCTCTACACAGCAGAAGGGTGGCCGGATCACATTAGCAAGGTCAGCCCTACTCTCAGAGAACTCTTTGCAGTCAGAGGTGACCTAAGTGTCAACAACGGCATGCTGACCAAGGGTAGTCGGATCGTGATTCCACTGACTATGCGGAAGAACATTCTGAGCCGGATACATGAGGGACATCTCGGCATAACAAAATGTCGGGAGCGTGCGGCACAGTCTGTTTGGTGGCCAGGCATCAGCGAAGACATAGCCAAGATAGTAAAAAATTGTCCTCCATGTGAAGCCAAGCAACCAACACAAGTGAAAGAACCACTACTACCAACACCACTTCCTGACAGACCATGGCAGCAAGTGGCTGCTGATTTGTGCGAGTATAACAAGGAACAATACTTAGTGGTGATAGACTACTACTCGAGATATCTGGAGATTGCACATCTTCCGAGAGCTACGTCTGAGGTAACCATCAAGAAAATGAAGAACATTTTCGCTCATCATGGTGTACCAGAAACCCTAGTAACCGACAATGGACCTCAGTTCACCGCTGCAGATTTCCGTACCTTCACTGACTATTGGGGAATCCATCATGTAACCAGTAGTCCTTACTTCCCTCAAGCCAATGGAGAAGCGGAGCGTGCAGTAAGAGAGGCGAAGAAAATCCTAGCTCAGAAGGATCCTTTCTTAGCACTACTCGTCCACAGATCATCGCCTACGACAGCTACCGGGTTCAGTCCAGCAGAGATCCTCATTGGTCGTCGCATCCGAAACACACTTCCCACTCTGCCGGAGAACTTGGAACCAAAAATTGCTAGCAAGGCAGAATTCAACAGCCGGGACATTCAGAAGAAGGAGGTGAACAAGTTCTACTACGATCGTCGCAACGGGACCAGAGATCTACCTGATCTTCGACCTGGCGATGTCGTTCTTCAGAAACTGGATCATGAAAAGGAATGGGCAAATCCAGCAACAGTGCAGAGCCAAACAAACTCGCGCTCGTACATCATCGAGACAGCTTCTGGTTGGTTCAGACGTAATCGACGACATCTGAAACCCACCAGATGCTTCCAACCACCCTCTGCTCACACACCTGTTCCCCTTTTGTCCCTTCCTCCTTCTGCCTCCAATCCCAACGTCATCCAGAATCTCCATCCAGCGGATCTGCCGATGATGACTGAGGCGGCAGCAACCGACCTTCCTTACACTCCGGGAAGTAAACGGGGCCAACCTCATTTCAGCCCTATTCAACCTCCGGGGGCAGTCCAACCAGCTCCACTGCCTGTGCCTCCCAGCCCGAGGTCTACATCAGCGACAACAACCCGCTGCGGACGCGCTGTGAAGGTCCCAGCCCGTTTCAAGGATTACCAGCTGTGATCGATCGAAATATTACACCCCCCTCGGTTATTGTGAAAAGACTCTAAAGAATAATGTTCGCACACTCGAGTGCGTTTGAGTTGTCCATCTAAAAGGGGAAGATGTAATGAGAATCTGCGTACCCACAGAACTCTGACGTATCATGGGTACGGGGTTCACACGGGAGTGTTCGCACGGGCCGGTCAAAAAGTAAAAGATGGTGGCCAACACTAAACAGTAAACACTAACTGTTTACATGTCATTTGGTGTGTGCATGAAAGGTGGAACGTAAATACGTATCGTAGCCACAATCTTGCAACTCACTACAGTAGAGACTGGCTGTGCACGCGCCGATCTTCACCTGGTTGGGCAGAGGTTCCCGAGGAATTTCAATGTAGACAAATCTCCTGCCTGTTAGCCACCGCGTCAGGCCTCCACTCTCGTCTCTGTCCCTCTCCATCATTAAGTTGGATCGTGGTTTGCAGCCCAGCTTGGTGATTATGGCTTCAATTTCTTGGTTACTGTATGACATCGGAACATTCCCGATCATAAGTTTAGTCGTATAGACTTCCCTCCCGTCGTCTGCCGATCGCGCTATAAATGGATTTTTATCAAACAGCGTCACTAATTGGCCCCTGACAGTCATGCCTTGCAGCAACAATTTCACCCTAGCCTCAGGAGTCTTAGGATAGAGCATCCACAGACCCCCTATTCTCTGAGCACCAATGACCGTGTTGTAGCCGCTGGTACTCTCTGCCGCGGCACACATCTCGCGCACGGAGTAAGGTGGGGAGTTCTCGGCTAAGTGTAGATTTCTGCACGGGATGAACGTGGCCGGGACACCCCTGTCGCCGGTCGTCTTTGCACCGTTGTATGTGTCAGTCATTTTTGCACAGGAACACGTCTAAGAGTACAACTTAGAGTCACAAGTTTTATGCAAAATAAAGTAATGATGTCTCACCGACCACTGTACCAATTCCTGAGGGAGGGCACGTCCTGTAGCTACAGTAAATCGCCAGTGAAAACACACAGCACCAAAAAGCGTGGCGAACGACATCATTCGCCTACCGGAAGACATCGTGTGTGTGTGTTGTGTGCGGATGTGACAGCGCCACTAGAGCCCGCGTTTGAAGACGGACAAGCTTGAAATTTTAGGATATTTTCCCTAAAAGAATTAACTCCGGATCTTTTGTTTTCGATTTTTTGATTAAGATGCTCATTGGCGAGAAAATGGCCGTTTTACAAAAACCGATTGATCCATACTGGAGTCCGTATTTTTTCTTATTTGTTTTTACTAGATATGTCTGCGTATAGCTAGATAACGAGTTCGTTAACCAGCATTGTACCTCGAGAACTTTTTGAGTGATAATTAAATATTTTTTGAAATTTTTTTTCTCGTTTTTGGAATTAAATTAATGAATTATGTAAAACAATGGAATCTTTTAATTTGAATAAATTAATGAAAAAACAATCTTCTCATTAATATTCGCATGATTTTTCGTATACGGTGTTTACATAAGCCTACAGTTTTGTCTCGGCTGTCGGGTACGATTAGGTCAATTGTGACCTGTATGCCCTAGTTGCGAAAAACAGACAATGTTTTGCACCACATTTTAGGAGTGATTTGTTACAGCTAACATAACTTTAATTTTTCTTTTACGAAAAAAAAAAAACACATTAATAACCACATGATTTTTCATAAACAGTGTTTATATAAGCCTGCTATTTGTCCCGGTCCTGGGGTAGGATTAGGTCAAATTGCGACCTGCAAACCCTAGGCGGGAAAATCAGCAAGAAAATTGCAAAGTTGATTCTCCTATACGTCAAATGTTAGTAGCTCGATGAGTGACTTATAACATCGAGTCGTCACTATGAACACAGGCGTCGTGGGACTCAGTAATGATGCCATGACGTGAAGCTTGAAGTGACGTCATTTCGTTGCTCGTGCTATTATTCTTCTTCAGAATAGCTATGCTACGCCAAACCACAGACCTTACGAATGGCGGGAATCGCCGTGTGTCCGCCTTTATTTTTGTGTGCCAGTGTGTGTAGATCAGATGGTGGGTTTGAGTAGAAGGAGATGGATTCCTGTCGCTACACGATCCCAGAGAGCGTACTAATGGCAGGGAGCGTGTTGTTTCCGTTAGTCTTTATTTGTGTGCGCCGACGTGTGTGTTGATCAGGGGTTGGCTTAGAAAGGAGGGAAAAGGATCAGCATAATAAGCCTAAAAATATGAACAAGCCTGAATGGTCCTAAAAGATAAACGCATGTGAGCTCCAAACAATACGGTAGACTTTGGGATGAAATCCTCATCTTGTTTTCCTGGGGTCTGCCGTCAACTAAAAACAACAACAAACAAACCCCAAAAGCAACTAAAAAGACTGAAACAAAACAAACACAAGCCCGAACAAAACCCCCGCAAAACAACAAAAACAAACAAACACACAACAAACAAACAAACAAAAAACAAACAAACAAACAAACAGTGCAGAGAAAAACACGCAAATCTCTATACAGTCAAATTGTCTTAGATCCCCCACACTGCCCCTGTCTAATGGACACCAAGCGCCCGCTCAGTAAATAACAAAACCTTGCCAAACACTCAGTGTTCCCGGGGAAATCTATAAACAAACCTGAGAAAACTCAGATAATGGCGTCTGGAACTCCTACGAAGATTGCTTTTATAGATTTCTTTTCCATTTGTCAGTGGTCGGAGACTTTTCACGTGAGCTGGGTGGTGCTTTTAAACGCAGCGGATATCATCAAGCGTTCAAAAGGTAGTAGGTTCGAACCCAGATGGGGTCAAAATCTGTTCAGAACCTAATAGGTACCCGCGTCTTTGAAACCACCTTCGTGGTGGACAACAGATGTTAACCCACATAACCCCACGGCCGCTGTTTCCAAATTTTGGAAGTGTTACCTAACGACTATGTTCCAGTTGCAGGAGATGGATTGACCATGATGATTCAAGGGTAGTGCACTACCCTTGAATTATCATGGTCAATCCATCTCCTGCTTTAGGGAGTTGGGATAAGAGTTTAACGGCTTTTTCTAGGCGCCTTGCGTCAATAGCTGCGAATGTGTCTTACAGCGTTGCCAAAACTTCCGCAGCTACTGACGCGAAGCTTTTCCCCCACCGAGTTCTTGAACATGAAAGCTTAGAGCTGTGTACTGATCTGGAATGTTTTTACCTCACGGCTCCAGGCCAGATAAGGCTTCCTCGGCTTGCGTTTTGCCGCCAGGAGGAGACACAGTGCAAATGGTTTTGCAATCACCTGAACTATTTATTGGATTAACCCCTTCCCTACTACTGTACGCGTACGCCGTACGTACATTTTTGTTTCTGAAATCTTGGTTCATTCCCCAACTACCAAAACGCCAACACCGTCCAAGTAACGTGGACAAACATTTGGACTCAGCAAGAGGCATAGATCCCCATGAGCCCCCGCAGTCGCGGGGGCTCATGAGGATCTATGTCTCTTGCAGCTGGATCGTGTTCACTTTTTTTTTCTTCTCGGCAGTGAAGCGGTGAACGCTTTTCTGCTTTCCTACACAACAATATGCACACCGCAGGCTTACAAGACCTGACACTAATATCCGGGTGGTGCTAATCTGTATCGGACGTTGTTTTTTTTTTTTTTTTTCAGCTATAATCCGGGGGTTGACAAGTGATTAAAACATGACTTCATTAATTTTTATCTCTGTGGGGCAAGTCACGTCCACTGACAGTTAGCTGAGTTTTAACGGCGAACAGGCGACTGTTAAGGATAAGGGTCCGTTGATAGTAGCTTTGACTAATGCAAATCCACTGCGCCACCGCGTGCGCGCAAGCGCCTATACTAAGCTCAAGACAAAATACTTGTCTGGAGCTTAGTATAGCCGCTTGCGCGCACGCGGTGGCGCAATGGATTTGCATTAGTCAAAGCTACTATCAACGGACCCTTATGATTTTAAGGCCATCTCACGTCGGTACTCTGAGAGTGGCTCTTGTGTTGGATAATTTTATGCGACAGATTCATAACAGCTCTCAGGGGGAATAATCCCTTAACTCAGTGCCGACAAAAAGTGAACCGGCACGTAGATCATTACTGAAGAGCTCCCGTAGCTGAGGGGGGTCATGAAGATCTTTACCGTCTGGTGCTGCATTTTCAATGGTGTCAGAAACACAGCCCTCTGGCACCGAAGGTGTTACATTTTGCAAACTAGCATCCGACACAAGAGCCACTGTCAGGTACCTGTGTTGGCCCCCTGGCCAACAGGCATAAGCGTCTCTTGGTATGCTGTCACAGGCACACGAACACAAATCCATTTATCGACATGTAGGGCCCTGTGGCATACATGTCGAGAAATGGATTTGTGGTCGTGTGTCTGTAACAGCTAGGGTACCGAGAGTTGTTTGTGTTTGGATGTTATTCTTTTTGTATTCAACCGTATCTTTCCTCCATAAACGATAGGGGCGAAAGGAAATAAAAAAAATTGAATCGTGATATAAAGCAGACCCTGTGCACTTCTGCCTGTACCTCACACAGAGCACACGTAGTCTGATTAACTCATTCCGCACCAAGACCGAAATCCACAAATTTTGACTGAGTTGCCCCCTGAAGACTGTATTACTCACTTCTGGAAATAGATCGAGCGTGATAGTTCAAGGGTTGTGCCAGAATAGCTTGGCGCCTATAAGCCTTGAACTATCACGCTCGATCCATGTCTTGCCGTGGCGTGTCGGAGTTGAAAGAGTTAATCTGCAATCTCTCTCTCTCTCTCTCTCTCTCTCTCTCTCTCTCTCTCTCTCTCTCTCTCTCATCTCTCTCTCTCTCTGCAGTATCCGGGGGAGGCTGGAGGAGGGGAGGAGGGGGGGGGGGGGCTTAGTATTGTGGGAGGTGTTTAGGGTGGTGGATCTTGGGGGAGGTGCTTAGCCTGGGTGGTCGAACTTGGGGGAAGGGTTTAGGGTGTTGGTTACAGAGATTCCAGACCGCCCTGTCCCCCTCCTCCCTCCCCCACAGGCTCAAAAAACGTTTAGAATGCTATGCTACTAACTGGATTCAGTTCAGCCAGTTGAGAATTTGGAGCCGCTCACCCCACCCTTACGATGTTTAATTTTTCGAGCAGTGGTGTTAGGCAGGGTATCTGCGACAAACGTGCGCTCCGATGTTAAACGACATATGCATGACTCGCTCTGCAACTGAACATCTAAAATATTTAAAGCCAAAGTTAAGGTCGATAAACCTCAACCAGATTTCATTGGCAATAAATATTGGGCAAACAATTTTTCTTTGCTTTCTTTTCTTTTCAGTCTTCATTTCAATACTCGTTTTACTGGAAATCAAAATTATACATTTGTCAAAGTTGATTGTGCGCTCTCTCTCTCTCTCTCTCTCTCTCTCTCTCTCTCTCTCTCTCTCTCTCTCTCTCTCTCTCTCTCTCTCTCTCTCTCTCTCTCTCTCTCTCTCTCTCTCTCTCTCTCTCTCTCTCTTTGAACTCGAGGGTTAGTTTGGTGAACCCGAGAGTTGGCGCGTTCGTTTTTCCTACACTAAATTGTTTCGTTTATGTTTCTTCTTCTCGTTGAAACTCCGACAAGAGCTGACTGGACCGTGCAGACCCCGTCAAGACTAGCACGCCCTAGCAATTTTCCCGAGACAATGTTTGTGCATCCACCTCTTCTTGCAAACACCGAAGTTTACTTTTGCACGCAGAAGCCTAAGAACACCTTCTCCTGTCGAGAAGAACAGGTATAAATATATGCTGTAAGGTCCAAAATCACAGACCAGCACACTGAATGGTGTTGATTGCGTGGTGTATTTGAATGTGTCGTTTTACAAGAGGTTTGGTGTTGTGGAAAGTAGAGAAGTTTACTTCAGACAAAGAATGACCGAGTTTTTCAAATTTGTTGCTGAGGAGACGACGGAGGCTAGGTTTTAAGGGGTTGCACAAGCATGATGTGTGCGCGTGTTTAACACGCACGCACGCACACACACACACACACACACACACACACACACACACACACACACACACACACACACACACACACACACACACACACACACACACACACACACACACACACACATTTGTATACGGTATCATTCAGCTTTTTACTGTGTAGTCACGAGTGATTGCCTCATCCGACCTATAATAACCGTTTTGCATGCTTGCTCCTACCCCTCTCCAATGAACACAATAATATTGATCCTCACGTCCGGGTCCCGCGACTACTGCCGAGGTTCATGCTGATCTGGGCTCGTGGCTGACCCAATGAAGTCTGCACTGCTCAGGCCGAGCGGGGCACCATTCAGGCATTCATATAACTTGTGTGCTGGTCTGTGGTTTTGGACCTTACGGATGAAAGCCGTAAGGTCCAAAACCACAGACCAGCACAATCCGCCAGTAGCCGGAAAATCGCTGCGTCACGCCAGAGACATACGTCACAAACATCACAATATATTGTCATATATAATCCATTCAGCCCCTGACGCACTACAGCAGGAGATGGATCGACCTTGATAATTCAAGGGTAGTGCCAGATTAGCTTGGCGCCTGTCGGCGCCAAGCTAATCTGGCACTGCCCTTGAATTATCATGGTCGATCCATCTCCTGCAACTGGTGCATAATCATTAGATGATGCCTCCCAAATTTGGGAAACACAGCCGTTGGGCTGAATGAGATAACGCCCACTAACATGGCTCTGGGCGGCACGCTAATCAGCTTGCAGCAGAGTGCCAGTGAAGACTGTCGCATACGTCTCCTCGTAAGTCGTGGTCCCGTACCATTGCTGCACCCACACCTGCTCCCCGGCCTGAAGATGTACCGCCGCCTGGGTTGTGTCCCTGGCGTAGCCGGTCGGGGGCTGCTTGTTGAAGGTCAGCACTAGCACCGTCCCTCCCGTCTTGATCAGCGCCAATTCCCCGTAGTCCTGCTTGACCATGGCCCCCACCAGGAAGAGGTAGGTCCCCGAGCAAGGCGCCGTAAACATGCCGGTGTCTTTGCTGTAGCCGTTCCCCACGTTACTCAACTCATGACCGTGTCGAACTTGAGCGTGGTCCCCGTCCCCAGATGCAGGTCAACCCAGCCGCCGCTGAAGCGAACGTGAAAGGCCACTTGTCTGTTTTGCGCTGAAATGAGTGAACGTAGATTTTAACCCTTTGGCTGTCGGTAGCGTTTTTTTTTGTCGCGATGATTTCTGCAGGAATCATCTCGACAAAAATCGCTACCGACACCCAAAGGGTTTAGGGAGATCGAAACGTGCTTTAGATTTGTGTCTTTTTATTTTACCTTCTGGTTACTGATCTTTTATACTATTTGAGTGATGGTCAGCGATTTTGGACCTTACGTTCAAGGCCGTAAGGTTCAAAATCACAGACCAGCACACGTAGGCTGGCGAGGGGTGGGGGTGGGGGTGGGGTGGTGTGGTGGGTGTGCGAAGGTGTGCCATCATGTCCTTTGATTTGTGTAAACATTGACACCAGTGGCTGGTTCATTCAAAGTCACACTTCACTGCATATGACAAATAAAGATGAGTGTGTGAAGAAAATGTGATAAACAAACAAACAAACAAACAACAAACACCCCCCTCTCTTCCAAAAAAAGAAAAGAAAAAAAGAAAGAAAGAACAACAGCAAATAAAGCAACACAACAACAACAACAAAACAACAACAACCCCCACCAAACAACAACAACGAAAAACAAACAAAAGAAAGTAGGACGTCAGAAAAAACGTTGTGTGTGGTACCAAACACCAATATATCGAACCTGCTGTGTGTGATCGACTCCGACTACCAAATTCAAACCAAAAGGCGACTGACAAGCGTGCAGTATTCAGCTTACAAAAAGATAAGTAGCAAATTGTGTGTTTGATTGCATTCCAATTTTGAATAGAAGGGATTTACCCCAAAATATTAATAAATTGTGTTGTAACAGTCAGTTCTTCGTTGGGATGTCTGACGATTAAAAGTGAAATCTAATGTAAGTTCATAGTATACATCTATGACAGACGTTTCGTTATGAGCACCCCCGAAAACAACAACAAGAACAAACAAAACAAACCCCCCCCCCCTCCCCCAACACCCCCCCCCCCTCAAAAAATAAATAAATAAAATTAAAAAAAAAGAAAGAAAAAAAGAAAATAAAAAAAGAAAAAAGAAAAGAAAAACCAACAAAACAAACAAACAAACAAACAAACCCCAAACAAAACAAAGCAAACAAACTCAAAACAAACAGAAAGTAGTCCCCGATCACTGTATAGTGCCAGTGGGACGTTAAATTGGAGATAATGAATGAATGAACAAACAGAAAACAACAAAACCATAACCCACTAATATATGACCGAGCAAAGAAACAACAACAAAAACACACACATATCGGTCGGCCTGAGCACTCGTGGTCATTTTAACACGATAGAAAATCTGTCATAATAGACGATTGCCGAAAATCAGACGTATGACAGAAACGTCGCGTCTCTTGACGCACACCGTAGATCAAAAGCCGGACAAATATGCGATATCGCATGTTTGTCCGTGCTTTTAATCCACTAATTGCGTCAAAAGTCGGGCAGTTGTTGCCCAACTTCTGACCTACAGGAAATCGTCTATTTAACCCTTGACATCCTGAGGCTGATTTTTAAAATTTGCTTAGTGTCCTATGAAGGCTACATCTAGATATATAGGAGATAGATTAACCATTTTAGTTCAAGGGTGGTGCCAGAATAGCTTGGCGCCTGAGGCGACAAGCTATTCTGGCACCATCCTTGAACTATCATAGTCAAATTTATTTCAAACAATAGTGTATCAGGATGAAATGGGTTAATCTGTATGAAGTGCTGTCTAATGCTTGTTTACTTGTAATTGACAACGTGACGTACCCTCGACAGTGCCGGGCAAGTCTGTTCTTGAGGGCAGCCAGTTCTGTCTGCAGAGTCTGAATGGCCATCGCCTGTTGCTGGACAACGTTCTCTAGTGGTGTCACGTCATCAGACCGCTTGACCACAGACACCTGGTGGCAACTGGCGGAGGCGAGTAGGGCTACTATGACGAACAATAGCACAGCCGTCATGACTGTAAATACAGCTAGGTGGACACATAGATGTGGCTTATAGTGAATGAGAGGGCCTGTTTCATATAAGAACAAGCACGTTTAGAGGACTAAAATCCAGGGTTGCTTAGATATTGAGTCGTTTGATATTCAGCTCACAGCACACAGTCACCTTGACTCCTTCTGTGCCAGTGGATGCAGACTGCGTTTTTGAAATCGTAAATTCAACGCCAAAGCTTGGTGTCCTATGACGAGGGGGTGGGTGGGTGGGTAGGGGGGCGGGGGGGGGGGGGGGGTTGAGACACCCTGCGGCTGAACGTTAGGGCGGATGCAAAGTGGTTTCAGCAAGAGGCATATATCCTCATGAGCCCCCGTAGTTGCAGGATCTATACCTCTTTGCGCTGGTGCTTAAATTTTCTTGGCAGTAAAGGGGTTACAGACGTTACAAGGTTGGTGACGAGCGCGCGCGCGCACACACACACACACACACACACACACACACACACACACACACACACACACACACACACACACACACACACACACGCACGCACGGGTGATTACACACACCGAACAAAAACAAAAACAACAGCAACAGCAACAGAAACATAAGTGATACAATGCATTTTTATGCAGCAGAAGATTTTATAAACCAGAAGCATCTTGCGTATGTGCCAATAACCACAGTCTGCGTGTCCGTTACATGCGCCGGAAAAAAAACCAAAACTTATATTTTCGGGGTTTAATCCTTTGGCTGTCGGAAGCGCTTTTAGTAATAAAAGCGCTACCGACAGCCAAATGGTTACTTCAAACTCGTTGCGCTCATTTCAACTATTCTTGGAAAGTTGTATTCGCACAACTATTAGATGGCATGCAAGAGATTCAAAGACTAATTTCGCGAAATAGCGGCATCGGCTGTTGGAAACTCCTTAGAACAGTGTTGCGATGCGTACAACCTCGGGTTGGAGTTGTGCTATGTTAGTCTGCCTGAACGAGCAACCCGGTGAAAATGGTCGCCCAGTACTGTTGGTAGCTTCCGGTCCCATAGGCTTGCTCCACCCACACCCGTTCGCCGGCCTGCAGATGAACCACCGCATGGGTCGTGTCCCTTAGGTGAGGGGTCGGGACACCATGCGGCTGAACGTTAAACGTAAGACCCAGGATGGCCCCTCCACTCTGCTTCAGTGACAGCTCTCCGTAGTCACTGCTGGTCATGGCCCCTAAAAGAAAGAAGTAGGCCCCAGAAACAGGCGCCGTAAAGATTCCCGTTTCTGTGTTGAAGCCGTTGCCGATATTGGTAACCGCCCAGTTAAACATTAAGATTCCATGCGTTCCTGCTTGGTAGGCTGGACCCCAATCCTGGCTGAATCGGACATTGAAGGCTACTTGCTTGTGTTGTCCTGAAAGCATACATACGGCCGGTTTGATAAAGCGACATTGCACGACATGGCGCAGGCAATACAGGTCAGTAGCTCGTGAAGGGCTCAAACAACTCCTGTAGTGTTACTATTGTTTTGAACAACAATAAGTAACTTTGTACTTAAGAACGTTTTAGTTATCTTTTTTGAACAAAACTGGCACCCAAGACGCGCCACAAAGAGCGCTACAATATGTTAGCCATTAGTAACAAAACAGTAAGTTCTTTGCATAAATAAATCAAAGTAAGACCTCTCGTTATGCAAAATATATCACACTCGCTCTGGTCGACCAATAGAGTCTCTTAAAACACATATTGGGGCGGTCCGTGGTGCAGTGGTTAAGGCGCCTGCCATCAATGCTAAAGGTGCGAGGTTCGATTACGGGTTCCTGCGTCGGACTTTCTCCTCTAGTCACCGTTAATTCGGGCGGATCGCCGAGGGTTCTTTCTACGGGTACTCCGGCTCTTCCTCCCCCTCCCCTATGGTACCGGTTTCAGGCCACTTTATAAAATTTTAAATACAAGCGATCAAAATTTCTGAAACCTCAGTAGCTGAGCTGACCCTTCGCACCACGTGAATGTCCTGTGTTTGTCTTCTACTGTGTTTGTCTTCAGTGTGTATGTGTATGTGTAACGTGAGCGTGCGTGTTGGGTTTGAGCCGATTCGCAGAACTGGGAAAAGCGCCTATATAATAACCGCTATTATTATTATTATTATTATTATTATTATTATTATTATTATTATTATATCAAGTCAAGTCAAAAAACTTTATTTATCCCAGGAAGGGGCATTTCCAGTTTGGACGGGAGCGTATAAATATATCAAGTGAAGTAAAAAATGGATAAGACGGACATACGCACACATATACATCCAGGCACACAGGAACCCATGCACGCAGAATTAAGAACTATACTAATACTGACAACTATACTAATACTGACAACTATCACACAAACCTTACAAGAACAAACTGGCACTTTCCACCCCCCTCATTGCTCGAGTACAGATGTCACAGCTGAATACATTTAATAAAGGTCTATGCCACTTTGTTCAAAAGAACAACAGAGGTGGGAATAAAAAGAGAACTTAGAGCTCCCGTCCGTCCGCCAGTCGCCACTCACGCAGCGCCAGCGGTCGACTTGGGGACTTGTGACCATTTTGCATAATGGGAGATCAAGCATACTTTAATGTCTGTATAGTTGTGTCTACTGCTTGTTTACTCAAGTTATATCTGACAACGTGACGTACCTTCGACAGTGGCAAGTCTGTTCTTGACGGCAGCCAGTTCAGTCTGCAGAGTCTGAATGGCCATCGCCTGTTGCTGGACAACGCTCTCTAAAGGTAGCACGTCATCAGACCGCTTGACCAAAGACACGTCACACATGGTGTGATGCAGGAAGAGTCCAATACTAAGAATCAGACGGATCATCGCTCGCATCTTGGTGATTTAAATTGACGTCTGCGTAGTGTTGTTAAATGTCTGTAAGTATTCTGCACCCTTCCCGGCCAGTCGCTAGATCTGATGTTTCTAAAACTATCACTGGCCAATACTTATTATTATAGGCCTGAGTGTGTGAGCTTCACGTGTACGAATAAGGCCAGCATGAGGCACAGACCCTCATGAACCCCACATTTGCGGGGGCTCATGAGGTTCTTTGCCTCTTGCAGTTGGATTGTGTTCGCATTATCCCGGCAGTGAACGAGCATTTGAGCATTTAAGTGTCTCACATTTTCATGTCTTTGTAGAGAAGTATCTGCTAAACAAACCACCGCGAAACGCTTTAAAGTCCTTTAATGAAAATGTCAAATTTGGTAGTGCTTGTAAAACCATCTTCGATTTAATTAAATCCGGATGACATTTTGTGTTAAAGCGATCTGCTCCACGGCGGGCTTCGATTTATAATATTCGCAGTTACAGCGGGTTACCAACCTTGTTTTGCCACAACTAAGACTTTCTGGCCTTCGATTCACCGTTTATATTAAATAGTAGGCTCACGTACGTAACAGATGTTTTATGCTGCCCCTGTCGGTGGAACTCTTCTATGTGCAAAGGAGAAGAAGAGCAGAACAGTCTTTCATTTACGACATTTAAACTTCCAAAGTAAAAGTTAACATTTTGTGTCCAGCATTATCGTAAGACACACCAACCACATTTTACTCATTGTATCCCCAAATTTTGCCGTTGTCCTCTGAAGACTGCATTGCAGTGCAGGACACAGATCGACCATGATAGTTCAAGGGTGATGCCAGAATAGCTTGGCGCCCATAGGCGCCAAGCTATTCTGGCATCACCCTTGAACAGCCATGGTGGATCCATATCTTGCTGTGGTGTGTCTGGGGTAGAATGAGTTAAATAAGAGATATTGCTAACTCAGTACCGCCTGAGGCAGGTCGCTTCAAGTCCGTTACTGCCAATAATCGAGAACCGTGTTTCATGTTAATTCAACGTACATGGATACAAAGTGGTCTCAGCGAGAGGCATATATTCTCACGTGCCCCCGCAAGTGCAGGGGCTCGTGAAAATCCATGCCTCTTCCATTTGGATCTGTCTGTTTGAGCAAAGAAGGAGCTCCTAGGGTATTAAAGAAGTAAATCAGTTCCATTTATCCAGCAAGACACCTAGGCGACATGTAATAGACTCTCTGTATCTGCCGGTGCTCATGAGACTCTATACCACTGGCAGCTGGAGTGGCTGACTGAGCTGGAACTGTGACGTTTGGTCAGTTACTGTCTAAACAATTCAAGATACAAAGGACCGTAAGCTTGATATACTACAACTTCGCTGACATTCTACAAGACCTATCAAGACACAAAGAATGGTATGCGTGATATACAGTTTTAATACTAGCGACGCTTGTGCCGACTATACATTTTCTATCATTGTGCAAATAACAGCCACAAGACTGCTATACAAATATTAGTTTGTATAACCGTCTTGTGGCTGTCATTTGCACAAACATAGAAAATATCAATTTGGAAAGAAGCATGTGTTCGTGAAAAATTCAAATCCTGAAATCATTCTCGTCGCAGCTGTAACGTAATTTTCAAATTCAATAGATAAACATGCTCTTAAAATTCTAGCAACGAAATATGCAACAGTTTTTTTTCTGCCTCTACACACTTCAAGGCACACACTAGACGAGGTGAGGCGAATAAATAAGTTGTTACTGTCATTTGCCCTTGAAAACAAAAATATGTTACGATTTTTCGTCGAAAACTTGTCGGACTGAGGGATCTTCTGTTTTGGACAGTTCATACCGTCACACATATCGTCACCGATTCTTTGTTAGTTATTTATGAGGTTTAACCTTTGGATGTCGGTAGCGGTTTGTGTCGCGATGATTCCTGAACGAATCATCGCGACAAAAATCGTTACCCACCCAAAGGGTTAACGGTGAGCAGCCTAATTCGGCCGTATCATTGCTGGGCACCGATTCTTCGTATTAACTCATTCAGCCCGGCGCACGTATTTCCCAAATTTTGGAGGCGTCATCTAACGACTATGCACCAGTTGCAGGAGATGGATCGACCATGATAATTCAAGGGCAGTGCCAGATTAGCTTGGCGCCTGTCGGCGCCAAGCTAATCTGGCACTGCCCTTGAATTATCATGGTCGACCCATCTCCTGCTGTAATGCGTCAGGGCTGAATGGTTTAAAGACAGCGTGTGTACTATTTTATTGATGTCATATTTACCAAGTTCAAATCGAACAATGTCGATATTTGCACATTAAAAAAAAAAAAAAACTTTTTGGGCGGGATAGTGGGGTGGGAGGTGGGGGTGGGGGGGTGGGGTGGAGGGTGGGGGGTGGGGGTTAGTTTACTTTTTCATACGATGCAGAAAAAGGGAGTCACTTTCAAATTATAGACTCATTTCCGTCACCAGTCAATTACAGAAGTGCGCACGTAATTTTCTACAATTTCTTTAAACAGACATTTTGATCACCCTTCTTAAAACTTTGGATGTCTCGACAAAGTTGGGTAGTTTAGCGCTATAAATTCGAGACACGATAATGGTAGATATCCCGTTAAAAATCCCCGATGTTTCAGGTATGGGAGGTCGATCAACCATGATAGTTGGAGGGTAGTGGCAGATTAGCTTGGCGCCTCTTCAGGCGCCAAGCTAGTCTGGCAGTACCCTATGGCTATCATGGTTGATCCACCTGCCTTTTCTGAAACGTTGTTCTTCAAACCTTCCAGGACACCATCCTTTCCAGGCACCATGCTCATCAGGCACTACTCTTGAACTCTTATGGTGGATCCAGACCTGCTCCTATAGAACGGCTGCCAGGGAGCTGACGAGCTAATCTGACACTGTCTTTAAACTAACTCTTTTTGTAGTCTGTTCCTAAATACCTGCCATGAAGCTGGCAAGCAAATGAGTCAGGCAATGCCCATGAACTGTCATGGTCGATCTAGCTTTCCCAGACAGTACAAAGAAATGCTGCATCAGAATTAAAATGGAGCGTCGGTGCACACACATTTCTTACCGGAAGTCTCTAAAAGTTTTTTTTTTCGGAAATAAAAAGGTACCCGCGTCAGCAGCTAAAATACCAAGGCGCTATAATCCCGCCACTCCCAGAGATCACAAATATGCTTCACATACCATGCCGAAATTATTTCCAAATAGACTGACGAGCAAAAGAAATGCGACGCTTTTGGTATCCAAAAATATCGCTTTTTTTTTTTGCTCGTCAGTATAGCTCTATCTCACGGGAGAAAGAGAAAGAAGAGATTTAGGAGTCCGATATAACGATTTATATATTTTAAAAAAATGTCGAGATAGCTTGAAAAAAATCCTAGACGCGAGACGCAAAAATTGTAAAAATGGAAAGAAGCTGTCATTTTCTGGTGCTAAAACAATCGCAAACCACCATAACGTACTGATTCCACACTTAAATGCAACTTAGCCTGAAACTAAATCTTTTTTTTGTCGCTATTACAGAGGTAATTATATTAAGAAATGTGAAACTTCCCTATATTAAACTTATATATATATCCGGAGTTTACAAAAAGAAGGTCGGACTTGCGGGGGCACATGATGTTCTGTGTCTCTTGAGGTTGAACGGGTTTCATTTTTTTCTCGACAGTGACGCGGTTATGATTACTTAGAAATAGCGGGAGAAAATTAAAGGACGGTCTGAACAGAAAAATGGCCCTCAACTCATTCAGCCCGACGGCCGTATTTCCCAAATTTTGGAGGCGTCGTCTAATGCCTATGCACTAGTTGCATGATATGGATCGACCATGATAATTAGTCAAGGGCACTGCCAGATTAGCCTGGCGCCGCAGGCGCCAAGCTAATTTGGCACTACCCTTGAATTATCGTGGTGGTCGACCCATCTCCTGCTGTAGTGCGTCAGGGCTGAATGGGTTAAAGGACTGAGACTCAAAAAGCAGGAAAGACACTGAGTGGTCGAGTCAGAATCAAAAGCCTTTTACCTAAATAACAGGAATCATTATGCACGAAAGGGTATACATTACATTTTACGTCAAAGAGGACAAAATATCACTCACAGAGAGGTCTTTGTAATTTCGTGGACAATTTTCATGGAGGGCTTCGTTTCGCCAATGTTTCCCATTCTAAGCTTCTTTTTGTTGCTGTAAACGAAAATAACGTTTATGTCATAATGTGAAATAGTTTTAGTCGCAGATAGCCATTTTGTCGGCAACGTCAATGAAGCATCAATGTGTTTCTTTATTCATATTGTACGTGAAAAGGTCGAAATAGTCGTCAGATGGAATGAAAATGCACATGAAAGAAATTTCTTGCGGAAAAAAAAATCTTTGAAGTCAACGTCGTGTCTGTGAGAGTTTTGTTTGCCACCTTTATAACGATTAACTCTTTCGAGACGTGCCGCATACGGATACGTGGCTTATATCCGCGTATGCAAATACGGCACATGTGTCTCGAATTAGTTAATTCATCTTCACTACCAGCAGTTACGAATAGACGTTATCTCTGAAACAATCGCAGATTCACCGCCTGCTGACATTCTTTGCTTGATTTACAAGGATATCAATAAGGTTCGCAAGAGGCATAGATCCTCATGAGCCCCCGCGTCTGCGGGGGCTCATGAGGATCTGTGCCTCTTGCATTTGGGTGATGTACGCTGTGTTTCGGCAGTGAAAGGGTTTTAGCGTTGAGTCAACGCTATGCCGACGGCAATGCTATGCAACATCTCCGTAGCTATTGAAGGAGGGCACCTTGACTGAGTAAAAGTGGTCTGACTTTATGTCTCCCACGTACGTCGTTATCGGGATAAAGTGTATTTGCAATTTACCGGTTATCGCCCTCTTACTTCGGCAGGGGAAGGGACTACACCAAGATAATTCAAGGGTTGTACCAAGTATTCATTAGCTTTGAAGCCTGATCTTCAAATGTTATCAATCTGACTGCAATACTTTGTATGACTGGTGGTGGGATATAATATATATTTCTGAGCCCTATGACGTTATTAGTCATGAAAATGAACTTGTGTAAAAACCGTTTGAAGTCCTTTTAATTGTCTAAAGGCGCCCCGCCCCGCATTAATGGCAGCGTAAGTGTCGAATATCGTTGCCGACGGCAACGCTATACGACATTTCCGCAGCTATTGATGCGGGGTACCTTGAATGAAACCAGGGCTTTGGCGGTGAACAGTGCTTGCTGGGGACAGCGAGTATACACTAGTGCCAGAAAGGTCCTCGGGCCAACGTCGGGCCGCGCACAGTAGATCAGCGGCGGCCAGTGTTGACCCCAGTAACGTCACAGTTTGCGGCCTACCTTGCAGGTTCCGAACGGGAGAGCTAGAAGCTCATAATAAAAGATGTATACACAGAAAAAAAAAAGAAAAAAAAAAAAAGAAAAAAAAAAAAAAGGGTTTCTCCACTTCAGCGATTGTTGATGGTTTTGCATGTGTGTATTCTGCAGTCGACCCCAAAGCGAGATAACTTACTTTTCCACTTCATGTTATACTATAAATTATGTCTACAGACCTTGACACCGGCTTCAAAAGGCAGAAGATTGGCACAAGAATTATTTGACGTTCAGCATACAGCAGTACCTGTTTTGAGTGACCACTGTTATGAGGCACTTTCTCAAGAGCAGTACTGAACGACAAAAGGTGTCGCCTGTCATAGACCATTAGTTAGGTGTCTAAAGTCGTCATTTAGGTGTAGCCACCTAAATGATGGTCTATAATTGCAGGTGAAATGTTTAGTCTTTCAAGACTTTTCTTGAGAGAGCACCTGTCTCTTACGGTCACATTTTCATATGGAAAGAGATGTTTGTTCGAAACTGGATCTACGCTAACTCGAGTTTGGTCTCATACATGTATGTACCAACTCCATAAAGTTTTCCTTCTTTGACACATGCATTGATATATTGTATAATAAGCAACTTAATATTCATGAATTTGCTTCATATACTTTCCTTCCCAAAATCCCTTGCGCGCCAAGAAGACTCGATCTTGACGATGCCCGCATTTTCAAAACGGAAACCCCAAATATGCTCACACTGCAACATTAACAAGCTCCTTATGTGTAGTGGTAGTGAAATACTAAGTCTTCTTAGTGTGTATGAACGCTCGAAATTTATATCCTATACAAACACACGAACCGTAGAGAAAAGACACCAGGAAACGTGCGAGTCGCTGGACGGACGAGTGAAATTGACGAGATGTTAGCTGGCAATATCGACAACCTGAGAAAAGAACTAAATAAACAAACCTGCTGGTATTTTCCGCAATTATGTGTGATCTATATTGTATACAAACCAAGGGGAATCACAGCGCTGGACAGACAAACAGTTAGATCCCCTGCCCCCGCCTATCAGGCACCCAATCGCCAGCCCACAGAGAAATACGCAGGTATAGAACAAGACGATCATTTCCATTCTCAAAAAGAACGGATCAGGTCTCTTATATAACCCATGTCTTTCTCCGGAACTTAGGAAGTAGGTAGGAGAAACATACATACACAAACATGAAGGTGCGCTACTATATACTATGTGTTTTTGTATGTATGTTTCTCCTGCCTACTTCCTAAGTCACCCTCGTGGTGGACAAAAGACGTTAAGCCCTAAACATTTAATTTCTACTTCCTAAGTTCCGGAGAAAGACATGGGTTATATAAGAGACCTGATCCATTCTTTTTGAGAATGGAAATGATCGTCTTGTTCTATACCTGCGTATTTCTCTGTGGGCTGGCGATTGGGTGCCTGATAGGCGGGGGCAGGGGATCTAACTGTTTGTCTGTCCAGCGCTGTGATTCCCCTTGGTTTGTATACAATTCTGCCAGCGCTAGCCTCACCTATATGGTTTGTGAGTATGTGTGATCTAGTTACAAGCAGAATTTACTCAGTAACGCGCATGGTTATACAATGCACTGATGTCTACATTGTCAGACGAAATCTACGCGCTGAGTCGACAGCGAATATATGCAGTCGTCTGCCATTCATGTGTTTTGTCTGAACACCGCAATCAGCCGCAAAATGAATGACGCGAGGCGCAATTTTGTCTTCGACATTTTGCTTGACATAGTGCCGATAGCCGACAGGCCACGGACCACAGTGCTGTTTCCGTACTGTCCAGTCTCTTAGCCTTAGTCAGTCCCAGTCATCCCCTAATTTTTCAATTCCCTAAAAAACACTACCGCCCACCAGCTGCACATTTGCCATGCACAAAATACCCCCCAAAACAGCACATGACCCGTCTCATTTCTTGGCTATGAAGCTGGTTCCATACCAACCCCACACCCAAGCACAGCTGAAATCAGCGTGCCCCTCAAATCACTACGTCAAAGGCAACCCAACATAGGCCCACAAATGTCCACTGGATAAGCTCAGGATGGTATGAATCAAAGCAC
The DNA here is from genome assembly GCA_036245525.1 of Semisulcospira habei. Lineage (NCBI taxonomy): Eukaryota > Metazoa > Mollusca > Gastropoda > Semisulcospiridae > Semisulcospira > Semisulcospira habei. The sequence continues at coordinate 152,668,593 of BTPG01000003.1, forward strand.
CAAACATGTCTCCTCTCAGCTAACCACAAATTTCCAGCAAATTCCAACATTCAGCCCAACTGCAAATTTTCAAACAAGGCAAAAATTATTTTTAAAAACACGGGGCCTCTTACTGCCTGAACTTCCCAATTTAAATTGTATACCGTGACCGACAGATGTGATTACTTGCCCCGAATCAAAATGTCCTCTTCTTACGACTCGGATATTTTGATTGGGATCTCGTAATCACATCTGCCTGTTATCGGCACTATATCAAGCAAAATGTTGCGCAATATAATATAATACATGTAAGTGGTGGTTGAAACAAGAATAATTTGAACTTTCGTTGACTTCATTTTAGATAGCAGTGCCTGTGCTAAAACAATGATAAGAAATTTAGTTAACCATTTCGCTGCCAAGAAAAAGTTAAATCCAGTCCAAAATGCAAGAGACACAGATCCTCGTGAACCCCCGCAGTCGCGGGGGCTCATGAGGACCTGTACCTCTTTGATGAGACCACTTTGTATCAAAGTTCCTTAGACGGCTGGGTTCTTTGGCGTTGAATTAAAAAGATTTCAAGAACACAATCTGAGTCCGGTGGCGGGTAAGTGAGATAAACTGCATTTGCATATCTTTCTTGTGCCAGCCTTCACCTGAGTCGGCTGTGCGTGCCTCCGCTTCTCAGCAACTCTTGCATTTTAACCCATTGAACCCCAAGGTCCCATTTTCCAAAGTTTGGAGATGTCGCCTAACGACTATGTACCAGCTGCAGGAGTTGGATGGACCATGACAATTCAAGGGTAGTGCCAGATTATATTGGCGCCTGATGGCGCCAAGCTAATCTGGCACTATCTTGAATTATCATGGTCCATCCAACTCCTGCTGTAGTGCGTCGGGGCTAAATGGGTTAATGTATCGTCATATAGTCCCAGTGAATGAAGATAACATATGCAAACTAAAGCAGTATAATATAAAAGGCATTAGCTTACCTGTCGTGCACAACGGTATCAGGAAACACTACTGCCTATAAATTTCCAGTGTGTGCATAACGTTGAGGACAACAACAATGAAGTTGGCGCTACTGCTGGTTTGTGGACAACTACTGGCTTTCGTCACCAGTGGAGTTATAAGGTCTGATGACGTGACTGTAGTCAAGCGGTCTGATGACGCGCCTCCTCTGGAAAGCGTTGTCCAGCAACAGGCGATGACCATTCAGACTCTGCAGACCAAACTGGCGGCTATGGAGAGCAAATTCGCATCTTTTGAAACCCGTCTTCAGAAAGAAGGTATGTACGTATATATGTATGTATGTATGTGTGTGTGTGTGTGTGTGTGTGTGTGTGTGTGTGTGTGTGTGTGTGTGTGTGTGTGTGTGTGTGTGTATGTGTGTGTATGTAAACACGAGAATCTCCGATATTGCCGCACGCACAAGCATGAAACTTGGCGAAATACTTTCTTCAATAGGTGGCTAAAAGACCTTCCGAGCATATTGTAACGGGATGTCTCCTTTAAGACATAAAAGACAGTTTATAGAAAGTCGGTTGACCCAAATTAGAGTCCCTATTTTTGGTCATTTTTACTTGAAATTTAGGATATAGCTAGTTTGCTAAAAGTCATTGAGTGAGTTTGTTAGCTAGCTTTGTACCTCTTAGACTTTTTGCATAATAATTAATTCATTTTTGCAAGTTTTGGATCCACTATATACTCCCATCAAACAGTCAGCCCTGGAAGAGGCTGTGTGGAACAAAATAGTCAGCCCTGGAAGAGGCTGCGTGCCTTTCGGATGAGTGACGTGAAACTTCAATTTTGTCACTGTGTACACGGCGTCGTGAGACGAGCGATGCCATGACGTCAAGCTTATAGTGACGTCATTTTGCTGCTCGTGCTATTCTTCTTCAGAATTCCTGTCGCTAATCCAGCCCACCGAGCGTACTAATGGCGGGAGGCGCCGTGTGTCAGTCCTTATTTGTGTGTGCCGGCGTGTGTGGTGTGTGTTGGTCAGAGGTTGGCTTAGAGAGGAAGGAAATGGATCAGAAGGATAAGCTTAAAAATATGAACAACTCTGAATGTTCCTAAAAGAAAAACGCACGAGCTCCAAACAATACGGTAGACTTTAACCGGATGAAATCCTCCTCTTGATCAATAGGAGACATTTCAACATCAGAATCAGGTCAAAGACAAAAGATAGAGACCCTTGACAGCGAGGACAGCTCTCATATAGAAGGGACTTTGTGGGTTATGGTTCATCCCATCTTGTTATGATTGTGTGTTTTCATTTGTCCCATGCGGTAAATAATTTCTCATCGGACTGAGAAACAAACGCGACACGACTTTTTGTTCGGATTTCGGATGTGTTCGGACCGAAAGTACGACGTAAATTTGTTTTCGCGCCACTATGATCTTTGCGATATATCAGTGTTCCCACAAAGGCGCAATTCGGATGTGGCACGTTTTACATGGAAACACGCGCTCCACGAATTTTGAATGAAAATTGCATTGCCGTATCGGGTTCGGATCGTATTCGTATTTCATTCGTGCGTAAGGAAAGGTAGCTTTCGTTCACAATTCTTGGCACGCATGGTTCCATATAAAGCGTGCGACAACCGAATTCCACCTCTGTGGAACCGCTATACTGATTTGGCGCAAAGATCGGAATGACGGGAGGCGTACTTTCGGTCCGAACACATCCAACATCCGAAAACAAACTGCTCCCCTGAGCGAAAAAAAAAACAAACCCATCGTGTCGTGTTTGTTTCGCTGCCGGATTCGAAATTCGGTTCGGCATCGGACAAATGGAAACACACACTCATAAAAACGACTTGCATGAACTTTCTGTTTCGGACCGGCTGCGGATTTGGATCACATTGACATCGGATTCGTCCTTACCCAGTAATCAAAGGTCCTCGGGCCCACGACGACCGTCGTGGGCCCGAAGTCGTTTTGCTACTGGGATATGGAATGTTTACGTACCCTTTCGAAATACACACAAACTGTTGCACAGGCCTTGAAGTCAGTTATATCTATGCGGTAGTTTGATTGGTAAAAGAAAATCAAGAAATAATGAACGAATTGTGTTATTTTTCAGCTTGTTTTTAGTTAAGGATAACATTACAACGAATGCTTGTAAGCCGATATTCATATTGATATAAACATTGTTAGTAGGTACAGCGACCATGATAATTAATATTATGC
>BTPG01000003.1:152676763-153029263 GCA_036245525.1 Semisulcospira habei
TGTCGCGCTGGATCTTGTTTACATACGACGGGAACAGAGGGTTTAGTTCATTCAGTTAATGTACAGTAAAATTCATTCGTATATTCGGCGCACTTTAACTCATTCAGTCCCGACACAACGCAGCAAGATATGGCTCGACCATGAGAGTTCAAGGGTGGTGCCAGAATAGCTTGGCGCCTATAGGCGCCAAGCTATTCTGGCACCACACTTGAACTATCATGATCGACCTGTTTCCTGAATTGTAATGCAGTCCTCAGAGGACAACTCCAAAATGTGGGGATTTGGTACCTGGGCCACAATGAGTTAAGCTCGCTCATGCAACTGAGCCCAGTTTTACTTCTCAATAATATTCACTGGCGCTCTTGTAGAGGCTAATGAGCTTTTTCAGCCCTGATAACATCAGCAATAACGACGACGACGAAAACAACAACAACAATAGCAGCAGCAGCAGCAGCAAAAGCAGCAACAACGACAATAACAACAACATCAACAAAATCTGCAGTCATGGAAGGTTCAAAGATACGAGTGTATGTATTTAGTGTACATTGTATCAGTTGTAATCACTGAACGCAGGAGAAAACACGTGAACAAAAAGTTTGATCTCGGTAAGGAATCAAACTACTTATTTAAATGTTTTTTTTTTAAGTCCCTTCTATTTATAGAAAGGACTTTTTATGGATGGGTCGCGGTGGGGCGAATGTAATAGCATGTCCGTGATGTTAAAGGCGGGCAGGCCTCTCTCTTGGCTTGACTTCGCGAACGAAGATTCTATAAGGGTTGCCCACGACGTCTGCAGGCATGTTCGTGGCTGCGGAGGCCAATCCGGGACAGGTAGGTTCGACAGCAGTCCCTGCAGGGGAAGGGCTGACCAGGGTTCTGAGTTTCGACATCTCTGCTTTTTCTCCTGAGCCGCTTGTCCTGAAGGCTAGCTCTGCGAGAGTCCTCAAAGGAGACGGCTGCCTTGCAAATGGTGGAGCGCCAGGTGTCACGGTCCGCAGCAAGCAAAGACCACTGGCGGTGGTCGATTTGGCAGGCACTAAGTGAATGGTCAGTGTCATGGTCCGCAGACGTTTCCTAAAGCCTGCGCGGAGGAGCTTATTGGTGGAGTGCAGTGTGCGCAGTACTGGCCCAACCCTTTAAACCCTTGGTTCGTCTGCCATGGCCTAGCAAGCTGGGACGGTGGCGTCGAGTTCGTCGGGTCGTAGGTTTTATATCAGACTTTCCTTGTCCTAGTCTCTGGCTCAAAAACCTTCCCCGGAGACACGGGGGCTTTGATGTCAGGGTTTTCCTCTCTTAGCCTTTCCGCAGCCAAGCGGCCATGCCTGCAAGGCAGCAGGACAATGATTTATTTTCGATGTTCTCTCCTCTAGATCCGCCGTGTTTAGCATGGGGGCTAGTGCTGCCCAGTTTTTGGGGTCACCTCGGAGAGGATGTGGCCAGGGACCACGCACGGGCAGTCTTGGGATAGAGGGATGCTATGCTAGTCCGGAGGGATTACACACGAGGGTGCCTCACAAAGGCCAAGAGGCCCTAGACTAGTGTGTGTGTGTGTGTGTGTGTGTGTGTGTGTGTGTGTGTGTGTGTGGGTGCGTGCGTGCGTGCGTGTATGTATGTGTGTGTGTGTGTGTGCGTATGTATGTAGACACGAGAATCTCCGCTATTTCTGTACACACAAGCTTGAAACTAGGGTAGCTAAAAGAGCTTCCGAGCACACACACACACACACACACACACGCACACACACACACGCACACACACATCGACGCGTACATGTGACAGAAAAGCATGCAAGTGTACTTAGTATATAATATAAAGTCAAAATGATTTTACACACAATTATAGCCAGACTGAAATTGTATAGTGAAATTCTATTTGTTTCACCATTTTCTCAAGCCTTGAAGCGAAAGTAAAACTCATATTACATAAAATATAAAATTATGTAAAAAAAAAACCAACAACAAAAAAACAACAACAAACATAAACAAAAAAACCCAAAAAAACAAAAAACAAAAAACAAAAACAAAAACAAAAAAACACACACAAAAAAAAAAACACGTCATGACAATAATGTCGTTTGACAAACCAATGACGCGTATGCACTGCTCCCTTAGTCGAGCGCACTGACGCATTGGCAGATTTGCGAGGCGTTTTCAATAGGATATATTTCAACACCAGAATCAGGTAAAAGACAAAAGGTAGAGACCCATGACAGCGAGGACAACTCTCACATAGAAAAGGACTTTGTGGGTTATATTTCATCCCATCTTGTTTGAATATTGTAATCTCTGAGCGATGAAAAAAAAAAAAAAAAAAAAGCAACCGCGCAAACAAACAGTTCGATGCCTGTACGTACTTTTCCAGCATTCAGTGATTCCGCTTATTATTTATTCAAAGGCCTCATAAAAGCCTTTGTTTTCATTCCTACGTTAAATGACCAATCTATTTAACGCAAACTGTTCTATGTGACCTCGCTACAAAAACCCTTGTAGCGACTAATGGCGGACTTCTTGTAGCCCTCTTTGTGACGCGTCTTGTTTTGTTGCATAAAAGAACACCAACACGTGAAGACGCAACATGACGAAAGATCATAATTATTACGCCGTACTCTATCATGTATATAATTTTGACGTCGTTCGTGTCTTGTGTGATCCAGGTCAAAACATTTCAGCTTGATTTCCTTCACAAAAATTGTGGAGAAATGAAAACAAATACATTATTGGTAGCAGTAATTTGCTGTACGGACCCTTGTAGGCCTTTGCGAGGTCAAAGTAACCATTGCACCCCTCAGGCCTTTGGCCTTCGGGGTACAATGGTTACTTTGACCTCCCTCAGGCCCACAAGGGTCCGTGTAGCAAACCTCTGCTACTAATAACTTATAATAAATATGAACTGTGCAGGGGCTTTGGTATACGTAGCCTGTAAATGATTTGTTAAGCGGTCTGTAATATGCCAGTGGTTGACGTTTTCCCTGTAACAACTATCGATAACACAATTCTCTGGCATCGTAAATAAAGTGCACATCAGAACTCCCGACGACCTCCGCTGGGGCTGAGAAATAAAGAGCTACAATTTCCTTTAGAACCATTACATGTAGATCAAGCTGATGTCCATGTGTGCGGATGGCAGATAGTAAGGGTGTCCTGGTCCTGTTGCAGTGAACCGTCTGACATATTCTGTGTAGATTGTGCGGGGTAAAAGCATTGAAAAGCAATGCTACGCGCCCATTTACAAGAGACATAGATCCTCATGAGATCACGCAGGGTGCTGGGGCTCATGAGGATTTGTGCCTCTTACTGTCTGCATTTAGGCCCTATATCCGGCCGTATTACGTCGGCGGATACATGATACAGGTCATAGAACGTAGAATCCACGATAGTGTACTTTCAAGGCCTCACAGAGACACTGGTAAAACAACCTAGGCCTAAGTGGATGGTGTGTTTTGCAAGCATGTAGAATGCCTATCATCCCCACGTTACTTTAGCTCATTACATCCTGAAAATAAAATTATCAATTTTGTAATATATGCTTTAATGTCTGTCACAGTTCTAGAGACAGATCGACCACGATAGTTCAAGGATGACGTCAGAATAGCTTGGCGCCTGTAGGCGCCAAGCCGCTATTCTGACGCCATTCTGGCGCTATTCCGACGCCATCCTTTAACTATCATGGTCGATCCACATGCTGTCGCAGTTTTATGGGTTAGATCTGCACATCAGTGTCGCATGCGTTTGAAGAACTAAACGCTTAGTTACATTTCAATCACTACTTTGTATTCATTTCACCTTCATTGTAATTCCGATTGGGCTAGATGTGTGAAAGGCTCTTCTTCACACAAGTTTCCGACGCCAGCTCTTCAGTCGAGATGTATTGACCGTGATATGTCATGGGCAGTGCCTGATTATTGCTGGGCTTTTAGAAGCACATCTGCGATACAGACGATGAATCCTGCTATTTCAGTGCTGAAAGACGTCAGTTCAATAATTTTCGACATTACGGTTTGTTTATGGGCAATTGTCATTGGTACAATGGACTTCCCTCTAACTACCCACACGCCCACGCACACACACACGCGCACGCACACACGTACGCACACGACACACTATCACACACGCACACTCACACACACACGCACGCGCAGGCACGCACAGACACGTCCGAAAAAATACCCGTTCAATTTCCTGACAAACACAGACTGTGCTTCAAGAAGAACAGGAATTGCCGATGGATTGTTGGGAGTTCTCCAGTAAATCCATACCCAGCGCGCAAAACGCTATCGAGCCGACATCGGCCGCATTGGGTCCGCACACAGTCGTGCGCGGGCTCACTGCGGCCGATTTCTGCCCGATGGCCTTTGACGTACCGGCTAGCGCAGTGCCATCAAGCTGGCACAGTTTCCGCTTGCACAGTTTCGATACGAGAAACTCCAGACATGCGGTATCAGTAGCGTGTGTTGTAAACAATAGGAGTTGTTTCCAAGTCTGAATCAGGGCAAAAATATAGGTTGAACCCCTTTACAGTAAGGCATGAGAATGGTTTTTGCACCCCTTTATCTTAACCCGTTGAGTGCCAGTTGCCTCAGACTGCGTTTCTGAAACCTTCAATAATTCAACACACAAAAACCTAGCTGTCCCGCCAGGAACAGCAAGAGGCATAGATCCTCATGAGCCCCCGCAATTGCGGGGGCTCATGAGGATCTATTCCTCTTGCAGTTGGACGATGTTCATATTTTCTCGTCACTGAACGGGTTAAGGACTACAGGGTTTCGATTTGCTGAATCGATCGCGGTGGCATGCGTCCTTGTATCAGTGGTACTCTTAACGCCGGATAAGTACCTCTAACAGATGATGATGACAATGAGACAGCTCTTTGAAGTGCAAGCAAGAAGCATCACATTTTCTCGTGAGCTTCTGAAAATATATGCCTCTTGCAGATGGAGCGGGAATAGATGAATCGATATAATGTTTGAAGTCCGTGCAATGTTTGGCCCAATTCTGATCGAGGGACGACCTGGGGACATTATCTTTCAGCAAATTCAGAAGACTGGTATTTATTCTGACGTACTGAAATTCAAATTACGCGTTGAGGCGATGAATATGATTCTTTCCACTGAGTTTGAGTCTGTTTGCGTAGGCCGTTCGGTCTCTGCTGATAACTGGAGTAAATAGCCACAGTTTCGCGAGACACTTCGAGTGAGCAGTCTTATGCTGCGCTACAGCTGTCTATCTCGGATGAAGGAGGGCAGGAGATTACAGCGCGCCGCTGCTTTCACTGACGATCGATCGAACTTGGAAACGTCTAGCGAGCGGCATGCGGCTTGGCCTACTAGTCCTGTGCCAGCCAACTATATCTGCGAGAGGCATAGATTCTCATAAGCCCCTGCAGTTTCAGGAGCTCATGAGAGAGAATCTATGCCTCTTGCTGGTGTGGCAGTCGGTGATAATGGTCTGACATCTTCGCACCTCACAAGGAGGAGGTCGTCGCGGTTTAGTCCTGGGTCTGATTCTATGAAACCAGCATCGGCAGGCCACCGCGGCACACAACTTCACTCTCTCCCACCCATTCACACACAAACACCACACGATCGGAATTGAAAAGGCGAGGTTCCTTTCCCGTGTGGCGCCAGTCCAACGAGCCGGTGACCCTTGGGTCTGTGTCACGCGAAGGATTGATTTACACGGTCATCGCCAGAAGCCAGACTATGATGAAGGACCCAGAGGAAGCGGTGATGTAGATTAAAGACAATACGACACTCTGATAGTCTTGGCAGTCACACTCATCGAGACCTTAGCTTCAAAGTCAGCGCAGGAGTCATGAATCGGTTGTGTGGAGATACCCTGCCAGCGATGGGCATACCCAGCGCCAAAAACTAACAACACATAGTCGCCTTCTTGGTCTGGATTTCGTAGTCAACATCAGAGGCAAGGACCCAAGGTAGGGAGACATTGTTTTCCGTTTAACTCATTCGAGACGCGCCTCATCCGGATACGCGGCTACAGCCGCGTATCCGAACGCGACACGTCTCGACTGAGTGAACCGCGTTGTTAGTAAACAGGCAGTCACACTGACTGATCCTATGAGACCCTAGTCAGTTCCAGAGTCCTGAATCGATACTGTGCACGAATAGTGCCGAAAGCTGTGTGCGTGTTCAAGGCACCAAAGCAAGGAGTAATAGCAGGAAAGGGGCACCTTACGGTTAACTGAGGAAAAACGTTAAACCCGGAGGGCTTAACGTCTTTTGTCCACCGCAAAGGTGATTTCAAAGACGATACACCGAATAGGCCGAAACAAATTTTGAATTTGACCCCAACTGGATTCGAACCTTTCGGACAGGAGCCGGTCTAACACTCTACCGCCGAGCCACCCAGCTCCCCGTTTAACCGAAGAAACCTTACCGGTGTGTTATGCAAACAGGCTCATTCTCCTAGACCTTAGTTGTATATGCAGTGCCGGAGTCCTGAATCGATCGTGTGAACTTATCACGAGAATATTCAATGCTAGAGGCAATGCTTTAGGTGTCATCGACGGTGCGGCGGTGTTTACATGAAACGTAGCTACGACGGAGTTTGTAGGAAACGTTACTCCGGCTGTGCTTGTAGGATATGTTGCTGGGGCAGTGTTGGTAGGAACGTTGCTGCGGCGATGTTTGTAGGAAACGTGTTTGTAACAGGCACCATACACACTGATTCTCCACGCGAGACCTTAGGCATTGCGGACTTCGATCCGGAGGCTGACTTTTAAATAATTGCTTATTGTTCTATGAAGGCTTTATACAGATTAGAAGGTAGATCAACCATTTTAGTTCAAGGGTGGTGCCAGAATAGCTTGGCGCCTTAGGCGCCAAGCTATTCTGGTACAACCCTTGAACGATCATAGTCAATTTTATTTCAAGCAGTAGTAGTGTATCAGAGGAAGAGGGTTAAGATTACATGCGGCCAATACGAGAAAGAGTGATCCAAGATGCACTGCAAATTAGGAGCAGTTTATTTTCGTTCAACCACAGGCTAAAGAAATGATAAAGAAATGCGTTATCACGACGCTTACTGATGAAAGCACAGTACTTATTTCTTCTAGTCACTGTGAAACAAGTCTTTGTCCTCTGTTTTACAGTGGGCTAGCAGATATAAAATAAATACTGCACATTGATCACATCGCGAAACCGCATTTCTCCACCCGCGTGCGTTCAAGCACAGCAGGAAGCCTTACAGCTAATCGGACGTCAATGAGACCACAGGACCAGGGAGCCTTCACGAGTTAAGTCCCCTGACAGCGGCTCTGTTAAGAGCCGCCGTCAGGGGACGTAACTCAGTAATCTCACTGGTACTGTGACGAGACCATAAATATCTGAACGAATGCGAAGCCTTTCCGTGGCTTGTTTTAATGCCAGCTTCTCCGTGCAATGTCAGGTTAACCCTTTTGACCCTGATACAGCTACTGCTTGAAATAAATTTAACTATAATAGTTCAAGAGTGGTGCCAGAATAGCTTGGCGCCCCAGGCGCCAAGCTATTCTGGCATCATCCTTGAACTGAAATGGTAGATCTATCTCCTAATCTGTAATGTAGCCTTCACAGGACGATACACCAATTTGTAATATCAATCTCAGGATGTAATAGGTGAATAACTTGCAATATCGCCTTTATAAAGTGTATTGGCACCCCTTAATTCGATAATGCCGCACAAATGTCCAGGGAAAAAGGACGTGCTTGTTCCATACATGTCCGTTGAAAGGTCCTGGTAAATCAAAGTGCCACAGTTGCAGTGCGCCTGAATTGATCAGTGTTCAGGTCGTACACCATAGGAAATAGATTTCCCTGTCCCCCCATAAACTCGCCCCGTCAGGGCCGTCCATTATTACTTCGGTGCCGTGAACGTTAAACCCCGAACTAATCAACCAACCAAATGTCTAACTTAGCATTTATTTATGTATGAAGCGTGAATGGCCTGATATAAAGGAGTTTTCTGCTCTTCTTTTCCTTTGCCAAGCAGGAGCCTCAATAACAGTAACGTTACCTATGCTATGTGAGCCCTCACATACGGCAAGCAGATCTTTTCTCCCAAGCACTATCGTCATGCAATAACAGTGAGTAAAGGGATGAAAATACAATTTACGTAATATATTGACGAGCGAAAAATATGCGATATGTTTGGAATCATCGGACGCGCTTTAGAGTTTCCGATGACTCCCAAAATGTCGCATTTCTTTCGCTCGTCAATATAGTACGGCACTGACGTCTGCGTTACTTACTTTGTAGCCAACGGAAAGAACTGAAGATGTTGCTATGTTAACCGTTATCATTCGGAATACACCAGTGTGTGAAATAAGATTGACTAAAATAGTTCAAGGGTGGTGCCAGAATAGCTTGGCGCCTCGAGGCGCCAAGCTATTCTTGCACCACGCTTGAATTCATGCCATTGGTCTATATCCTTATCTGTAAGTACTATAATGTAGCTTCCATATGGCAGTGTACAAATTTGAAGCTTTTAGCCTCAGTATGATATTGGCTCAGTGCCAATGCCAGCCAAAAACTGGAAACAGTTAAGAAATTCAAATACTTAGGAGCCACTGTGACAGATGAGGGATCAAAACCAGAAATACTGACCAGGATTGCGCAGACAAAACAGCACTGACAAGATTGAAGACCATATGGAAGGACAGAAACATCACACTCTGCTCCAAGATCAGACTGATGCGCTCCTTAGTCATCTCAGTGTTCTTGTATGCCTGCGAGTCATGAACCCTCACAGCAGACCTAGAAAGGAGGATACAAGCCACTGAAATGAGATGTTTTCGAAGGCTGCTTGACATCTCATACAGAGATCACATCACAAACGAGGAAGTGGGAAGCAGAATCAGGCAAGCCATCGGGCCCTATGAAGACTTATTAGCCATTGTGAGAAAACGCAAGTGGTATGGGCATGTCACGCGTTCAGCAGGGCTTGCCAAAACAATCCTGCAAGGCACTGTGCAAGGAGGACGAAGGAGAGGAAGACAGAGGAAAAGATGGGAGGACAATATCTCAGAGTGGACAGGACTGAAGCTGGGCGATACGCTGAGAATGGCAGAGAACAGAGAGGAATGGAGGGAGCTGGTTCAGTGTTACGTCATCAGTGGTGCCCCAACGGTCGGCAAGACTACGGGATATAGATAGATAGATAGATGATATTGGCTAAGCGATTTGCTCCACGGTGGGCTTTATTCGCAGATACAATGGGTTCTCAATGTTGTCTTGCCTCACCAATGATTTTTCTACCATTCTTTTCACAGTCCAAGTCAGTAGGTGCACACAACAGAGTGTTTTTACTTCCCATGGTACCCGTCGGGGAAGTCTCCTGCATACAAAGGAGAAGAAGAGCATTTGACGACATTTAAACTTCATAATAAAAACAAAAGTTCATTAGTCTTTTTGTGCTGCAGTATCGTAAAAAAAAATGTATAATAGAGAGGGTTTTAACTATTAACCATTTGTAGCCCGGAGCAGATCGATTCCCAATGCGCAAAGGCATTCGGGCCGACGTCGGCCGCCGTTGCCCCGCGCACGGCCGTGCGCGGGCCAACGGCGGCCGACGTCGGCCCGAAGGCCTTTTGCGCATTGCGTTTAAGTCTAATATACGTTGCAGCAAATGGACAGGACTCCACTAGTTGCTATTTGTGTTTCCACGGACCCGCCTCACTCGCGCTCTTACATAAGCACACGTGCACGCACAACGCGGCTAGCTTTCACACTGATGAACACACGCGCCGGCTAGTACAGCGAGCGATCCTAACCCGCTACAATAGCTTCATCAAGCATCAGACCTCTGTGATTCAGCGTCAGACTTTGGCCTGGAATCGAATTTTTGCGCCGCCGGGATGGAATATTGACTTGCGATGGCTAGGTGGCGAGGGCTGGTGCCAGAATACTTGAATCCTGGGGCTGGACTGTGTCAACTGTGAGAGGAATATTCAGACCGGACTGTGTTACTAGCACACGACTTTCTGTGAACTGGGATTCGTGGAGCATGGAAGGAATTCTATCGTCCATTGACCACCGAAACAAGGTAAAATTTAACCTGTTTTACTGTAGCACCCGCCCCTTTTAACCATATATTATTTTCCTACCCCTCGCATGCGCACATAGTGGGTTATTCCTCTCCATAGAGGTTTTCACTCTAAAGAAAAGTAGAAGAAGAAGTCAACAGTTGCAATCATCAGCAACCAGTTTTTTTATTTTATTTTATTTTTTAAAAATTTTATCGCTTGATATACACAGAAATTCCCAACAAACAGAGACATACGTCTAAACAGATCTGTCTTTGTTGGGAATTTATGTGCCGCATATCTCGCAATGGTAATTTAATAACTGGTTGCTGCTGATTGGCAGTCACCATTTTGGTCTGTGTTCTTCATCACTTGTTATACATTATGTTTTTGTTTGTTTGTTTGTTTGTTTTCCTGGTTAACTCTCTCAGCCCTGACACACAAACACCAAGATGTGGATCGACCATGATAGTTCAAGGGTAGGGCCAGAATAGCTTGGAGCCGGTAGGCGCCAAGCTACTCTGGCACCACCCTTGAACTATCATGGTCGACCTGTTTCCTGAACTTGAATGTAGTCTTCAGAGGACAGCTCCCAAATGAGAAATAGAAATGTGGCATGTCACTGAGATGGTGAAAGAAGACCTACCCCGTGAGATTAATTGTCACAAGTGATATGGCCCAGGGCGTTCTGCCCGAATGATTCATTCATTCATCCAGCTCTTGGCAGACTCGACACCAAATGAGTCCGCAAAGAACAAACATTGAATGAAACTGAGATTTAATGAACAGGTCTGGATGGGGATCGCCACTCGCTAAATTGGAAACAATTCAGCGACCATCAGTGACCATTTGAAGACGTGCTAACCCGTCGTACTCCGTATAGCTGGAGCTAGTACTCCCCCAAAAAGGCCCGACATAGACTCACTCGGGGAGTGCGCCATACAAATATACTTCAGTCTATTCAAATAAGTTGTTACGCATCTCATTTGAATGGTAGTGTAATTGTGGCGCACTCCCCGAGTGAGTCTAAGTTGGGAGTACTCTTGTAGTCGGTACGGGAATGTTTAGTCGTTAACTCATTCGCGGCCAGCCGCATCCGGATGCGCGGCATAAACCGCGCATCCGGATGCGGCTTTCTGCAAATGAGTTAATCTTGATGCCCATACCGGGCTGTGAATCGTACTGGATTTACAAGTTCTGTGCATCACTAAGCCTATTTTTCGTGAGACCTTTAGGCATATTAAACTGAAAGCCCGCTCTCGTGATTTCAGTAGATTTTTTTTTCTGTGTGCCATGTTTTCCATTGGATTATTTATTTTCTTTTTTGTTTTGTTTTCAAGAACTCGAAATTAACATGCACGAATAATTTAAACAAAATAAACATACATACAAACATATACATGAAATATTTCAGTAAAAAAAAAGGAAAGACAAAGAATAATGGCTATATTCATCCATCGGTATAAGGCCTCTCACACATTGTCCTTTTGCATATCGACCTGTTAATATATCGTCCGTAGGTATATTGTCCGTCGGTATATCGTCAGGTACCCGGACGATATGCCGACGGACAATGTACCGACGGGCGATGTATCGACAAGTGGATATGCCGACAAACAATGTGTGACAGGCGTTGTGTCGAGGGACGTTGTGACGATGGGAACGGACACAGGGAAACATGAAATAAATCTTGAGAAAGTTGACTTGTATGGTCTTGACATAACGTCTAGGTGCCAGTGATCACAAAAGTACAGGGACGTAATCTACCGTGTTCTTCGGAATGTCGGCATATCATGCAGCCACCAGGCTAATCAAGCACTACACTTGATCTATTATGAAAGTATGTCGAATGCGACGCCAAACTAATCGGGCACTACACTTGAACATTTATGGTGGAATCCTTTTTTTTGAAGCCACTTTTCCATCGTTGAATCATGCCATTCTAGATGGAGCCCATGCAACGCCTACTTCAAAAATCACAAAAAAATATTATGGAATGTACATTGTTCATGCAAACCCAATTACGCTAATTGCAATAAGAAAATGCTTCGGATTAAAATGAAAATGCTTCGGATTAAAATGCTTCGGATTCCTACGGTAAGGACTAAAGGATTTGGGCAGAGTTCGGCTTTTTCTTACCAGGGTCCATCAGTCTGGAATGATCTTCCTAAATCCTTGAGACACAGCGAGTCCAGTGCCAGTTTTTAAACACAGTCTTAAAACCCATTTTTCCCATCTTGGTTATCAGTGTTCATGTATTTAGTCATGTTCTGTTCTTTTGTGTGACTGCACAATCGTCATGCGGTATTGGTTTTGTCATTTTTGGAGTAATATTTTTCTTCTTCGTATGTACGGCGCCTAGAGCATCTTACCATGTATAGGCGCCTTATAAATTATTATTATTATTTTTATTATTAATAAACTTGAAACTGCTGCACGATTAACTCTTTCGAGACGTGTCGCATCCGGATTCGCGGCGTAAAGCCGCGAATCTGGATGCGACACGTATCGAAAGTGTTAATTAGTCAAGCCCTTGGCTGCCCCTTGAGAAAATGTGAAAACACGATCCACCTGCAAGAGACATAGATCAGCATAAAGCCCCCCCCCCCCCCATCCCCCCATCCCCCTCCCCTCCGTAATTGCGTGGGATCATGAGGGTCTACGTGTCTTGCTGACCCCACTTCGAATTTACGTTCCTGGGACGGCTGCAACCCTTTGGCGTTGAATTAACCCATTCAGCCCTGACGCACTACATCAGGAGACGCCAAGCTAATCTGGCACTACCCTTGAATTATCATGGTCGATCCAACCTCTGCAACAGGTGTAGAGTCGTTAGATGACGCCTCCAACATTTGGGAAATACGTGCGTCAGGCTGAATGAGTTAACGAAGGTTGTAGAAACACGGTGCGGGTCTACTGGCAGCTAAGGAGTGAATGTTTAGTTCGTGGTGGTGTGGGGCGTGTGGGGAAGGAGGAGGGAGGGGCGCACTGTAGCTGTGCTGGCGAGCAAAAAGAAATGCGACATTTTTGGAATCATCGGAAACACTAAAGTGTTTCTTTTGCTTGTCAGTATACATGCTGTGAAGGAGCCATGATTAACCCGTAAGGCCCCGACATGAGAGGGTAGGATGTGGATCGATCACGATAGTTCAAGGGAGGTGTCAGAATAGCTTGGCGCCTACAGGTGCCAAGCTATTCTGACACCACCCTTGAACTATCGTGGTCGATCTGCCTCCAGAACTGTTACATAGACCTCAGAGGATATATGATAAAAACTGGCAATTTCATCCTCAGGATGTTATGAGCTAAACAAATAAAACTAGAAAGACAAGCGCTGTGAAGAGACAAAGACTAAACAATGCAAAGTGAACAGAAAGGAAACGCCTTATAAGCAACGCCAAAGCAATAAGCGTTAAAAAAAAAATAACCCGCCTTATAACAAAGACAATATAAAACAAAATAACCAGGAAGAGAGACGCTATAACAATAAACAAAAAACTAATCAAACGAAAACAAAACAATATACACGAAAGGAGAAAAAACAACAACAACAACACACACGCTGTGAGGAGACAGATAACGCAAGAGTAAACGAAGTAAAACAATGCAACAAGATACAAAGACATTGCAAGAAAGCAAAAATCCAATTTAACCAGAGTTAGACATGCTGTAAAGACAAAGACTTTAACTCATTCTACCCCAACCGAAATCCTTACATTTGGCCGTTGTCCTCTGAAGACTGCATTGCAGTGCAGGACACAGATCGACCATGATAGTTCAAGGGTGATGCCAGAATAGCTTGGCGCCTATGGGCGCCAAGCTATTCTGGCATCACCCTTGAACTATCATGGTCGATCCTTATCTTCCTGTGCTGTGTCTGGGGTAGAATGAGTTAAATAACGCCCATTAAACAGAAGGCCTTTTCTGCCCTGTGATGTATAGTAAGTTAGTTCTTGGGGTTTAAAGCCGAGCAGGCGGCTACGGTCATTTCGCGGTGGCCGTATGATATTAATAGACTGACTGTAACTGAGTCACTGCAAAAGTCAACAAAAGCATCGTGTAAGTGTAGACGGTGTTTTATGTCTTACCATGAAAATCTCGCTTTTCACAAAAAGACTTTACTGCCTTTTGCCTATTTCAAGGCACCCTTGTTTACTTTGTGTAACCAGAAATAAACCTGCTGTAAAGAAAGAAAAAACAAAGCAGTCGTTTTCTTCTTCTTGCTTAGTTTAAACATTTCGTTACACAGTAGAACCTATACTGAGTAACCACCGATTTTGCTAGAACGAAAATGGTCTTAAAAGCAAGGCGCTCTCTCAAGAGAAGTCTTGAAGGGCAAAAAGTGTCACCTGTCATTAAAGACCATCATTTAGGTGGCGACAGTCACAGTCACAGCGACAGCCACCTAAATGATGGTCTTTGATGACATGATCTCTCTTAAGGGTGGTCGCTAAAACAGGTTCTGCTGTAGATCCCAAGACGCAAACCTTGAAGAGCAAAACGCATCACCTGTCATTAAAGACCACCGTTTAGGTGGCTACAGCCACGTAAATGATGGGGCGGTCCTTGGCGCAGTGGTTAAGGCGCCTGCCATCAATGCCAAAGGTGCGAGGTTCGATATCGGGTTTCGGTGTCCTCTGGTAAGTGTCACCGTTAATTCGGGCGGACCGTTGGTTTGTTTTTTCTCCGGGTACTCCGGTTCTTCCTCCTCCCCCCCCCCCCCCCAAACTTTGGTACCGGTTTCAGGCCACTTTACAAATTTCAAATACAAGCGATCAAAAATCTCTGTAACTTCAGTAGCTGAACTGGCCCTTCGTCTGTCTTGTACTGTGTTTGTCTTAAATGGCGTAAATCCGTGTCTGTCACGTGAGTGTGCGTGTTGGGTTTTAGTTCGCGGCGCTTTGAGTCGTTCGCCAAAAATTGAGAAAAAACGCCTATATAATAACGGTATTATTATTATTATTATAATGACAGATGATCGCTGGTAAGGTTGGTCGCTCAGAACAGGTTCTGCTTTAGATTCCAAGACGCTAGAGCATTCCGATGCAGCTGCCTACTCAGCTGCAGTCAGCCTGTACCGATCAATTACTTTTCATTGTTCGTGAGACGGCTCGATCAATATGTCTTTTGAGAGTTCTCACAATTTCCGCTGAGGGCAGTAAAGGAAGGAAGAGAAAGACTGGTGAGATCTGGTCGCACCCGATCACTTTGCTACCAAGCAAGCGAAGGTCCTCGGGCCCACGGCGGCCGTTGTGGGCAGATCGCATTGCTAATGGATTGTTAAGCTATTCTGCTATGTGTAAAAGACAATCAGTCTATGTCTGTGAAAAGCAAGATTTTCATTTTAACTCATTCAGCCCGACGGCCGTATTTCCCAAATGTTGGAGGCGTCATCTGATGCCTAAGCACCAGTTGCAGGAGATTGATCGATCATGATAATTCAAGGGCAGTGTCAGATTAGCTTGGCGCCGACAGGCGCCAAGCTAATCTGGCACTACCCTTGAATTATCATGGTCGACACATCTCCTGCTGTAGTGCGTCAGGGCTGAATGAATTAACACAGTGAAAATCTTGATTTTCACAAACTTGGACATACTGTATTTTTGCTTTCACAGGCGACTGTTGCTGTCTTTGTCTGTTACAACTTGTTTCGTTTCTGGTTGTATGTTTCGTCTTTTGTTCTTTCTCAGCGTGTTTCTTTTTACAAGTCAGACCTAAAGAGTGTTGCCATGTGAAAACAAAAGCCTTTCATCTGCGAAAAACGAGATTTTCATTGAAATACGTAAGATATCTTCTACACTTCGGATGAATTTTGTTGACTATTGCAGTGGCGTAGGAAGATTTTCAGGGGGGTATACCGTATGGTATACCTAGCAGAAAATCAAACCGGAGTGGGGAGGAGGTGTGTGTGTGTGTGTGTGTGTGGGGGGGGGGGGGGGGAGGGCGGGGGGAGGAGGGATGTCTAACAAGACATGACCTGAGTCACAGGAAAGTTAGGTCAGGAGGAGCTATGGTCAAGAATACTTTTATATAGGAGAGGCCAAGACGAGGTATGGCGCAAGTAAAAAAAAGCAGGTATGGCCCAAGGATACTCAGACTACACAATGTCCAGAGGAGCTATGACAAAATCATATACAGTTATTTATTTAGTCAGTTTCATGTGGTGAGCATAATCCTGAACCAACCATCAACACAAAGTGCTCTGCTGTGCGGTGAGCGCAGACCTGCACCAGCCACTAAGCAAGGTGCTCCACTACAGCGGAGCACCTTGCTCAGTGGCTGGCGCAGGACTACGCTCACTCATACAGCTGGCCCCTCCTACGCCACAGTATTTATACGTAGACGTAGGCAGACTTTTGCTTTGTGATAAATTCAACAGATTATTTGTGTGGGATTTCTACTTAGTTCTGAACATGACAGGAAGACGAATGAAAATGACATCATCACAGTGAGTTCCAGTGTACATTTCTCCGTTAAACTCGTGGTTCCATGCACGCGGCTGCTGTGTATTACGCCACGCTAGTCTGCCGGTTGTGATCGATCTATGTGTGTAGCTGATTGCTGCTATTTCCTGCTGTATGTCATAGATTATATTATATTGAGCAACATTTTGCTTGATATAGTGCCGATAACAGGCAGATGTGATTACGAGACCCGAATCAAAATGTCCGAGTCGTAAGACGAGGACTTTTCATTCGGGTCAAGTAATCCCATCTGTCGGTTATCATCGGCACTATATCAAGCAAAATGTTGCTCAATATAATTTATGTACTCAGTCCAAAACAAAACAAAACAAAACAAAATAAAACATTCATTTTGCGGCTTATTGCGGTGTTCAGAAAAACACATGAATGGCAGAATGCATAACAGTGTCGACTCAGCGCGTAGATTTCGTCTGGCTATGTGCACATCCAGTGCTTTGTATAACCGTGTGTGTTACTGAGCAAATTCTGCTAGATCACGCATAATTGCGGAAAATGCCAGCAGGTTTGTTAATTTTGTTCTTGTCTCAACTTGTCGATATCGCCAGCTGACATCTCGTCAATTTCACTAGTCAGTCCAGCGACTCGCACGTTTCCTGGCGTCTGTTCTGCGTTCGTGTTTGAGTATAGGATGTAAATTTCGAGCGTTCGTACACACTAAGAAGTATTTCATTACTACTACATATAAGAAGCTTGTTAATGTTGCCGTATGAAAATATTTCGCGTTTCCGTTTTGAAAAAATGCACGTATCATCAAGATCGAATCTTGGTGCGCAAGGGATTTTGGGAAGGGAAGTATATCAAACAAATTCATGAAAATTAATTTGCTTGTTATACATTATATCAATACATGTGTCAAAGAAGGAAAACTTATATATATAAAGTTTTGGAGACGATATTTTTCTAATGCTTGAAGATTTTAAAATTCTGTCTAAATGTTTATACAGTTATGGATACAATGCACCTAAATGCATCTTTTTCCCGTTGCGGTACCTTTAAGTTACAATCCTTGAACACGACACCCCCAATATCGAAAGTTGCAAGGTAACATTGTCAGGTGAGAACCTTTGTTTATCAAGCACTGCTCACATTGTAAATCTGATTGCACCATTTAAGAGGGCATTCATTTATCCCCTAATGCTGCAAATGATTTTATTTTGAAAGATAACTGTTTGCTGTTGTGGTCTGAATAAGACATCCACCCCACAAAACACATCACTTGTACCTGTTTTAGACCCCTATCTCCCATTTGCCGTCTAGTGATTTAAAATCCAAGTAATATCGTGAAAAGGAGGATTATTTCTCTATCAAATGCAATCCAAAACATTCATTTTAAGCTAGATTTATGGATTTTATTGCAACAAAAGCTGACCTACCCCACGAATCAAAACATGTCGTTGGTCTCTTCTAAGAGGCGAATGCAATCGTTTTGTTTCTGAGCAATTCAAATCATCAGATGTCTTTGAGCGTCAGATGTCAGGCGTTTTTACTCCACTCTTGCTCATGACACAGCATAATAAGTTGTACCACAAATGCAGCGAGGGGTGGGGTGGGGTGGGGGGCGGGAAAGCCAGGCGTGGGAGGGTGAGGCGGGGAGGGGTGGGGGGGGTGGGGGGGGGGTGAGGCGGGGGAGGGGGGCCGGGGATGTCGAGAGTGAGATGTAGCGTATGACCTCGAAACATTTACTTTTCTCATCAATAACACACATTTTCACCTTCTTCTTGAGTAATAATAATAAGTGCATTAAATAGGCGCTTTATCCCAATTGAAAATCGGCTCAAAGCGCCGCCGCGAACTGAACCCAACAAGCACGCTCACGTGAATCACGCGCATTCACTCACACACTGTACATAAACACAGAACATTCACGTGGTGCTAAGGGCAAGCTCAGCGAGCTACTGAAGTTTTGGAAATTCAAATCGTTTGTATTTGAAATTGATTAAGTGGCTGAAGCTAATACCAAGTGGAGGGGAGGAAGAGCCGGAGTACCGGAGAAAGAACCCCGACAGTCCGCCCGAATTAACGGTGACACTTACTAGAGGAGAAAAATCGACGCCGGAAACCATAATCGAACCTCGCACCTTTAGCATTGGTGGCAGGCGCCTTAACCACTGCGCCACGGACCGCCCCAAGTCTGTGTGTGTGCGCGCGCGCGCGTGTGTGTGTGTGCGTGCGTGCGTGTGTGTGTGTGTGTGTGTGTGTGTGTGTGTAGGTGCGTACGTACGTTTATTTGTGTTGTTTCTTTATTGTACAACCACCATTACACTTATCAACACAACCACCATCAAAACAGCAGGAGAAAAGAAAAGAATAAACAGACGGGAAATAAGAGTAGCAATAACTCTTATGAAGCCACACATTCTGTAAAACAGTGCATCGAGTCAATACCGATGCAGAAAATGATATTCAGTTCAACCGCATGAGGGAATGAGGGGGGGGGGGGGGGGGGGGGATGGAGGGTGTCAAAGATGAGATGTAGCACATTGCTTATGATCTTAGAACTTCTCTGTGTGTGTAACTTGAAATAACACACTTTTTAAAAACTGTCTCCTTGAGTCTGTGTGCATGTGTGTGTGTGTGTGTGGGATGGTGTGTGTGTGTGTGTGTGTGTGTGTGTGTGTGTGTGTGTGTGTGTGTGTGTGTGTGTGTGTGTGTGTGTGTGTGTGTGTGTGTGTGCCTGTGTGTTGCTTTACTGTTTTTGTTTTAGTAACACACACGTTCGCACACGCACACACTAGTACACACAAAGACACAAACACACACAAACAAACACGCGCACACAAACAAACACACACGCGCGCGTACACACACACACACACACACACACACAAACACACACACACACACACACACACACACACACACACACACACACGACACACACACACACACACACACACACACTCAAGAAGACGGTGAAAATGTGTATTATTTCAAGTTACTTTTTGAAAAGTTAACGTTTTGATATCATAAGCGATTCACTAAATCTCACCCTCACCTCCCCCTCCCACCCCCCCCACCCCCCGTCCCCACTCCTTCCCATTCCCTTTGCGGTACTACGTATGTTGTGTAAAACAGCATTACTGGAGCTGTAATGCCTCATGAAACGCGCCCCAAGCCATCTGATGATTTGAATTTCATAAAAATCGTGTTCTTCGAAGATACAAACAAATAAAAATTGCTTTCAATAAAATTCACAATTCTCGCTCAAAATGAACGTTTTTGGTTGCATTTGAAAGAAAAGTGATCCGCCTTTTCATGATAGTACTCGGAATTTAAATCACTGCCAGGCAAATGGACGACATGCCCGTCTGAAACTGGTACAAGTGATTTTTTAGGGGTGCATGTCTTATTCAGACCACAACAGCAACAGTTTTCTTTCAAAATAATAATCATTTGCAACATTTGGAGAAGAGTCCGAAATAGCTCAGGCGGTTAAACGTCGGAGCAGGAGAGCAAAGGGAATCGCCGGGTCGTGGGTTCGAATCCCGTCCCGGCCCCGGTAGCTGGACTCACAATCCATGGGGATAAAACGGATTTGTTCAATAGCATGTCCGTTGAAAGGTCCTGGTATATCAAAGTGGCACAGTTGGAGTGCGCCTGAGTTGATCAGTGTTCAGCTCGTACTCCATAGGCAATAGATTTCCCTGCACCCCATAACCCGCCCGTCAGGGCCGTCCATGATCACCTCGGTGCTGTGGACGTTAAACCCGAACTAACTAACTAACATTTGGAGATAAATGCATGCCCTTGTAAATGGCGCAATCGGATTTACAAAGCTCCGGATGAAACGCAAGCAGTGCGTGAAAAACAAGAATCTTATATGAAAATGTTACCGTGCAACTTTCGATTTGGGGTTGTAAATCAAAGGCAACGCAACGGAAGAAGATGCAGTTTGTTGCGTTGTTTTCACAAGTGCGTAATCATTTTCGTGGTGCAGTCAGAATTTTAAAATCTTCAGGCATTAAAAAGATATCGTCTCCAAAACTTTGTAAAGTTTGTTTTTTGATGCGTAGTGTATGTGTGTGTGTGTGTGTGTGTGTGTGTGTGTGTGTGTGTGTGTGTGTGTGTGTGTGTGTGTATATTCTTTCTTTCTTTCTTCTTTCTTTACTTTTAACAAAAAATGCACTCAATCAGAGTAGCTCCAAGGGACGTCGTAATTCTGAGAATGCTGTGCTAATGCCATGGGATTCCAACGGAGGCGGCAAAAACTTTAAATCTACTCAGCAGGTCCAATATCTGTTTGGGAATATTTTCTATCTTCCCCCCTCGGGGGGAGGACGGGATATTCTCCAGCAGATGGCGGGGCACCTGGGGGTAGTCCCTATTGCTTTATGTAGTAGGTGTTCAGTGGAAGCTCAAAAGATCCAATACGCGATGCAGTCACAAAAGGGCAGCTGATGTCCTCATGACACAATGCAAGCTTACCAGCCTGGAATCCCATGGCATTAGCACAGCATTCTCAGAATTTACCTCGCGCTGGGACCATATGGCGTTGAGGCGCGTCCCCTGGGTGGTGGATAGGGGGTCCCTCGTGAGAGGGGTGCACCGAATGAAATAAGGTGCCGTGAACCAACATGGTCTAAGGGAAGGTGACCCCGACAGAAAACCCCTGGTCCTCCTAGTAAGGGGGTTGGGCGTGGGGGTAGCTTCCCCACCCTGCAAAAAAGGAAATAGCTACAAAAACGCCGACGAAAAGACTAACAGTAATTCCATTCCTGGAGGAGGAAGGTTCTTCTACCAGAAGACTTATGACGTCCTGTGGTGAAAGCCGGAAGTCTTCGGAAGCCACAGGACCGAGCCGCCTCTCTCTATCCAGGGATACAACCATGGGCACATGGAACGTCAAGACCATGTACCAGAGCGGCAAGGCCGCCCAGATAGCAGCGGAAATGCAAAAGTACAACCTTTCCCTGCTAGGTATCAGTGAAGCCAGATGGACGCAGTCTGGCCAGAAAAGGTTGTTAAGTGGGGAGATGATTCTGTATTCAGGTCATGTAGAGGAGAATGCCCCCCCCCCCCCCCCCCATACAGAAGGTGTAGCATTCATGCTGTCGCCAGTGGCACAGAGCGCGATGATGGGCTGGGAACCTCTTGGGCCATGAATTATCACAGCAGCCTTTAGAACCAAGAAAAAGCTCAAGCTGAACGTCATCCAGTGTTATGCGCCCACTAATGACAGTGACGAGGAAGAGAAACAAGAGTTCTACGACCGACTCCAGAGTGCCTTGGACAAATGTGCGGAGCGAGACATCACCATCGTCATGGGCGATTTTAATGCCAAAATAGGGGAGGACAACACCGGATACGAAGAGGTGATGGGGAGACAGGGACTAGGCTCGGAGATGAGTGAGAACGGCGAGAGGTTTGTAGACTTTTGTGCTCTAAACCGACTTGTCATTGGAGGCAGCATCTTCCCACACAGAAGAATACACAAAGCAACTTGGGTCTCACCTGACCATACAACAGAGACCATATCTGCATTAGCAAGAAATTTAGAAGATCCCTTCAAGATGTTCGAGTGAGGAGGGGAGCAGATGTCGCCTCCGACCACCATCTGTTTACCTTAAGAATGAAGCTCAAGCTAAAGAAAAGCCGCACAGAGACAACAAGAAGACAGCGCTATAATGTAGGCCTCCTGAGAGAAACTGGAGTTAGAGAAGAGTTTAAACTGGTGCTGTCCAACCGATTTCAAGCGCTACAGGAGCTAGTAAATGAAGAGGAGGCGGTCACCACAGAGCAGCAGTGGAAGGCAGTTAGAGAGGCGCTGAACTCAACCTGCAAAGACACTGTAGGGTTCAGGAAACACCATCACAAGGACTGGCTGTCGGCACAGACCTTGAAGAAGATAGAAGTGAGGAAGCAGAAGAAAGCAGCTGTCAACAACAGTCGCACAAGAGCAGCCAAAGTAAGGGCACAGGGGGAATACTCGGAAGTCAACCGCGAGGTGAAGAGTGGTATCAGGGCAGACAAGAGGGCCTACACAGACAGCCTGGCAGCAGAGGCAGAAAAGGCAGCAGGCAGCGGCAACATGAAACAACTCTACGACATTACCAGAAGATTGTCAGGCAAGTATGGCCATACAGAAAGACCAGTAAAAGACAAAGAAGGCAAGCCTATTGCAGACAGAGCAGACCAACTCGACAGATGGGCCGAGTATTTTGAAGAGTTACTGAACAGACCGAGCCCACCCGACCCCCCAGACATCCAGCCGGCAGAGACCGACCTACCCATCAGCTGTGACAGACCCAGCCGGGAAGAGATCAGAAGAGCAGTGGCATTCTTGAAGAACGGCAAAGCAGCAGGCCCAGATGGCATCCCAGCGGAGTCTCTGAAAGCAGACCTAGAGACAACAGTGGAGATGCTGTACCCACTGTTTGGAAAGATCTGGAAAGAGGAGGTGATGCCGGCTGACTGGAAGGAGGGGTACCTAATCAAGCTTCCCAAGAAAGGCGACCTCAGCAAGTGTTCCAACTACAGAGTAATCACCTTGCTGTCAGTACCAGGAAAGGTCTTCAACAGGATCATCCTGGAGAGAATGAAGAGCTCCGTTGACCCCCAGCTGAGAGACCAGCAAGCAGGATTCAGGAAGAACCGATCATGTACAGACCAGATCGCCACTCTCCGCATCATCGTGGAACAGTCTCTGGAGTGGAGCTCCCCGCTGTACGTCAACTTTGTGGATTATGAGAAAGCATTAGACAGTGTGGACCGAGAGACTCTGTGGAAACTCCTACGACACTACGGTGTACCCACAAAGCTCGTCCGCCTGATCAAGAGCAGCTACGATGGCATGACATGTCGCGTGATCCACGAAGGGCAGTTCACCAGGGAGCTCCAGGTCAGAACCGGTGTCAGGCAGGGGTGTCTGCTGTCTCCATTCCTCTTCCTACTGGCCATAGACTGGGTCATGAAGATGACCACAGAGCACAGACGAAGTGGAATACAGTGGACACTGTGGACACAGCTTGACGACCTCGATTTTGCAGACGACTTGGCATTACTGTCCCACACTCATCAACAAATGCAGGACAAGACCACGAGGCTTGCTGACATATCGTCCCAAGTGGGCCTCACCATTCACAAACAGAAAACAAAGACAATGAGGCTGAACGCAACCAGGGAAGAACCAGTATTGCTTGCTGGCACCCCGTTGGAGGAGGTGGAGTCCTTCACCTATCTCGGGGGCATCATAGACAAAAAAGGCGGCACTGATGCAGATGTCAGAGCACGAATTGGTAAAGCCAGAGCAGTCTTTCTCCAGTTGAAAAAAAGTGTGGAGCTCCAGAGAGCTGTCACAACACACCAAAGTCCGGATTTTCAACTCCAATGTAAAAGCAGTTCTCTTATATGGAGCAGAGACTTGGAGATTAACAAAAACCACAGTCAACAGAGTACAGACCTTCATGAACAGTTGCCTTAGAAGAATTTTGAAAATCCACTGGCCAGAGAAGATCAGCAACGTCAGACTCTGGGAGAGAACAGAGCAGATAACAGCAGAGAATGAAATTGGGCGAAGAAGATGGGGATGGATCGGTCACAGTCTGAGAAAGCCAGCTTCCAGTATCACTAGGCAGGCATTGTCATGGAACCCCCAGGGAAAGAGGAAAAGAGGTAGGCCGAGAAACTCCTGGCGTCGAGACCTCCAAGCAGACATCAAGGGACTGGGAACCACCTGGAGTAGAATCGAAGAAGAAGCACAGGACAGGAGTTGCTGGAGGTCCCTCGTCGACGGCCTATACCCGGGTAGGGGTGATAGGCGTAAGTAAGTAAGTCTCAGAATTTAATGGATATATATATATATATATATATATATATATATATATATATATATATATATATATACACACACACACACACACACACACACACACACACACACACACACACACACACACACACATAGATACTGGTCACCGCGACACCAATAATGTAACTGATCTGGAGAACAAATCCTGCGTCACGGCGCTAAATATGTAATACGTTTTGACCTAGATCGAGCTGCACGTAATTTTCGTAAGCCAATAACTGCCTGTGATAGTCCTAGCGGCTTTGTGTTCAAGCTACCTTTAGCCACAAGCAAAAATCTCGCTCACAATACAGAAGGACTGTTGGTTGGCAGTTAGTGGATTGGGGAAGTTTGGTGCCGAAAAGATAGGCCTACTGCGGTAGTTCAGACGTAGCGTACGTTGTTCTGTCTTCTTTGTGCATTCGACCTACGAAACAGTGCCCTAGTGGATTTTTTCACACACACGTTCATCTCAAAGTTGTCCTCGCCAAGCTAGTTAAAGAAACGTTAGAATGAAAGGCTAACGACCTGTTAATGATATTCCTTTAACTGACATGCTCTCTGATTTGCGCGCTTTGAACCGTGCTTAACCCCTTAACTGCCGGGGCAGGGCAAACACCACTAGCCAGCTGCAAGACATAGCAGGGTTCATAAGACCCAGTTTTGAGCACAAAATTCCAGGACATTACAAAGGCTTTTAAGGGCCATTTTGTGAAAATTCCTGGGGCATGGAACACAGAAACAACGACATTTACAAACAAGATAGCATGTTAATAATTGTTATACTTTTTGGACATAAACTGAGATGAACTTACACCCCTGTCTGTCAATCTCAGCATGAAGTGTGGCTTGGATGATAAACGTGTTATCGGAGATGCCACTATAAAGTCACAGTGCCAAACTCTTCCCCAAGTCTATACATTTCTAAGCACTGAAGGTAAGACTGAAGGCTGTTGCACTCTTTCTTTTTAACAGCCACGATCGATTGAACGTGCATTTTTCGTTTGGCATCTTGAATCTTCGGCGCACAATTTTTTTCTCGAATGCAGAACGACTTCCGGTGGTACTTGATAACTCTGTCTCAACTTCCTGTGGTGATTATGTCCCTTGACGAGCAGACGACGTTTTCGTCGCTGTATCGGCTCTTTCTTTTATAATCGAAATCCCTTTCAAAGTTGTTTTTATCATGTTTTTTTTTTTTTAAATTAAATTTTTTATTTTCTTATTATTTTAAATTGTCTTTCGGTTTTATTTTCTTAACTTCATTATCATTAAGACTTTGACCCCATGCATGATTTTCAAGGGTTTTTCAAGGGTATTTGAGAAATTAGTAAATTTCGAGGGTATTCAAGGCCTTGAAATGGGCATCTCAGAATTCCAGGGTTTTCCAGGGCTTCAAGGGCGCGTACGAAACCTGCATAAGCACCCACAGGATTTATTTCTGTTGTATGTATTTTGTTCACACCTCAGTATCTTTGGTGATGTGCTCTGTGTGCGAATGTCGGTCATTGTGCAGTGGTTTCGACGCAAAACTAGAGATCATTTGCAGCGAAGGCCGGGGTTACATTTATAAAACACAGAAGACAATCAACTCGCATACCACATCACCCGTGTTATATTAACCCATTCAGCCATGACGCACTACAGCAGGAGATGGGTCGACCATGATAATTTAAGGGTAGTGGCAGATTAGCTTGGCGCCTGTCGGCGCCAAGCTAATTTGGCACTACCCTATGAATTATCATGGTCAATCCATCTCCTGCAACTGGTGCATAGTCGTTAGATGACGCCTCCAAAATTTGGGAAATACGTGCGCCGGGCTAAATGAGTTAACTTTCACACGACTAATATTAGACCATGAGTGACTAGGACAGGACTAGCTTCGCCATGATTGTTCACACGACAAGTACAGAAAAGACAGAGAACCGAGAAACAACCCCACGCCAAAACCCAGCGTCAGTCATAGAAATAACACGCCAGGCATCCAGTCAATAGATAAACTAGGATGGCGACGACGAAACATTATAATTACATGTGATGGGACTTTGCTTTCCCGAGTCATTTTAGTAGGGGAAGGAGAAAGAAGGGAGACAAGAGCACAGTACAACAGTACATTCAACACAGGATCCTAACCTTCATTTTAGCACGAGCACTCCTTTTGGTTAAGGTCCTCGTTTCAGTATCTTCTGTCCAATGTTCTGTCCCTCGTGTGTAAGATTTTCACGTGGCATTAACTTCGAGCTAGAACTCCTCTCCTTTTCTGGACTCACGCTAGTAGCCTTGACATGGCTGGTACCCTCACCCATAGCCCTGGAGGGACTACTAACGTCTACCCTGTCCTGGGGTGAAGCTGTTCTAGAGCGAGTTAGAACGTCAGCCGTGACGCCTAGATAATAGTCAAGTTATATTTACACCGAACGACTCAGTGACTCCCGGCAACACTAAACGAGAGCGAAGTCACAGCGTATATCCGGCTTCTACCATAAGCATAGACAGCACTCCGAACATCTCCAAGAGGTGTAAATCCCCATGAGCCCTCCGGGCTTATAAGGATTTATGTCTCTTGGAGATGCTCGGAGTATTGTCTATAAATCCGGGCACATGTGGAAAACCGGAGGAAACATCGAAAAAGTCGGGACGTAACTCTTTCCTACCCGTAATGGACCGATCTAACCGCGTTTGCCTCCCTTTCATTGCATCACCGCAGACACTCGGTTCTGCGCTCTGATTTGTCCTCGGTTTGCCACGTCAACACTCATAAACGGGCAAGTTATTCGCGCGTTCATTTCAATTGCACAGACTGCGCACATTTTCTGTCACCACTCTGGAGCCATCGTACGTGTTATATTTGTGTTACCGCCGGCCTAACATCTCCACACATTGAGTGACTTCGTGTACCGCAGTAATGAACCGCAACACCGAAGTGTGGTTTTCAAGTGCCTGATTGAGGGCACTGTGCACGTGAGGACCACGAGATGCGTTCACGTTCTCTGGACCGGTCACACCATTTCAGGTAGACCTATCCTGTAGAGGTATAGCGCACATTGTTTATCTTCGTAGTGCATGTGAACGACGAAACGATACTAGTCTCAGTAGAGGCTTTACAAAGAGTGTAATACACTGGCACACCTATTAACTAATTCGCGGTTAGCCGCATCCGGATGCGGGGCGTATGCCGTGCATCCGGATGCGGCTGGCCGCGAATGAGTTAATATAATTCATTCGTACTGAACTAATAATAATAATAATAATACAGCGTTTCTATAGCGTCCTTCCCCACTTAGGCAGGCTCGAAACGCTTTACAAATGATTACAAACACACACAATAAATTACAAATCACAACAACAACAACAACAACAACAACAACAACAAAACAGTTCAGGCATACCTACCACAGTCTTTCACACAACGAACACATTCTGTTTACTGTAACACAGCCATCCAAAAATCACATGATGGGAAGCAAAAGAAATTTAACACTGATATGCCAAATTAAAAAGATACGTTTTCAGGTTGGTTTTGTAGACTGAGAGTGTCGGGGATTGACGGATATGGGAAGGTAGGGAGTTCTTCGCATGAGGGACCTGGTACTGAAAAGAACGAGCACCTGCAGTCTTCAAGTTAATTCTCGGTTGGACCAGTAATGTCTGGGAACAAGAACGTAGGCTGCGGAAAGGGTTATGAAAGCAGACACTGGAGGAGAGGTACAAAGGGAGTATGTTGTCAAAGTGCTTGTATGCCAGGGTAGCCAGTTTATATTCAATTCTCTGTTTGACAGGAAGCCAGTGGAGTTGTTTTAGCAGAGGGGTAACATGGTCAGAGCGTTTCTTGCGAAGAATTAATCTGGCTGCGTTGTTTTGAATGCGCTGAATGCGACATAGTTGATCTGAGGTGATGCCTGCAAGAAGCGAATTGCAATAGTCAAGACGAGAAAAGATGCGAAAACAGACAAGCTGTGCAATGATCTTTTCTGTCACAAAGGGTCATGATGCTTAGTCTACGTAGTTACCAAAAGAAAAGTTAGAAGGAAAGGCTGACGATATGGTTCATTCCTTCAACTTACATTTATCGATAACAGACATATGTTATTATCTACAATAGATAATAGACTTATGGTTCATAACGTCATAATTGCGCGCGATACTCGTAGGATGCGTCTGATTAAAAAATAACGTAAAACCACTTAGAGTGAAGTGTAAAAACATATATAGAAAATATATACAACACGGTGGGTACAAAAAAAACAGCTTTTAAACCAGTGCGAGAAAAAAAAAGTCTTAAGGCGAGCTAGGACACATCAGCGCAATTTACTGTTTGCTTTATCGACATATGTTTTACTGTATATCATTAGAATCAGTATTTGTCTGTCCTGAACGCTCCGACATGCTCATTTAGTCAGGTATGCTCACCGTTGCTATGGCAACAAACATTAAGTGACCGTTACACCTGGTTGCTAAGGAAACAAAGTTCGGCTACCGTTGATGCTTCTGAAAAGATAAATTTTGTCAAAATATCAACTGATATCATCATTACGGAATGTCAGTGGCGATTTTAAATATCTTACCTGGTTTTGAAGAAGTTATTTTTTATATGAATGTTCTGGTTTTGGTCATTTTTTTAGTATGTTAGCCAAGGGAAGCTATTCGCAGCTCCCAAACTAAGCTGAAATTAAACAATCGGTACTGACATTCCATAATCAACCCATTTGTGAACTTGCGTGTAAAATGTCACTATCATCTGACAAACACATTTTCAGATATTTGTTTCCTCTTTACGTACCCCTTCCCCCCCCCAAAAAAAAAAAAAAAAAAAAAAAAAAATTTTCAGAAAAACCCAAAAACAAGTTTCAGCAATGTGCCGTTTTTTTCCCCATCATACACCCCCAAAATTACAATTTTGAGAAAAACGCAAAAAACAAGGTTGTAGACCACTCAGGAATAACAGTTCCAATAATATTTTATTGCAGCGATGCGATCTCCACACAATGCATTCACAAATGCACCAACACTGATACACTGTCTCCTCTACAATGCATCAACACTTTTGACACACTGCGTCTCTCATACAATGTACACTAATGTTACACTTGTTAACTCCTTCACTGACAATGTACCTACGATACACTGCATATCTCTGTCACTGACAATGTACACACACGCTTCCTAGCCTGTTCTTTTATAGTATTATAGCTTTGCAGAATACTCCAGCAAATTCGCCCAACACAACCATTCACTGAGAAAGAAAAACTCGTAACCAAAACTTATTAATATTATTGAAAGAGAATTTACTAGAATGAGCTACCAAATTCCACTATTATTTTAAGCGCCTTTTATACAGTGTTGCAAAATGTTGCCCACACTTTGACGTCACATGTGAGGTCACTCGACAGAGCGCGACTTCGCTCGAACGTTCTGGTCTATTCGCAGTTAAACCACGCATCACAAAAATCGACCGCGACTATCCGTGCGACTTTGATAGAAACTTCCGGTCTAATCTTAGCGTATCATAACAAAGTCAATTCCGCTCTCCGTTTGAACGAGAATGAATCCTATTAAAAAGGTACGTGATTCTTATGCAAAATAGCTTAAATAAATATCGGATCTTTCCTACGATTAATACACACATGCTTTCACAGAACAACACAACCACAAGTCAAACGTAACAATCCTTCAAAAAACATACTTGCAAGGTACGAGTTGTATCCGACACGAAGTTAGCCGAACAGACTCGGAAATACGTTTGAACCAATCAGAGATGCACATATATTTGGTGCTCTTGATCGAAATCGTCATAAGACCAAATTTGGAAGTTATCGACATATAAGTTTAAAATATTTATTTCATTATGCGTATCATCTGACTTAATTTTAATATAATTACTATAGATTGGATGTACGTCATGTATCGGAACCGGAGAGGTAAGCACCTCATGCAAAATCCCTACCTGAATATAAGTTGCAGTGTGTATCTTATCTTTAAATTTTTTATTTGTTTCAGTTGTGGGAGGGTAGTGATAACCTTCAATACACGGAAGTTTAGATTTAATAGAACACAACGATTGCAGACAGATCACTTGCGGGTTATGTTCAATAATAAATTTATTAAGAAATTGTATATTACTATTTATGGCCCGGCAGTTCCATCGAAGGAATCTCAGGCAAGATTTATTTTCTTTACCCATCATGCTAAGAGGGGTGGTATCAAAAATACTTATTTATTATTTTACTAGATTAGTGAGAGTCAACCAAACGTGACCCACCTACAACACGTCAGAATTATTAGACGACTTTCCAGCGACACGCCATCAACGAACTTTAGCTACTTCATGCTGTTCCGTCGACACTCGGCACAACTCGGTCAAAGGGGCATCACCCCATGAACACGACAACAGGTTGACTGAAGATTGAAAACAAAATCATATTTGATTGGCTAGTTCTAACCAATCGTCGATCAGGAAACAACCCGCTTGCTTGGAGTTGGTGGGAAATCGGTGGAAAGTCGAGCATTGCTCTACTCGCTGCCAACACCCCACCGACATCTGGCAATTATCGGCCAACTCCAAAACGACAAAAGACGCCCATGCATGTGAACAGGTGGAAACTTTCGTCGGCCAATTGTTGCCAGACAAAAATCGTTGAGAAATCGGCCATGTGAACACCACTTTAGCTAGCTTTGAAATAGACATTGGATCAGTTTGTATTCCAGCGTTGATGCTCTTCAACTTAAAAAAAAAATAATTCATTCATTTTTGCAAGTTTTGGATTCGCTGTATACTCACATCAAACAGTCAGTCCTGGAAGAGGCTGTGCGGAGGAAAACAGTCTGCCCTTTTGGATGCGTGACGTAAAACATCAAATTTGTCACTGTGTACACGGCGTCGTGAGACTAGCGATGCCATGACGTGAAGCTTATTGTGACGTCATTTTGCTGCTCGTGCTATTCTTCTCCTTCAGAATTCCTGTCGCTACACGAGCCCACAGCGCCGTGTGTCCGTCTTTATTTGTGTGCACCGGCGTGTGTTGATCAGAGGCTGTTTTAGAGGAGAGGAGGGAAATGGATCAGAAAGATAAGCTTAAAAATATGAACAACTGTGATGTTAATTGTTAAAAGAAATGTGAGCTCCAAACAATACCTTAGACTTTGGGATGAAATCCTCATCTTGTTCTAGCTTATAACCTTTCCCTGGAGCCAGACACAAAGTAGGTCTTTGAAACCACGGCCAGTTCCACACCAAATACCATCATCCATTCGAGGAACACTGGGGTGAAATTGATGTTGCCGACAAGAAGGAACAAGTCATACTCTCCAACATCTGTTGGACTTTATGAGGTTCTTTGTCTCTTGCAGTTTTATGGTGTGCTCGTTCTCCCGACAGTGAAGGGGTTAATTACTCCCCGTCGCTTTGTCCTTGACACCCCCCCCCCCACACACACACACCACCCGCCGCTACTCCCCCCTAAATGTCTGATTGCATGTCAGAATGTTTTTGCTAGATGTACTATTGTACTATACGTTTTCACTGTTTTGCGAATAAGACTTTCAGCCTTGTCCCATGCCCCGCAACATTATGATCGCATAATTCAACTATTACGCGTTAACCTCTCTAGCGCTGATGCAGAGAGACCAATTGCAAGAGGCATAGAACGTCATGAGCCCCCGCTTTAGCGGGGGCTCATGAGGTTCTATGCCTCTTGCTGGTGCTGTATTAGATCCGGGTTGCTTGAACAGCCTGGGTTCTTTGGCACGGAGCTGACTGACTTTGGTTTTACAGCAGCCCTTCGACCGTCTTTCCATCGCTTTGAGACAACCGTCAGTCTGCTCCCTCGAATAAGCCCGTCCTCTGCAGTACTGTAGGTCATTTCGAAGCAAATGCGTGTGGCCGTTGGCAGTGGAGAGGTTAAAGCAAACGCACTATTTGTTCAAAGTAAACAAAGGACAACTTGTTCAAAAGGGGGCAAGTGCACTTCTGCCGTGATTTATCGTTGGTGGATTGAACATTCGCGGATGGCCTCTTCTGCTTGACAATACTAGTGTGAACTTGAGGCCAGCAAGAGGCACAGATCCTCGTGTGCGCCCGCAGACCGCGGGGGTCAATGAGGATCTGTGACACTTGCAGATCTGCTACTCGGAAGTTATGCAAATTCATGTTGTGAAAAAACCAACGAATTGCTTGTTGTAAATCTTGTGAGCAATTGCGAAGAACAGGCCTGCCGTTTGACGGCAAAAGACGACAGTAAGTCCATTTTGACGAAAAGCAGGATTTCGTTATGTAACAATAAGAATCTCGCTTTTCACAAACATGGACTTAAGGTCTTTAAGTAAACTGGGCAGAAACACAGTGGACAATAAACCAATAACTCACTCTATGTGGTCTTGAAACAACAGGTGAGCTGTGGCCAAATGTTTTGCTAGCAAAAGACCTTATCTTAACAAGTCTTCCGCTTCGACAAGCATTGGGGGAGAGAGGTTTTTTTTTCTTCTTTCTTTGAACTCGAAAAAGGCTATGTTTATGATATCGATCTGTCTGCACTGCCAAATAAAGTCTCCGGGGGGTTTGTGAGGGAAAAGTGTTTTTTTTTATTTTGCGTAGAAATCGAAAAACGTCTATAACATTCCAGTAAACTGTCTGTTACTTTTCTTTGTGGAGACTGGCTACTAATTGATTATGCCCGAGTGCGACTTGCAGGCCAATACCGTGACTGCATCGGAAGCGTGTCAAAGTGCAAAGAAAGAAAGAAGCAGGCTTAGAAAAGGCAAATACGTACAATTGTGGCAGCTGTTTTACACAATAGGCCAGACAGACGCTCTGGAACCATTTAAAATGCATTGACTCATTCGACACGCGCCGCATCGGTATACGCGGCAAATAGTCCGTATATCCGTATTACAGCACGTCTCAGATGTGTTAACCGCCTCACAACACAATCCAGCTGCAAGAGGCATAGATCCTCATGAGCCCCCGCAACATCGGGGGCTCATGAGGGTCTGTGCCTCTTGCTGGGACTAATTTGTGTCCATGATCCTTGGAAAGTTGTTGGTTTTGATCGTTGAATGAACAAATATTTCAGTAACAAAATATGCGTCCGGTGGCGCTGAAGAGGTTAAGCATTGAACATGCTTTTTCAATGTTATGAAATAATGTGTAAACAAAAGAACAGAACAGAACGGTATACACATGACCTTACAAGGACAAATCCCCGGATAAGTACGAGTTAACGCGCCTTCTTCCCCAAACCCTCCCCCCACCCATCCCACCGCCCACACCACCAAAAAAGAAAAAAAAAAAAAAAAAGAAAGAAAAAAAAGTCCCCCCCCCCCCCAAAAAAAAAAAAAAAAAAAAACCAACCACCCCCCCCCCCAAACTAACAACAACGAAAAAACAAACAAACCACACCCTCAATCATAGAACGTAATTTGAACGACCATTGCGACACATATTCTATGCGTGGGTTCCTCAGAATTTATTTTCATGCAAATGAAAATAGCCGGTTGAATCGAGTTTAGACAAAGTCCTGAGGATTCCTATCCTATCCTGCAGGGAAGCCTACCATTCTGCCAGAGGCATAGATCCTCATGAGCCTACTGAAACTAGTACCAGTGTAGATTAATATAGGCACTAGCCTGTAAAAGACAAAAGCCTCTAAAATCAAAAGTAGGTAATAAAAAAAACACACACACACACAAAAAACCTGTGCGTCTTTTGACGCAGTGGATTAAAAGCTCGGACAAACACGCAATATCGCATGTTTGTCCGAGCTTTTAATCCACTGTTTTCGTAGACACACCTCAGTGCCATGTTGACCTACTTATGATTTTCCCCGCAGTGAGATGGCCTTAGTTGCCTGCTCGGTGTTAAACCCAACTAACTAACTAACTAACTAACTAACTAACTAACTAACTAACTAACTAACTAACTAACTAACTAACTAACTAACTAATTAACTAACTAACTAACTACTTCTGATTTCCAGACAACGTTGATTAGCACAGTGACACCGTTCTCGCGTTGCGCGACTTCCAAAATGTGAAAATAATTCAATTTGTGATAATTGTAGCAGATATTTCTTTAAATGGCAAGCGACCACCTCCCCAACCTCCCACGCACACCTTCGTTGCCAACACTGACTCCAAAGCCCCTTTCTAGCCCAAAAGTCAATCTTTATCTTGACTGGCTTGCACACAAACACAATGGTGACAAGACGGTTGGGCGCGAATTTTGTTAAGAGCTTGTTCAATTTCGCTGCCAGCTTCATCAATCTGCCAGAAGCGAGGATTCTCATGGGCTTCCGCAATCTCACGCAAACGCAAACGTAACCAGATGGTTTGCGTAGCCCACACACTGGTTGCCTGCCTCGATTCGCTGCCGCTGATAAGCGGCAGCGAATCGAGGGATACAACCAGTGTTTGCGAAGCTTGTCCAAACTCCCTCTCATCCCTTTCGATCCGCCAGAGGCTTGGATGCTCAGGAGCTCCTGCTACGCACACAAACGCGAAGGTAGCCAGCCGTCTTCTGAAGCTTGTCTAATCTCTGACCCAGTACAGCCCATTCCATCTGCAGGAGGCGTAAGTTCGCGTGAGCTCTCGCGACCAGACGCATTCCTCTGAAGAGACTTATGGATTATTTTTTTTTTAGGACCCTGCAGCTCACGACGATGTTTGATTGTACGCCTCTTGTTGGCAGAGAAACGGCTGTTAGGCTGAACATTCCACTGGCTTAAAACGCGTGTTTATCGTGTACGAATGCACAATAATTATTTCTTTTAATCACTGTCAAACAAGTCTTGTTTTACAGTGTCTGGAAGAAAGAAAAAAAGTGTCAATTAGAAATATCGTGAAGCGCATCTTTATGCCCCAGCCTAGGCAGTATCGAGATAGAGGTCGATGTTTTACTCGAAATTTTGAACGCACCCATTAATGTGGAAATAACAGTTGCAGGCGATGGGTCAGTCATGACAGATCAAGGGCTGTGTCTGATTAGCTTGGCGCCTGAGGCGCCAAGCTAATCAGACACAGCCCTTGAACCGCTGTCATGGTCATGCAATCAGTACTACGCTCCAATTAACCTAAGCAGACACAACTCTTGAAATATCATGATCGATCGGCACTAGGGACCAAGCTAATAAGGCACATCCCTTAACTGTCATGATCGATCAGCATTAGGGAATAGTTACGTTAAGCAGGCACAACAAACCCTTTTATGTTCCTGATGTATCAGCACTAGGAACCAGGTCAATTCCATATGCCGCATAACCCTTTGTACTGTCGTGGTCGCCTTGTCTACCTTTTTAGTGCCAGAGGGTTAGGTCTGAATGAGTTTACTCATTCGAGACCTGCCGCATCCGAATATGCGGCATAGAGCCGAGTGTCCGGATGCAGTACGTCTCTATGTTTTATACGCATGTTAGTGTCATAGTTGTTAGTACGCACAGTTCAACAGAGAGAATGGCAGGTGTTTCGTGACTCCATCAAATTAATAATGTATCATTACCATGGTGCTACTCACAATAAAGGGAATAACCAACGGAGAAAGAAACACGCCTCTAAAGAACAAGCACAAACACCAGATTCCGAGGAACAAAAAAACAACAACAAAAAAAAAAAAAAAAAAAAAAAAAAAAAAAACAAGGAAGAAAAATCAAAATGGACAAACAACTTGACGTGAGAACAAAGTGCTACTTGACTTCAATAAAAATGTATCACATGTTTTACTCGCGAAGTAACAGCCATCGTTAACTCATTCAGCCCCGACACACCACAGCAAGATTTGGCTTGGCCATGATAGTTCAAGGGTGGTGCCAGATTAGCTTGGCGCCTATAGGCGCCAAGCTATTCTGACACCACCCTTGAACTGTCATGGTCTATCTGTCTCCTGCATTGTAATGCAATCCCTAGCGGACAACTCCAAAGTGTGAGTGTTTCGTACCTCGGGCGCAGTGAGTCATTGGTGTCAGTGTTAAGCTTGTGGAATCGATTATATACTAGAAAGTCTGTAAATTATAGTCAAAGGGTGTAAAACAAATGGCTTAAGTGCAGATTAAATATTAGACTGATTTATTGCCACTATAAAATGGATCACAGTTTTCGGTTAACAGCAAAAGATTTACTGCTCATAAAAGTCGTTCGTTTCGTATATCCATGCAGCTGTTAGACTCAGGCCTAGGTATATTTTTTCTCTCTTCTAGATTTTTTAACAGCTGTACTCTCCAGCCGTGAAGTTGTGTTTAAGTGCGTCACAGGTCAATTAACAAATTTGGTCCTTGAATCTGTTTAAGGACCATATAATTTAATACGTGTTTCCATGAGACGATTTAGGAGTTGGTCCTGATTGCATGTGTTTCCATCCGTGAACTGTCATGGTCCATCAGCGCTAAGCGCCAAATAAAGCCAAGCAGGAACAACTCTTTAAATATCATGATCGATCAGCACTAGGGGTTTCCGAACCCCCCCCCCCTCCCCCATTCCCCCCTCCACCCCCACCCCGACTAAAAACAATTAAAAAAATGAAATGATATAACAAACAAACAAGTCCCTTTTTGGGATTTTGGAACTTCTCGCCGCACCTCTCCCGGCCTACTCTTCCTTGTAAATCTTGCGAATTGAATCGGCAGAGGTCTTAACCCAATTAACCCCATGCCGGCCGCATCTCCAAATGTTGGTGTCACCTAAAGACTATGTGCCAGCTGCAGGAGATGGATTGACCATGATAATTCAAGGACATTGAATTATCATGGTCACTTCATCTCCTGCTTTAGGTCGTTGGGGCTAGATGGGTTAAATCTCACACACATGCTCGTCGTTTATCCCCCCTCCCACCCGCCCCCCTTCCCCCCTCGCCCTCTCCCCTCCCCCCTCCCCCCCCGTACTCCCTTCGATATATTCGGCCGGTTGTGATAAGGCCCAAAGGTCCTCACACGCTTGGTTTACCCGATTTATATCCCTCCCCCTCCCACCCCCTGGATTTTTGATATTTCGGTCAGTGGGAAGCAAGGTCTGCCGTCTGAGTGCCATTTTTGTCAGAATGAAGGTCCCAAACAAAAAGTAACTGATCGCCCCCCTGAAAAGTTTTTGTACTATGGTCATTATACATCACGGATGTGTTCAGTCGTCGAGGGATCTGTTGACGGTTCTAAGGCGCAATATGGATTTAAGTTGTTGTGGAAGTGAATTCCATGCTGAAAAGCCTGACAATATATAGCTTTCGGAATTCGAATAATGGGCTGTTATCTTGCATATGAATATTTATTTGTACGGCGAATGTGGAGTTGTCTGCATTATTCAATCAACGAGCTTGCGAGTGTCCGCTTCGTGCGGGGTTTTCAGTGACTTTGCGAAGTTGCGAAGGTGTTGCTATTTCACCACACTATGCACTGTAGTTCAGCGCTCGCATCTTCGTAAGAGAATGTGAAAAAGAACGAAAGGAAGTCTGAATGAGAGGGCGTAAGTGGGTACGAATGATTGTGTGGCTTTATCTTTTAATCCATTCAGCCCTGACGCACTAGCAGGAGATGGGTCGACCATGATAATTCAAGGGTAATGCCAGATTTGCTTGGCGTCTGTCGGCGCCAAGCTAATCTGGCACTTCCCTTGCATTATCATGGTCGATCCATCTCCTGCAACAGGTGCATAGTCGTTAGATGACGTCTTGACTTCCCTTGCATTATCATGGTCGATCCATCTCCTGCAACAGGTGCATAGTCGTTAGATGACGTCTTCAAAATTTGGGAAATATGTGCGTCGGGCTGAATGAGTTAAGAGTGGAACGGTGAATGTACGTAGTTGCGAAGACATTGGTCAACGTTACGAGACAGGCATGATTTGTTTCCTCGTTGGTCACCGCAGTTGTTTACAACGCTTCGTTGGTCACCGCAGTTGTTCACATACGAAGTTTTGTTATGCCTGAACCTAAAAGGCTGAATATGTATACACGTGTATGTCGATTCTGGTATGGGACAAGTGAAGTAGTCCAGTTCTTGTCGCCGTCTGATGTCGCGGGTTAAAAGTAAACGTTGTAGGAGACTTGCCATGCGAAACGTTGTGCACAAGGAGACGACGTTTGTTGGATTTTAGTTGTTTTTCAGGAGTTTGGAGGTTTAGCATTTTTGATTTTATCATCACTGTAGATAGGATCTGGAAGGATTAATTTTAGAGCCCTGCGATATAATTAGCTGACTTTTTCATGTAATTTCCTCAGAGCTCGTCCAATAGTGTCGAGGAATAACTACAATGGCTTTTTATACGTGCGTAAAAGAATAGTTTGTTGTAAACTATTCTTTCACGCAGTTGTCAGAGGTTTAGGCCTGTCCGCCTTTGACATTATGGACATGCTAATAAATTCGCCCGGCCACCGCGATCCATCCTAAAACGTCCTTTCTTCTATAAACAAAAGGAAAAATCACGTCATGTCCAGTATAGATTGCTGCTGAACGTACATTTGGCGAGAAAGGCCGTATTTGTGTGTGTGTGTGTGTGTAATAATAATAATAATAATAATAATAATAATAATAATAAATTTATTTCAGTTTTTGCAGGCCATCAGGCCCATATGAACACAAAATACAATTTACAACCAGAAAATACAGGAAGGTGGTTGTAAAACACACTCATATAGCATTACATCAGCGCACATAAATAAACAAAAAACAAGAAAAGTTCAAAGCAAATCCCTCTAATTCCTTAATTTAAGGCAACCTGAAATATACATAGCAACTTTAAAGACCAGTTTATCATGTAGGTTTCCACACAGCAGCTGAACTTTAAGATCGGATGGGAATCTGTAGTAAAACAGTGGAATGTACTTTTTACGTAAAGGGGCATATTTTGGACACTCGAACAGAAAATGACACAAATCTTCAGCCTTATGCCAATCACATGAATTACATTCTGGATTAGTGATGGGTTTTCCAAATCTGGATACTCCGTTTAAAGGTAAACGGTTACATCTAAGTAAACATATTGCCCGTCTGAGTTCACAAGAGTTCAGCTGCCCTATGTAACTGGCTCTAAGTATTTCTGGGTGGTAATGGCAGTATTCTGTGTTTGAGGTAAGGGATGCATGCCAGTCCTGTCGGAAACAATCCATCAGCCGATCTTTGAATATCTGAATGAACAGAGGAGTGTTTCCAACTGACTGCATTTCCCATACATACCCAAACCCGTGCATACACAATAGAGTCTTTATTTGCGTAGCCCAGTTCGATCTACCCGAAGCATCATGCATATATAACATCGTGTAACACTGTCT
The DNA here is from genome assembly GCA_036245525.1 of Semisulcospira habei. Lineage (NCBI taxonomy): Eukaryota > Metazoa > Mollusca > Gastropoda > Semisulcospiridae > Semisulcospira > Semisulcospira habei. The sequence goes on from BTPG01000003.1 coordinate 152,716,293, forward strand.
TGGGTATCTGTTTTCTGACATGGTAAGAAGTCTGCACCAGTACTTCACCATTCGAACATAGGCATCAATATACATAGGGAATCTTCCACACTCACCCAGCGCAATATTGTTTTTTACATCTCTTCCAACACCAAGGACCATTTTACAAACCTTTATATGAACCTGCTCAATTACATCATGTCTCTGGAAACCCCAGACCTCTGACCCGTATAGCACAATGGGTTTAATCTTGACATCAAAAATGTGAAAAACAGTGTCAGCTGGCAAGTTTTGTAATTTGAAGTATAGTCTTTTGATGCCTGCAACTGCTCTCCTGGCTTTTCCAGCTAAGTTTTCTACACATCTAGCCCAGTTCAGAGTAGAGGAAAATATCACACCAAGGTAAGTATAACTGGACTCGACTTGAATCTGCTTGTCAGCATAAAACCATTTTTCACAATTTTTCACAAAACCTCCATTTTTGAAGACCACCACTTTTGTCTTGTCCATGTTCACAGTGAGACCCCATTTTTTACAGTATTTTTCTAAACAATTAATTTTCTTTTGGAGATCTGCTACAGAGTCAGAGACAATGGCTATATCATCAGCATACATAAGAAGGAAAATACCCAGTGGGTCTGCAAAAATATCAATGCCACGTGCACCGCACGATGATATTTCTGTCTCAAATTCTGAAAGAAAGATAGAAAACAGCAGTGGGCTCAACACACAACCTTGTCGCACCCCTGACATGCAATCAAAGTAGTCGGTAACTTTGGTTCCAACCCTTACAGCAGCTTTTACATGTTTGTAGATACTCTCAAGTGTCTGAAGCAACTTTCCATGAACTCCTTTACGTAGCAAGAGATACAACAGTTTTGTCCTGTGCACACTGTCGTAAGCTTTAGAAAAATCTACGTACATGGTGTAAAAACGGCCACCCTGCTTGCTAAGATACTTTTGCACTAGTGCCTGTAAGCAAAAAATGTTGTCTATAGTACTGTATCCTTTACGGAAGCCAGCTTGGGCCTCAGGAATACAATCATTCTCTTCACAAAAACGAACCAACCTGTTGTTAATGACAAAACTGTACAACTTACTGATAACGTTCAGAAGAGAAATTCCTCTGTAGTTGTCAACATTTCTAGGGTTACCCTTTTTGTGTAGTGGAAATATCACAGCCATGGTCCAGCTTTCAGGGTATTCCGCACTTTGAAACACACGATTAAACAAAGGATGCAGAAATTTCACAAGGATCTCACCTGCATGATGAAAAAGGTCAGTGGGCAAGCCATCAGGGCCTGATGCTTTCCCTTTCTTCATGTTATTAATAGCACTGCGAATTTCATCCTGCGTGATTTCCTCGTCAAATTTTGCATTATGACAACCATCACAATCATCAGATATATGGTCATTCAAAACACCCTCGGCCTGTCTGCTGAAACCTGAATCATCAACATTCTGATCCACATTTAGCAAATTACGAAAATAATCATACCACACGCGTGGTGAAATGACATCAGAACACAACTTTTTAACGCCAGTCAGAGACTTTATTTTTTGCCAAAATGTTCTTGAGTTTGCATCGTTACATGCATCGTTGAGCTCATTCAAAACCCGTGCGTTGTACTCTACTTGTTTTGTTTTACACAACTTCTTAAATTCTTTCTTCATGTCAAGATACTTCCCTAAGTCGTCATGTGTGTTTGTGTGTCTGAACTGCTTCAACTGTAGGTACTTGTTTTGTTTTGCTAACTCGCAGTCCGAGTCCCACCACGGCGGCTGTGCACGGGATTCACCTATCTTCTTACCTGACCTCATTTTGTCAGCCGCCTTCTGAATGAATGCTACAAAACAGGCCGACCCTTCTTCTACACTCGAGTCAAGCGCTGACGAAAAGTGTTGAAACTGAGTCTCCTGATTATCTTCAATGTATGCCCAAAAGGATTCAGCGTATGTGTGTGTGTGTGTGTGTGTGTGTGTGTGTGTGTGTGTGTGTGTGTGTGTGTGTGTGTGTGTGCGTGCGTGCGTGCGTGCTTGTGTGTGTGTGTGTGTGTGTGCGCGCGCGCGCGCGCATGTATGTAGACACGAGAATCTAAGTTATTGCTGTACGTACAAGCTTGAAACTTGGCGAAATACTTTATTAAATAGGTGGCTAAGAGAGCCTCCGAGCATGTTGTAACTGGATGTCTCATTGAAGACATAAAAGACCGTTTATACAAAGTTGGTTGACCCAGATTAGATTTCGTAATTTTTGTCATATTTACTTGAAATTTTAGATATAGCTAGTTTAGAGAAAGACATTGGATGAGTTCGTTAGCCAGCTTTGTACCTCTTCAACTTTTTGAATAATAATTAAATCATTTTTACAAGTTTTGGATCCACTATTATTCTCCCATCAAACAGTCAGCCCTGGAAGAGGCTGCGTGGAACAAAACAGTCAGCCCTGGAAGAGGCTGGATGCCTTTCGGATGCGTGACTTGAAACATCAATTTTGTCACTGTGTACACAGCGTTGTGAGACTAACGATGCTATGACGTCAAGCTTATAGTGACGTCATTTTGCTGCTCGTGGTATTCTTCCGACTTCAGAGTTCCTGTCGCTATTCCAGCCCACAAAGCGTACTAATGGCGGGAAGCGCCGTATATCCGTCTTTATTTGTGTGTGCCGGCGTGTGTGTTGATCAGAGGTTGGCTTAGAGAGGAAAGAAATGGATCAGAAGGATAAGCTTAAAAATATGAACAACTATGAAAAAAAAATGTTCCTAAAAGAAAAACGCACGTGAGCTCCAAACAATACGGTGGACTTTGGGATGAAATCCTCATCTTGTTCAGTAAGAGATATTTCAACATAAGAATTGGGTCAACGACAAAAGTTAGAGACCGTTGACAGCGAGGACAGCTCTCATTTAGAAAGGACTTTGTGGGTTATCGTTCATCCCATCTTGTTTAATACCAAAATGACCGTTAAAATACCGGTACGTAATTTTGCACCGATTTGCTGCTCATTTACCGCCATTGAAAAAACCTGTCCCGCTTACTGCTAAGGGCTGCACAGCAGTCACTGACAATGACGATAACGCTGACGATGAATGTGATAATAGCGCTGACGATGGTGATGACGACCTTGGATGATGATGGTGGTGATGCATGACACGAATTTATGTGTGTGTGTGTGTGTGTGTGTGTGTGTGTGTGTGTGTGTGTGTGTGTGTGTGTGTGTGTGTGCGTGCGCAGTGGCGGATCCAGGGGGGTAGGAGGGGGGGGGGGGGCAGGAGGCCCTGGGCCTCCCGTCAGCCCTGACAAAATTTTTTGATGGTTATTTGTGGAAGTTATGTTTTATTATTCGATGGTTCTTCTTTTCTTGTACCGTGTATCTCACGGGATCGGTGGGTGAGCCTAGTGTGTTCATGGGGCTATAGTCAAATATCCTCACTTGGCACTGCTGACCTGCACCTGTCACAGTACTTCACCAAGACATAGAGTGCCATGTGCCCCGCACTCACAGGGGCTCATGTAAATCAGTGCCTCTTGCTGTGCGAAACAATCCCCATCGCTTCCGCAGACTGAAGCAGCCTGGCAATAAGCCGCTGACTGTTGGTCAACCCCAGCGGTGAAAAAGTGTCCAATCACTGCTGACCTGGGGCCCAACTCAGTCCCTCATCCAGGTATAGAGTTTCATGTGCCCCTTCAGTCACAGGGGTTCATGAAAAGCATTTCCTCTTTCTGTGCGATACGAATGTTATTGCATCCTCATACGTGGCAGTAATCTAGGTTTAAGTCTACGCCTGTGTACACGCCAACTGTGATCAGAAAGCGGGAAATCAACTGCGCTGTGAGTGTCTCCCCCAGGCCCACTGGCCCAGGTGTCACAGGTAATTGCTAATCCCCTAATCCCGTCACACATCACTCTTTGAGCACAGTGGGTCTCCAGTCTCACACAGATTGCGTAGCTTTGTCTTCTGCGGTAGTGTCCGTGGACATGCACTAGTGCCCATCAGAGTAGCGTTGTGGTCATTGATGCGTGTCACCAGAGGGGAGGTGTGAAATATCTTGATTTTGACCAACCTTGAACTAACCCTTAAGTAATCGTCAGTCGGCACAACCGACTCAATTTCCACCTGCACAGACGCTTCCACCTCGCGCCATCTCCCCTGTGCCCTTGTGGAGAAGCAGAGCAGACCACAGAGCACATCCTCCGGGACTGTGGGAACCACCAGTTGCTGAGGATGTGCCCGAAGCCCGCCACCCTACAAAAGAAACTGTACGGGCTTGTGGAGGCGCTACAGAAGACCACAGATTTCATTTTGAGAGCCAAACTCCGTGTGACGGCGTTCGAGAAGAAAAAGAAGATCGTCAGTCAGTGTAAGAGGTATACATCATGAGTGATAATGACTATTTCTGTGATCTGATCATGTGTTCCTCATATGGAGGAGGTTTGTGGGTGTATAGAGCAGTATCACAATTTTCACAAATGGCTGTGTTGTTCCTCAGACGGAGGAGTAGTTGGTAGTGTAGTGTTGCTGTCAAACACAAGGTGATTGCTCCTGCAGAAACTCCAGGTAGAACATTCTTTTCAATAAAAAAAAATTAATACCATATAAGATTCAGAAGTACCCGATTAATCTCAGATGTCTGAATCGTATCATCGCAAGATGTCTGAGCCCTCACACTGCCGCGGATCCAACATGGTCTAAGTGGACTGTCTATAGGCTGTAGGATCAGTAGACACAGGGTGTGTAGAATTTCCAAAAGCTGATCTAAAACAGTGATGCAGCAGGTCAGACCAGCTTCCAGGCGGAGTGTAGTTCAGGTCTAGACATGATTAATCTCATGCATTCATGTCTCAGATCTCGGAGGCAAAACGTACATGAGTTGACAGGAAAGGGATTAATTGGTCATCCAAAAACGTGGCCTACAGTAAAAAAAAAAAAAAAAAAAAAAAAAAAAAAAAAAAAAAAAAAAAAAGAAGAAGGAAGGATATAGTTTTATTATATCTATTAACCTGTAGTCTATTTTATTTTTAACATTTAAAACAATCTTTACCACTTTTCCTATAACTGAAATAACTGCATATTCTGGTCCTCTTGACCTGATCTCAAGCCGAGACATTTTAAATTAAAATATTGTAAATCAACTATTTTAACCACTTTTTATCAGTTAAAAGGACCAGCATTGTCAGACCGTCGCACGGCCCTTATGCTGCTGACCTTCTATAACCTACCTGACCCTCCTCCCTCCTTCCCGCCCCCTCCCCCTCCCCCCCCCCCCTTTTTTTCACACAACATCAAGTCAAACAGACTAGTCCCCCATACACACTAGTGGCGGTGAGGACAGAAAGCCGGATCAACAACAACGATTAATCTTGTTTTGTTAGGGAGGTGGGGTGGAGGAGGACAAGACTAGTGCATGTAGATATCTATATATCTTACTTACTTACTTACGCCTGTCACCCCTACCCGGGTATAGGCCGTCGACGAGAGACCTCCAGCAACTCCTGTCCTGTGCTTCTCCTTCGATTCTACTCCAGGTGGTTCCCAGTCTCTTGATGTCTGCTTGGAGGTCTCGACGCCAGGAGTTTCTCGGCCTACCTCTTTTCCTCTTTCCCTGGGGGTTCCATGACAATGCCTGCCTAGTGATACTGGAAGCTGGCTTTCTCAGACTGTGACCGATCCATCCCCATCTTCTTCGCCCAATTTCATTCTCTGCTGTTATCTGCTCTGTTCTCTCCCAGAGTCTGACGTTGCTGATCTTCTCTGGCCAGTGGATTTTCAAAATTCTTCTAAGGCAACTGTTCATGAAGGTCTGTACTCTGTTGACTGTGGTTTTTGTCAATCTCCAAGTCTCTGCTCCATATAGGAGAACTGCTTTTACATTGGAGTTGAAAATCCGGACTTTGGTGTGTTGTGACAGCTCTCTGGAACTCCACACTTTTTTCAACTGGAGAAACAGTGTGCTGGTCTCTCAGCTGGGGGTCAACGGAGCTCTTCATTTTCTCCAGGATGATCCTGTTGAAGACCTTTCCTGGTACCGACAGCAAGGTGATTCCTCTTCCCAGACCTTTCCAAACAGTGGGTACTGTTGTCTCTAGGTCTGCTTTCAGAGACTCCGCTGGGATGCCATCTGCCGCTGTTGTGACAGCTCTCTGGAACTCCACACTTTTTTCAACTGGAGAAAGGCTGCTCTGGCTTTACCGATTCGTGCTCTGACATCTGCATCAGTGCCGCCTTTTTTGTCTATGATGCTCCAGAGATAGGTGAAGGACTCTACCTCCTCCAAAGGGGTGCCAGCAAGCAAGACTGGTTCTTCCCTGGTTGCCTTCAGCCTCATTGTCTTTGTTTTCTGTTTGTGAATGGTGAGGCCCACTTGGGACGAGATGTCAGCAAGCCTCGTGGTCTTGTCCTGCATTTGTTGATGAGTGTGGGACAGTAATGCCAAGTCGTCTGCAAAATCGAGGTCATCAAGCTGTATCCACAGTGTCCACTGTATTCCACTTCGTCTGTGCTCTGTGGTCATCTTCATGACCCAGTCTATGGCCAGTAGGAAGAGGAACGGAGACAGCAGACACCCCTGCCTGACACCAGTTCTAATCTGGAGCTCCCTGGTGAACTGCCCTTCGTGGATCACGCGACATGTCATGCCATCGTAGCTGCTCTTGATCAGGCGGATGAGCTTTGTGGGTACACCGTAGTGTCGTAGGAGTTTCCACAGAGTCTCTCGGTCCACACTGTCAAATGCTTTCTCATAATCCACAAAGTTGACGTACAGCGGGGAGCTCCACTCTAGAGACTGTTCCACGATGATGCGGAGAGTGGCGATCTGGTCTGTACATGATCGGTTCTTCCTGAATCCTGCTTGCTGGTCTCTCAGCTGGGGGTCAACGGAGCTCTTCATTCTCTCCAGGATGATCCTGTTGAAGATCTTTCCTGGTACCGACAGCAAGTTGATTCCTCTGTAGTTGGAACACTTGCTGAGGTCGCCTTTCTTGGGAAGCTTGATTAGGTACCCCTCCTTCCAGTCAGCCGGCATCACCTCCTCTTCCCAGATCTTTCCAAACAGTGGGTACAGCTCCCTCCATTCCTCTCTGTTCTCTGCCATTCTCAGCGTATCGCCCAGCTTCAGTCCTGTCCACTCTGAGATATTGTCCTCCCATCTTTTCCTCTGTCTTCCTCTCTTTCGTCCTCCTTGCACAGTGCCTTGCAGGATTGTTTTGACAAGCCCTTCTGAACGCGTGACATGCCCATACCACTTCAGTTTGCGTTTTCTCACAATGGCTAATAAGTCTTCATAGGGCCCGATGGCTTGCCTGATTCTGCTTCCCACTTCCTCGTGGAAGCTAAACTCTAAATATGTCTGAGAAAACCCCAACAAAACATAAAAAAGAAAAGTAACACGCGAATAGTGCAATTTGTTAAAAAAATCCCCAAAAGAATAGCACCAAGAAAGAATAATTTCAACACAACTTATTTGTAATTGCTCTTTTTAAACGCATGTTTTTCCTTGTTATGAATTTATGCTTGCCTGACATTTACTGTTTTGGTCTGGATTTCTTTTTACGACACAGTTTGGAAAACGGGGGGGGGGGGGGGGGGGGGCATTCCCCCCCCCCTGTCGAGACACCCTCTGGATCCGCCCCTGGTGTGTGTGTGTGTGATGGTGTGTGTGTGTGTGTGTGTGTGTGTGTGTGTGTGTGTGTGTGTGTGTGTGTGTGTGTGTGTGTGTGTGTGTGCGCGCGCGCCTTATCATCAGGTACCAGCAAAGGAATGGTCGTTTCCATCATTTAAAAGCTGAGATATTGCCTAGAATTGCACGTGGCCTAAGCATTATGTCCCGATTGACACCGGGAAGCGACAGACATCCCCTTTCTCAGGTGCACTCATACCTGAGGGTTGTGCTTGGAATGTCGATCGTCTTGAACCCGTACGTGTCACAAAGGGGGTCCTCGATCCAGGTTTTGGTCTCTTTTTCACCAGTTCGGGACAAAGAAAGCGTGCGATTTGCTAGAGCTTAGAATAAACATGCACCTGCATGCGGTTCTTTTGAGCACTGTTGCCAGTCTTAACCCCTTCACTGCCGCTGATCGCAGATTTGTGTCAGTGATTTACAGTATTTGTTTATTCATCGTCAAAGAACCTCACCGATCCCTCATCCACCGAACTTCCATGGATATAAAGTTGGGCATCATTAGGCATATATCCACATGAGCCCCCGCGACTGCGGGGGTTCATGAGGATCTATGCCTCTTGCAGATATGATGTATGTTGCTGCGGCAGTGAGGAGGTTAAATGCAAAGCTGCAGTTCGCCGTGTTTGTGTACAAATTTTGAGCACTGTGTCAACACTGACACACATTTAATCGTTTGACCCATTCAGCCCGGAAACACAACAGTATACGTACCGACTATGATAGTTCAAGGGTGCTGCCAGAATAGCTTGGCGCCTGTAGGCAGATTCCTAAAGCTATTCTGATATCATATTCATCATCAACTATCATAGTCGATTTGTCTCCTGCACTGTAATGAAGTCAAGAGACGATGACTCCTATCTTTAGGAATTTTTATCCTAGTGGGGCAACAAACACTTTGAAGAATGCAGTTAATTATAGCGACGTTTCAATATATCAACCATTTATGCCATTGTCTCGAGATTGCTGCTGCGGGACACACAGCACACTCGACTCCGCTTATAAACAAAGTCGGATATCACAAAGGTCGGATATATACTCAGTGGCAATAAAAACGCGAAAAGTGTCGGTAAATGTACCCACAAACAAAGAGCCGCCCTTACAACAAAACAAGAAATTTTTCTTTGCTGCTTACTTCAGATGTTGAGGGTACTATTTGAGCTATCTTTACAGAACAAATGGAAGAGTTATCGCACTTGGCTACCGTGGAGGTTACAGGGTTTCATAAGTGGTAAACTGGACACACTCTTTGAATGTGCGTAAGGCAGCAGGCCCTGATGAAATTTCTCCTGGCATTTTGCGTTACTGTGCCGACCAGCTCTCGAGCGTTCTCATAGTCATATTTAACTGGTCATTACAAGCATGCAAGGTTCCACACTGTCTCAAAAAGTCAGCTATTACCCCCGTACCAAAACAGGTAACCATCAGTACCCTTAACGACTACAGGCCTATGGCATTGACCTCCGTCATAATGAAAACGTTAGAGCGGCTGGTCCTGCAGCACGTCAAGTCTGTCATGCTCCCCTCCCTCGATCCTTATTAGTTTGCTTACCGCGCGAACCGATCAGTAGAGGACACTGTGTCGCTAGGGCTGCACTATATTTTGCAGCATCTGGAGAAGCCAAATGCATATGTTAGGCTGCTTTTTGTTGATTACAGCAGCGCATTCAACACTATCATACCGTCCAAACTGCATGAAAAGCTGCTGCACCTTGGCTTCGCACATTCCATCTGTAACTGGGTTCTGGATTTCCCGTTAAACAAACCCCAGATTGTCAGGATCGGTTCGTGTGGTCAGAACTGTGTTCAGCTGTGTCAGTTCCCTACTTCTGGTCAATGTGGCCATTTATCCCAATCTTTGACCTTGAGTACGGGAGCTCCCCAAGGATGTGTTTTATCCCCGTTGTTGTATTCTCTTTTTACACACGACTGTGTACCCCACTATGATAGCACATGCATAGTGAAATTTGCTGATGATACGACAGTCAAGGGTTTTGTGCATAACAATGACGAGAGTGCATATCGGAATGAGGTAGACATGTTAGTAGGCTGGTGTTCTGACAACAACCTGGATTTGCATGCTGGTAAGACCAAGGAAATGATAATCGATTTCAAGAAAAAGAAAACTGACCCCCTTCCCATAACCATCCAAGGAAACGATATTGAACTTGTTGAAACGTTCAAGTTCCTGGGTACTCTCATTTTGCACGTTCTGAAGTGGGAGAAGAATATCGAACAGCTAGTAAAGAAAGCCCAGCAGCGCCTGTTTTTTCTTCAGCGTTGAAGTCTTTTGGCGTCAGTAAGCAGAGTCATGGTGCAATTTTACCGCGCTGCCATTGAGAGCGTTTTTACCTTCTCAATGACGGTGTGGTATGGCAGCGAAACCGACGAAGCCCGCAAGAAATTAAACAGGATGATCAAAACAGCATCTCATATTGTTGGAAGCGATCTCCTCTCGCTGGAATCTCTGCACCACGCACGCACCATCAAGAGAGCGAGCTCCATCATACATGACGAGCACCATCCTGCACATAGCCTGTTTGAGCCCTTACCATCTGGTTCACGCTTAAAGGCTTCCCTACACGGAGAAACGAAATGCACAAGAAACGAAACATTTTCATTGCATCGAAATGCCTTCTCCGCACACACAGAAACGCAGTGAGAATTCATTTCGATTGGTACAGGGGAAGTAACTCTTCACTGACACATTCTCTGGTTTGTATCGGTGGACATCGGTCGGGTCATATTTCTGACTACTGACGCTTAAAAACTAAACATATAAGACATGTTTGCCTCCACTTACACAATTAAAGTGAATTGCCGACCATATCGAATAAACGTAAGCGCTTTTGAATACGTAAACAGGGCTGGTTCAAGTGAATCGAGGATGCCGCCGTCTCGAAGCGATAGCCGCCATCTTGTAGGCGGCTTCGCAGAGCAGCCGATGAAAGTGGGGTTCAGAAAACTGACCTAAATTCATATTTTGGTGGTACTTTAGTGATGATACTTGATAGATTCCATTTCGAAAATGATTTCTCCGCTTAAATCTTACAGAATCGTGCGTCACATCACGCAATTCTAGCCATAATAGACCTGACTCCAAGGCATCGCTTTGCCGTTGCTATCTTCAGTGTGTGGGCTTGAATTACGTCAGATTGGGGTGTGACCGGGCGGACGACGCTGATTGGGCGACGGGTAGAAATGTTTCGGCGAAATGTTTCGCGAATAGAGACAGGTTCTATTTCGTGAAATGTGTCGTTTCGCATTTCCTGAAACGGTGAAATGTTGGAGAAATGTCTGAAATGCGGACATTTCGACGAAATGTTTCGTTTCGTTTCTCCGTGGGAGGAAGCCTTAAGATCCATTAAGGCCAAAACCACTCGTTTTCAGAAGAGCTTTTATCCCTTGGCTGTTCAGGCCCTGTCTAATGTGGCTGTGAAATGATTTAACTCAGCAGATTGACTCAAAGTCCCTTTTGAATTACCTACAGCCCATCTTAGTTGTTTATAGTTCTTTATATGTTCTCTTAACCACTTTTTTGTTGTCAGAATATGGTTATTATGTGACAGATTTATCTTATTTTACTTACTTAGATGTGTGTGCATATTTAGTAGAATGACTGCTATACATATGTGTGGCTTGGCATTTTTGAGTCTGCTTGACTGTGATGTATGTATGTTTTATGTGTTGATCTTAATATGGACGCTCGTCAGTTATGTCACAAAAAATGCCTAATGTTTATGCATATGGCAATAAAGTTTAGCTATGTTATATTATCTTATCTTATTTTATCTTATCTTATTTTATCTCTGAAAGGCAAATTTCCTACGAGATGTGTAAACACACATGTTGTGTGAACTGCGTATGATGTTATTAACTGCCTCAAAAGAAATTTGTCTCACATAATTCACTAGAGAAACAGAAGTTCCGGTGCAAATCATTCTCTTTATAAATCTTATTTTATTCAATGTGAATTATTTTCAAATCATTTTTTGTTCTCGAGTGTTTGACACAGAGATAAAGAACCCATATCAATTTGATCAGGTAAATATAACCGCTATCCTAAAAATAAACATATTTTGATTTTCATGTCTGTAGGTCATGTTGATTATTTAGGTGCCTTCGATAAAAGAAAAATAGGTCAAGACCAAACAGGCCGGATTTTTATTCACACGGACCCCTAGTGACACTGCACGCTGCTTGGTTTTCAGCTGTGTCCTCTGCAGATGCTCCCCATTTCACTTTCAATACCCCATGATGGTAGGGTCACTGATGACGTCATTAGTCATCGATGTGAGATTTTGAAGACTAAATATTGCGTTTATACGAGACATAACACGCTCCTCATAACATTCTCTAACAAATGACGTCAAATTAACCCGGAACAAAGCATGTATACCAAGAAGAACAGTACGGTGAAAAAATCGCGTTTTTATTGCCTCACCGTTAAAACAAAACAAAAACTTTTTAGAGGTCCTCAACCACACATTTCATACGTGAATTATTTTGCTTATGATACACTTCGGTTATAACAATAAGCAAGTTTTGGCTCATTGACGTTATGTTATATGCGATGTTTACTGTATAAGAAATGCAATTCGTACGTGCACTTTGTTAACACTTTGCATACAGGTCTTTTGAACGTCGCGTTACCACTGACTGAATCATACAAGACTCTTCTTCCACCACACCCTTCCCCCCTCTCCTCCCCCCGCCTCCACCCCCATCTCACTTCCGGCTGAGAAACAAATAAGAAATGCAGTTCTTTTCAGCACTGTGTCAATAAATGAATCATTCAGGCCCTGTTTCCCTCGCTTCTTTGTGACAAACCGGGGATTCACGCAGTTCGTCTGTGCACTGTGGCAGGTACCCAAAACATCTCGGCTTTAGATCAATGAGCTGGCCGTCAGTCAACAGACGACGGTCGTAGGACACAGTCAAAGGCTAAAACCCTTGAAACCTCCCCGAGCTGAGGCACACGAGGCAAACGGAAAGCATCATTCCTACGGGCTGGGACAGAGAAATGTCTTTTGGCCATTGTCTTAATGGACAGTATTTCTTCCTCGCGTTCGCTGCCAAAGGTCTTCCGTGTAGTGGGCAGAAGAGATAACTACTGCATGCATGCAATGCTGCACATCGTGAGGACATATCTCTCTACCCCAGCCAGTGATCATTCCATCTGCAAGAGGTATAGATCCTCATGAACCCTGCTCTGCAGGGGCTTATGAGGATCTATGCCTCTTGTAGGCAGGGGGGAGGGGTCGGAGGAAGGGGGGGGGGGGGTCGGCGCTGTGTGTTGGACGTTCAAACAGAAGACAAGAGCGCGTCTTTTCTGCGTAATCCTCAGTTGGGCGTGATTTCCCCAGAGTGTCTGTGACATGCTCTGTATTTTTTTTTTAAGGACGCACACAGCTGCGGTTTCACACACGTTCAGAGCCAAAGGCATCTTAAAGAAACACGTTTTACACCACCACTGAGAACAAGCTGTTGAAGCGATCTGCCCCATGGCGAGCGTTGATTTCTAAAATCGCCGATACAACGGATTTTCAATGTTGTCTTGCCTCAGTTAAGACTTTTCTACCCTTCTTTTCACAGTCCACGTGAGTAGGTACACGTAGCAGAGGTTTCCAATGCCTTTTGAGGGTAATAGGAAGGAACTCTCCTGCGTACAAAGTAGAAGAAGAGCAGAAAAAAAAAATCTTTCATTTTACGACATTTAAACTTCGTAATGTAAGTTAGTCCCTTCCTCCATCATTACTGTAAGACTGACTAAGAACATTTACAAAGGAGATATCGCGATCTGTTAGCCCTTTACTGCCTGGAGTAGGTCGCTTTAAAGGCCCACTACCGCCATAACTGTTTAAAGATACACTTCTGTAATAGATGGTTTTAAAATACTACATACAGGGCTAGGTATGGTTCATTGCATCGGTGGAAGTTACAAATTCTCCATTGCATTTTTTTCTCCTATAATTCACCTATTGTGTTTTTTCGGTAAATTTTCTTTTTATTATTATTATTATTTGCATGCTGTGTTTCTTTTCCTGTTATTTTCTGTTTTGTTTACAGGACAGCTTGTAAGACAGGCATTGAGTTGCCTAATAGCTTTATTCTGAATAAAAGATAATAAGATTCATCATCATCATCATCACTTAGACACAGGACAATCCAGTTGAGCACAGGTTGTCTTTATATCAAGTAACCTGACAATGACTCCACTCCGTTCTATAAATACAAGCTATCAGTACGAGAAACAGATAAAAATAGATTGACATTTTAACGGCTGCGCAGAATAAATAAGTGCGATTACGCGTGTGCTTTTGCTGCATGTCCCAACTGCCATAGAAACTCCTTAGTTGTGTCGACAAGGCATAACAAACACAAATAGTCAGTGGCTGAGATTTGTATTCAGTTTTACGCGTAATGTTACTTTAAATAAATCACATATTAATCACACGTTGTACGCCTTTTGCCGACACCGTTTTAATCTGCCAGAGGGTGATGTGAGAGCCGGATACTGATTGCACACGCTTTTGGACACTAGAAGAAAGTAATTGTGCCCTGTGAGCTCATACCCACTGAGCAGAAGGTCCTCGGGCCGACGTCGGCCGTAGTTGGCCCGCGCACGACCGTGCGCGGGCCAACTTCTGCCGACGTCGGCCCGAGGACCTTCAGCTGTGGGCGCATTCTGCGTTAGTGTACTCTGCTTGTTTAGCCCTGCACACAACCGATACATCGTAAAAGAGAAATGGGTTTTTCTTTCATGGTTCATCCACAATCCTGTCTCCCTGATTCTTTTGATTCACAGAACCGATGATGCGACAGTGCGGGGCAGTGGTTTCCAGTGGTTATGAACATATTCTCCTTAGCTTTTCTTTTAAATACGATTTTGGTTTCATGTAAACTTTGCAATGGTCGATGAATATTAGTGATATTAGCTTTAAATGCGTGCTGTTATTTGATCTTGGACGTCACAGCCAATGACGTAAGATCCACAATCGCAGACCAGCAGGCAAAAAAGATTCCAGTTATATTGGCAGCCGGTTAGCCCGCTTAGCCTGCGCCAACCCCCATCCCTCCCCCATCCCCTCTCCATCGCTTGTCATCGTGCCACGTCCAGTCCTCCTCCCCTCCCCTCCCCTCGCCCCCCCCCCCCTTCTCCGGCTCTATCTTTCCGCCTGTCAATCGCGCCGCTCCCTGCCTCCGCGTCTCCTTCTGAGTTTAATAGCCGCCCAGAACCACAATATCACAGAAGGTTTCATGTATTTTTAATGCGCGTGCACATTCCCTGAAGCCGGTACCAGGAAAAAAACACACACAAAAAACAAAAACAAAACAAAACAAAACAAAAAAACAACAACAACAAACAACTGAACGGGCTTGTTGCCATAGGGACGAATCACGAAATTAAGGCGTCTGCTTCGTGCGACGTCATCTTCGTAAATGATCGGTAAAAATCTTCGTTTTAACTACTTCCGGTGACAACACTCTGTGTCCAACTATGTTGTAAAAGAATTTAATTTGTGTTTTGGATGGTAGCTGTCGATCTTACACTTTTTGAACAGACAAGACATGATGATCATGGTGATAATAGTGTAATATATCTTAGTCATATAATATCAATACTGTTATATATTTTATGTATGTATGTGATCTCGAATTGCTGCGGATTACCTCACATTCTAGACTGATTTGGTAGCCTGACGGACTACCTCAAATTATGACCAGTCATCTATTATATGACCAGTCATCTATTATTTTTTTCGCCGATTTGTAAGGCATGACGAACACAAGCGTCGTCTACTTCTCGAAATTATCACCATTTTATTATAGTCATGTGACAATGTGAGAACTTTCACGACTTTCTGCTAGCAGACGACAGGACTCTTATGTTGTTTTGATTTTTGTGATGGCTCACTGTATTGTTTGAGATAGCGATCCTTAAGAAAAGAAGAAGAAGAAAACAACAGATCAAGCGAATTTTCTTTTTTTTTTAAACGATTACGTTTTGCAAAAGATTTTAAGCAATGGTGGATAAATAATAAATGTTCATTTAATTTACAGTGATACTTTTCTGATGCTTTTTACCATATATTATCTAAAAAGATGAATTATGAGAACACTTTACAGCATAATATTTTAGCTGGAAACTCAATATGAGGGTACATGTTGCATTTTCCCCAGCTGCAGTGCTTCGTCGGCATTTTCGACGGTCAGTGCCATGTCACCGGAAGTAGGCATTTGCGCTCGGAAATCTATTTTTAGAATTTTTTTTCGCGGGCAAGGGTCGTGATTCGACCCTATAGCATGTCAGTTGAAAAGTACTGGTACATTCAAACTGCAAAGTTGTGGTGCGCCAGAATTGATCACTGCTCTAGTTGTAATCAATGCCCACTGTCCCCCATAACCTGCCTCTTAACCCATTACATCCCGAGGGTGAAGGTTTTTTTTTTTTTTTCATCAATGTGTGGTTTGCCCTGCCGAGGCCTACATTACAGATTAGGAGACATCAAGCATTTTAGTTCAAGGGCGGTGCCGGAATAGCTTGGCGCCATACTATCATGGACAAGCCCATTCCATGCAAGAGTGTGCCATGATGGAAAGGTTTAAGGGGCCTCCATTATCATTCTCGTGCCGAGGACGTTAAACCCCGTAACTTATCAACCAACCCCGACGCCCTACAACCACATACTATTCAATTCACGAGGAATTGCTGAGGTGACCTGACAGATAGTTCAGATGTATTGTCACTTAGCTGCGAAAACCGGTTTCAGGCTTCTTAACTTGAAGCTTTCAATGGGACGCGTTGTATCCAGTGACTCTTGTGGCACATATAGAATAGACCCAGTAAGCAAATAATCCTCGTGCGGCCAACGACAGCCGACGTTGACCCGCGCTCGGCTGGGTCAGCGTCGGTCGACATTGGCCCCACGAGGATTGTTTGCTTACTTTGGGGCCTGACTTTGGCAGAGTACAACAGACGCAACTGCTCGTCAGTCACGCGACGTCGTCAAGGGATACGCTGGTTGTTCAGCGTCTTTTCGCCTCGCGATCAAGGTTCAGAAGGTCACTTCCGGCTGCGCACAGGACGCGCTCACATTCTGTTAAAGTGCGCAGCGACACCGTGAAAGGGACTGTCTCAAAGAGTGCGGATCAGCTCAGTGCAAGTTGGCTGTCGCTGAGGGTATGCGTGCCATTTTGCAATGTGCAAATACTTGCTGAGAACTGAATGTAAAACAGGACGTAACTGTACAGAGTAAGCGAAACTTGGCGCGGGTGTTAAATATTAGGAGTACGCGCCTTGCCCGGGCCATTGGACGATGAATACAAGGCGCGCGTGTGTGTTTGTTATTAATTTTATACCATTGAGTTAAACCTACTGTACAGAGTGTCGATGAAGGATGTAGGCCTAACTGTTTCGCTGCAGACGAGGAGTGTCGAGTAACAGACGCGTGTGTTAATTATGATTTCGTTCGGAGGCAGAGGACAGACTGTGGGTCACGCGAGTTACCGGTCGGTAAGTGTGTCAATGTGTAACTTGATGTACGCTTGAGAAGTTAAGTGTCTTGTGTACTTAGGTCTGTATCGCTGCAGACTCAGTGGCTCACGCCCAGTTATATCTAGGATACGTTCGTTGGCTGGTCTGTGATTATGGACCTAAAACCACAGACCAGCACACATTTTTATTTGTCTTTCTATGAAATCACATACCGACACATTTTTATTTGTCTTTCAATGTCAAGACTAAGTTTGAGCAAGAACAAGATGAGACCGCTGAAGCTGAAGGTTTAGCCAGATTAGTTGGGAGCGGCTGTCTAAAAAAATAGCTAACCTGAGTTTTCGGCTGGGCGCCTTTCACTTTGAGCTAATACGGCACTACCCCTGAGCTGACCCGATGGAGCTGTCCCCTGTGGTTGATCATCAACGTCAAGCTGACGACGTTGGAATCATTTGGGTTTTGAAAGTGCAATAGGGATAGACACCGTGGTAACGGTGCAGTAGGTGTTTGCGATTGTTTGAAACACTTAGAAGTAGGCCTTCTTGTGCCATGGCTAGAACAGGCAATGCTGTCAGCAAACTGCCTTCCGGCCGACGTCGGCCGCAAACGGTCCGCGCGCACGGCAGTCCGCGCGGACAGATTGTGATTGACATCGGCCCGATGGCCTTGTGTTCCCTGTGTAGGTTTTGTGCAGACTTTCCTGCGCTAATTTCTTCCTTGTAAGGTGTTTATCGGGAATTTTACAATCGAGAGGAAACTTTGATTGTTTTGTGATATCATACTTCCGGTTATTGCGTTACTTCCGGTTGTTTGAAGTATTCGATGTCAGTGTGTGTGTGTGTGTGTGTGTGTGTGTGTGTGTGTGTGTGTGTGTGTGTGTGTGTGTTGTAGATGTTTGTGTCACAGAAAAAAAAAATCAGCGATTTAGTTGAACTCTCTCTCTCTCTCTCTCTCTCTCTCTCTCTCTCTCTCTCTCTCTCTCTCTCTCTCTCTCTCTCTCTCTCTCTCTCTCTCTCTCTCTCTGTATCTGTCTCTGTCTCAAGAGGTCAGCTTGAACGCTTGAATATGTTCATGTTATCACGGTCTGTTGTATACGCACACTGAAGGACACACTCAACCTGTCATTGCTATACAATCCTCTTTACGCACAAGTCATTCACTATCTATCCTCTCACTCAAGCCAGAATCCATCCGCAATAAGCATAGATCCCCATGGAATGGGAGTCTATGGATCTACGATCATGACACTATGCCGCTTAGATTCTCGGACTAGTTTGACAATTAATCCCCTTCGTGCCGTAACGTGACTGAAGGATTAGCCACCCGTGTGATGGAAGTGCCCAGACGACGCAGAGGTGTGATTTCGAACTTTACCGCTGGAAGCTCTAAGGCCGGTGCAGAAAAACAGTCCAGCACAGGAAATATCTCAGCCGGCGTTGGCAGACGTTGTAGCTCAGCGTGCGCGTCAGTGACGCTTCCATAGGGTACTATCTTAACCCTTTGCGTTTCGGTAGCGGTTTTTGTAGCGATGATTCCTGCAGGAATCACCGCAACAAAAACCGCTACCGACACGCAAAGGGTTAATGTGTATTTTTACAGTTATGTGTATAGTGAGTTTAGTAGTACGAGTAGCGATGTGTTATAATCACTGCCACCCAGTAAGCAAAGGTCCTCTTGCGGATGTCGGCCGCAGTTGACCCGCGCTTAGCTGTGCGGTCCGAGGACCTTTACTTACTACCTATGACCCGCAATCCGCCGCTTTTCGCTTCTTATGCGACAGGGACGGGTACGCGGTGACGACAGCGACACAAATCCAGAACATAGACATAAAGGCGTGTTTCCATTATGTGCGGCGCGATTGCTTTGAGATAGGAGACAGCGGCGCGTCAAAATTGTAAATACCTTATGCCTCGCAGACCTTTTATTGCATAAATCGAAAGATCTCCGGAAATTATGCTTGTGCTATGATTTTTTTTATGTTCCTGCTTGCTTAAGTCTTGAGTTATATACTATCAGCAAAAGAAATGCGACATTTTGGAAACACATGATCGGAAACACTAAAGTGTTTACGATGTTTCCCAAATGTCGCATTTCTTTTGCTCGTCAGTATAGCTCTCGGAACATGGTGATTTTGCGCCTGTAATCAAGACATCTCTCACAATCACGTGTTTCATATGATGATCGCGTCTATCGTTATGGATGTACATTGTCGTCTGCTAGCAATAGGGATGACTTATAGCAGAACAGTGGAAGTACGATTCTAACTTGATGCAGTAATGTGCCGAGCAAAATACAGGGTAGACCATCATACACGCGGTATTGTGTTGGTGCATGACCTTCCATTCTCTGACATGTTTTAACAAAAGAATTAGATTTGTCGGAACTAAACACAAACAAGAAACATGTAAATGCTTTTTAGCTGGTCTTACTTCTATATATTTTATCTGCACAAGTGTCCGATGTTGCAACACTTCTAAACAAGACCTAAGTTTCTTCACGTTTCATTTTAGAAGGCAATAATTGTCAGTAAAAACACTATTGATAGAAAATGAATTGAAATCGGTGGGTTTTATTGTCTGTCTAACGAGAAAAAATGTTTCATAAAGCTGTTGTAAGTGTCATGTGCACGTTTGCGCTGATACTCTTTGAAAAAAAGAAGAAGAAAACATACCAAACCGTCACGTTGACCTAATTGCATTTTTTGTGACTACCAGTATATGCCAGTGACAGCTTGAACAAGTGGCAAAGTTGTGTACAAATTAATTATACACGTTTTCTGGATAAAAAAGCCAACACATTAACACCCATGAAAAAATCCAAACAAACAAAAAAACAAAAATAAAAAACAAAACAACAAACAAGCAAACAAAACAAAACAAAAGACAAAACAAAACAAAACAAAAACCAATCAAGCAAGAAAAATAATCCTAAGTTTTATAAAATCTTTTTTTTTTAATATAATAATTCAAGTAGAAATTGCAATTTTCTCAGCTTTATGTGAGCATTATAATATTGGGTCACTCTATCCGAGGTTGGGGTCCTGCCTAGGTTGAGACAACACGTTTTGGCTTGTACGCTGATGACGTCATGATGCTGAGAGCAATCTCGTTCAGGTGTATTTTTCACTGTTTTTCGATTTCTCACAACATGCAAAAGAAACGGCCGTGAGTTTGAGCTACGGTAGCTGCTTGGTTTAGCTTACTGACGTTTTAGACCTGGAAGTGTTTTGCATGGGATTACCCTTTGACGCCCCATAGAACCATTCAAGGACGATTTCGCCATGATTTGGCTGTGAAGGGAGTGTGACGTTCAGCATGCGACAACAAATCGCAACATTTCTAAACAACTTGACTAAGGGAGCGATGCCGCCTGTAGCGCCATAGTATAGGAAACACACAAAGCGATTTTCCCCGCTGCTGCTCAGCCGTGTCGCCCGCGCCGCTGTCGCATAGCTATATGGAAACACGGCTATAAATATAAACTCATTATGCCCGCGACACACCACAGCAAGATATGGCTCGACCATGATAGTTCAAGGGCGGTGGCAGAATAGCTTGGCGCCTGTAGGCGCCAAGCTATTCTGCCACCATCCTTGAACTATCATGGTCTCCTGAATTGTAATTCAGTCCTAGAGGATAACTCCAAAATGTGGGTATTTTGTACCTAGGGCACAATGAGTGAACAGGTTACAAGAACTCTTTTCTTTATGGCTTTGATATATCACCCTTGTGCAGAGATGAAATCTTCAAGCGACATACTTCAGGTATAAAACTCATATAGTATAGGCAGTCACGGGTTAATGGTTCACAATATTCCCTTTATAAACGTTCTTGTATCTCTTACAATGGTTCTACTTCAAAGGGTTTACTTTGCTTTTGAAGTTTGAGTCTCGTGAGATGAAAGACATTTCTCAGGCAGTTAAAAAATGTGTGTGTGTGTGTGTGTGTGTGTGTGTGTGTGTATGTGTGTGTGTGTGTGTGTGTGTGTGTGTGTGTGTGTGCGAGTGTGTGTGTTTAATCACATGCACTGCGAAACGAAGGGTGTATACGTGGTAACTTAAGCAAGATAACACCGAGAACCCGTTATATTATAAAACTCAATGCGGGCCCTGGAGCACACAACTTAAAAGCTTCTCTACACGTCCAAGTTTATTTGGAAGTCGGATAACATAATACTACTACTACTACTATTACTACTACTACTACTACTACTACTAATAATAATAATAATACATAGTATTTATATGGCGCATTTCTCATATTTATAATATAACTCAATGCGCAGTAACATGATTCAGATTGACCAATATATATATGAGGAAGAACGATCTGGCACCACCCTTGAGCTATCATGTTCGATCGTTCTCTATTGCACTGTTCGTTTCAAAGCTGAACGCAGCGGATGCCGTTTAATTTGCGCATCCAAAGATAATGCTGTCCAACACCACAGGCGAGGGATGATCGTTGAGTAATCGATCATCTCTATAACACGGGTAATAGGAAATATCACATTAATTGCGCAAACACTCTATTTCCTACTAATTGTGTTATAGCGGAGACGATCGATTATTCAACGATCATCTCTTGCCACGCATGCGGATTTGCGCTATTTTCTACTACCCGTGTTATAAGAAATGCAGAGAAATTCAAAACAATGAAAGAAGTGGGCTTAGAATGGACGAGTACAAGACAACGTTGACTATAAATGACTAGAAAAGCCGACGCACTCCCAATATCATGTTTTAAGCACGTTCCTTTCTTTGTTTACATTAGTGTTGTCTTCCACAGCCTTGGTCACTTCACTCCTTCACTGCCATTTCAGTGAAGCAAATTCTGCTTCTAACGAAATCTTTGTCCAAGAAACACGCGCACAAAAAGATTCCAGTGGTAGGCATAGATCCTCATGAGCCCCCGCAACTGCGCGGGCTCATGGTGATCTATACCTCTTGTCGTTGGATGATATTCATTTTTTTCTCGGCAGTGAAAGGGAGCTGTTAGAACGGGCCTGTGCTAATAGGAGGGGAAATGATGCAACTGATGCTGTAATGCACTCGTGATGACAAGAAAGTCACGCTGAGGCCTCCTGTTTTCTTCTACAATATAATTATATACAGACGAGCAAAAGAAATGCGACATTTTTGGAATCATCGGATGATTTCCGATGATTCCAAACATGTCAAATTTCTTTTGCTCGCCAGTATAACTTGCGATGAAAATTAATGGCGGCCAAATAGAGACATAAGATAAACTAATTATCACGACATTGGGTCACATCATGAACAAATTTGAATCGTTTGTAATGATGTAAGCTTTGACTAGTTCGAATCCAGCATGTAAAACGCCTGAAGAAATTCCACACAAAGACTTAGAAAGGAAAAAAAAAAAATCCAGCACAGCTGAATCAGAATTTGAACATTATCTTTACAGTCTTTTCACTCTCTGGTGATATGAGCAGCACAGCTGACTAAGTTGTGTTGTACTTGCTCTTTTTAAGCGTGTTTCATTCTTCTTCTTTGACTTTCTTGTATTCTCTCTACGTCCGTTACACCTAAAATATCAGATTGCAACGCCACACAGTTGGACACGCGCTCGTAATATATTCTAAATCAGGTAGGTTATTACATCACCTGAGTGGCTTATGCCGTATATACCCATTTAAAACCGACACACTTCAGCAGGTGATGGATTGACCATGATAATTCAAGGGTAGTGCCAGATTAGCTTGGCGCCTGATGGCGCCAAACTAATCTGGCACTACCCTTGAATGATGGCACCAAGCTAATTTGGCACTACGCTTGAATTATCATGGTCGGTCCATCGCCTGCAACGTTTACAGCCGTCAAGTCACATCCTTAAAATTTTTAAATTGCAGGTTTGGGGCCAAAAGATTTAACGACGAAACGGGTCTTTCTTTCAACGCACTTCCTTGAAGTGACGCCAATGAGTCATTTCTAGTTTTGAAAATAGCACGGGGAAACCTCTAACAACCTGGCCAGAAGTCTTTTATTATCTCGTTCAGCCCGACGGCCGTATTTCCCAAATTTTGGAGATGTCATCAAATGACTATTCACCCCTTGCAGGAGATGGATCTACCATGATAATTCAAGGGCAGTGCCAGATTAGCTTGGCGCCGACAGGCGCCAAGCTAATCTGGCACTACCCTTGAATTATCATGGTCGACCTATCCCCTGCTGTAGTGCGTCAGGGCTGAATGGGTTAAAGATAGATGCTAGTTTGTGTTTGTGAATGTTATAATTTTAAAGATTGTTTTAGAATGTCGGTCTAATACAACTGTCCTCAGTGGGCGCTTATTGTAATTGTCAATATCGTTGTTATTATTATTATTATTATTATTATTATTATTATCATTATAATTATTATTGGTTATCTAATTTTTATTGCTATTATTATTATTATTATTATTATTATTATTACTATTGCTGTCTGTCTGTCTGATATGGCGTGTGTGTGTGTGTGTGTGTGTGTGTGTGTGTGTGTGTGTGTGTGTGTGTGTGTGTGTGTGTGTGTGCGCGCACGCACGCGTACGTGGGTGCGTATGTGTTTACGTGCTGGCCAGAATAATCAAGCAACCAACCAATTTAGCTATATACAGTCACGATACACGATTCACCTGCTGTGGAAACTTTCCTCATCATCCATCATCCGCTACTTCCTATTTCTTTCCCCAGCACTCTTCAAACGCCCCAGCAAAAGGCATAGATCCTCATGAGCCCCAGCTTGCTGGGGCTCATGAGGATCTATGCCTCTTGCAGGCGGACTGGCCGCAATCACACCCACTCCAGTCCATTGCCCTGTGGCTATTGTCAAGAATTCGGCACAGGTGAGTGATCATGTCTGAGGCTCCAAAATCAACAGAGGGACAGTTTGTGTGCTAGTCTGTGATTTTGGACCTTATGGCCGGAAGCCGTAAGGTCCAAAATCACAGACCAGCACACGCCGTGGGCTGTACTAGGTGTAGAATCGCAGACCAGCTCACAGTATTTTAGGCTTAGGTCCTTGCTCGATTAATCATCTCTCGCTGTGTAGTAGATCTTAGTACCTGTCAGTCCGGCTTAATAAGTCACTGACCGGCTCGGGGGGATAAGTAAGAGGGCGGGGGAAAGGGTCATAGGGGCAGGAGGAGGAGGGGGGGGGGGGGAGAGATCTAGGACTGAGGAACTGTACCTCGGTATGCGCTTGATCTACGAGCTAGGCGTTGAGATGTGTGTTTGTGTTTGCCTACGTGCGTGCGTGCGTGTGTGTGCGTGTGTGTGTGTTTGCGTGTTTGTCTGAGAAAGAGAGAGAATCAATGATTCAATAAAACTTTATTTTATAACAGTCAAGGCATTGACATCGTCGTCGACACAGCCATTTTGCAAACCTGCCGTTGCCAACAACTACAAGACTATCTACACTTGGCTTGTCTTCGCGAACGAAGATTCTATAGGGCTTGCCCACGTCGTCTGCAGGCATTTTCGTGACTGCGGAGGCCAATCCGGGACAGGCAGGTTCGACCGCAGTGGCTGCAGGGGAAGGTCTGGTCAGGGTTCTGATTTACGACAACTCTGTTTTTTCTCCTGAGCCGCTTGTCCTTGAGGTTAGCTCTGCAAGAGTCCTCAAAGGAGACGGCTACCTTGTGAATGGTGGAGCGCCAGGTGTCACGGTCCGCAGCAAGCGAAGACCACTAGCGGTGGTCGATTTGGCAGGCACTAAGTGACTTCTTGAGACCGTCTTTGTATCTCTTCTTTGGTGCCCCTCTGTCAGTGGCGAGCTCGCCGAACAGAGTGATCTTGGGTAGGCGATGATCCTCCATCCTGGAGACGTGCCCCGCCCAGCGAAGCTGTGTCCGCAGCAGCAAAGCCTCGATGCTCAAAGTTTCCGCCTGTTCAAGGACCTCGACGTTGGTGACCTAGTCACTCCAGTGAATGCTGAGGATGGTACGCAGGCAGCGCTGGTGAAAGCGTTCGAGGAGTCGTAGTTGGCTGCGGTAGAGGGCCCAGGACTGGGAACCGTACAGCAGGGTGGTGAGGACGACAGCTCTGTACACGCTGATCTTGGTGCCTATTTTCAGCTGTTGATTGTGCCACACCCGCTTGAATAGTCGCCCGAAAGCACTGTTCGCTTTTGCCAGCCTGTTGTCCAGTTCCTTATCCAGCTTGGCGTCTGACGTGATGATGCAGCCGAGGTAGGTAAACTGGTGTACAGACTTCAGTTCGGACTCGCCGATGGTGATGTGGGGAGGGCGATGCTCTTCCTTGGGTGCTGGCTGATGAAGGACCTCTGTCTTTTTCAGACTGACCTCAAGTCCAAAGAGCTGGGCGGTATCTGCGAAGCAGGACGTAATGCGCTGCAAGGCTCTCTCTGTGTGTGCAACGAGGGCAGCGTCATCAGCAAAGAGCAGCTCACGAATCAGTTGGTCTAGGGTTTTCGTGTGGGCCTGCAGTCGTCTGAGGTTGAACAGGCTGCCATCGAGACGATACCTGATGTACACTGCGTCGTCATCGTCGAGGTCCACTGTGGCCTGCTTCAACATCATGCTGAAGAAGATGGTGAAGAGGGTCGGTGCCAGCACGCAGCCTTGCTTCACGCCGTTGTGAATGGGGAATGGTTCTGAGAGGTCACTGTTTAGTCTGACATGGCCTTGCTGGTCCTCGTGGAGCTGGACGATCATGTTGAGGAACGTTGGGGGACAGCCTAGTCGCTCCAGGATCTGCCACATACCTTGCCTGCTCACAGTGTCAAACGCTTTTGTTAGGTCGACAAACGTTACGTACAGCCCTTTGTTCTGCTCGCGGCACTTCTCCTGAAGCTGTCTCAGCACAAAGACCATGTCGGTGGTACTCCTGTTGGCTCTGAAGCCACACTGGCCCTCTGGGAGGTGGTCTTCAGCGATGGCAGGTACCAGCCGATTCAGGAGCAACCTTGCGAGAATTTTCCCGGCAATGGACAGCAGGGTAATTCCACGATAATTAGAGCAGGCAGATTTCTCTCCTTTGTTCTTGTACAGGGTGATGATGACTGCATCACGGAGATCCTTTGGTAGTGTTCCTTTTTCCCAGCAGCAGAGAAAGAGGTCGTGGAGCTTGTTGTGCAGTGCTGGGCCTCCAAGTTTCCATATCTCTGGCGGGATTCCGTCAATGCCTGCTGCTTTGCCACTCTTGAGCTGGTGGATGGCTGTGAGGGTCTCTTCGGCGGTGGGCGGTTCGTCCAATTCAACCTTTAGTGGAAGGTGTGGGATTTAGAGGATGACTGTTTCTTGAACAGTGCGCTCAGCGCCGAAGAGGTCCTGAAAGTATTCCGACCAGCGGTTCAAGATGGAGGTATTATCTGTGAGGAGTGCCTGTCCATCAGGGCTTCGCAGGGGACTTTGTACCAGGTGCCTGGGGCCATACACTGCTTTCAGTGCTTCGTAGAAGCCCCTGTAGTCACCGTTGTCAGCGCAGAGCTGGGTCCTCTGTGCGAGTCTGGACCACCACTCGTTCTGGAGTTCTCTAAGCTTGAGCTGGAGACTGCTGCAGATGAGGCGGAAGGCAGACTTCTTCACAGGGTAGGAAGGCTGGGCTAGGTGGGCCTGGTGGGCGGCTCTTTTTTTTGCTAGAAGTTCCTGGATCTCTACGTCGTTTTCGTCAAACCAGTCTTTGTTCCTTTTTCTAGCAAAGCCTAAGACTTCCACAGAAGATTTTACAATAGCAGTTTTCAGTTGTTCCCAGAGTGTTTCAGGGGAGGAGTCTGCTGGATCAACTGTGTCTTTGAGCATAATAATAATAATAATAATGAGTATTTATATAGCGCTTAATCTTACTCAAAAGCTCTAAGCGCTTTACAATCTGTACACAAAAATAAAAATACAATGACATATGCACATAACAAACAAAGCACAATGCCCGAACACACCACTTTCACAATAAACTAAACAACAATACATACATAATAATTTATATTCTAATTAACATGCATGCGCTGTAAATCGGCCTGAAGGGCAGCTTTCTTGTCGTCACGCTGAAGGCTGGCAACATCAAGCTTTTTCTTGGGGGGGTTGGGGGGGGGGGCCCTTTCTTGGGTTTCAGCTTGAGGCGGAGCCTTAGTTTGCAGCGAACAAGGCGGTGGTCAGTGTGGCACTCTGCGCTGGGCATCACTCTGGTGAGGAGGACGTCACTGCGGTCCCTCTGACGCACTAGGACATAGTCGATAAGGTGCCAGTGCTTGGAGCGAGGATGCGAGGATGCATCCAGGTGGTCCTTTGGACTGTCCTTTTGCTGGAAAGTAGTGTTGGTGATGACAAGTTGCTGCTCTGCACAGAGCTCCAACAGTAGGCGACCATTGTCATTGCAGTTCCCAACGCCATGCTTGCCGAGGACTCTTTTCCAGGCTTCAGAGTCTTGGCCCAATCTGGCGTTGAAAGAGAGAGAATCAATAATTCAACAAAACTTTATTTTATAACGGTCAAGGCATTGACATCGTCGTCGACACAGCCATTTTGCAAACCTGCCGTTGCCAACAACTACAAGACTATCTACACACAAGAATATATACATGGAATATAAATGCACGTGCATATAAGTAAAACATAATACGTGCAGACACTGTTCACATAAACAGATACACTAACGGCTGCACAGATTAATTAAATGCGATTGCGGATGTGCCGGCCTTTGCTTCGTGTCCAGACTGCTGTTAAAGTTCATTAGGTGTGTCGACAAGGCACAACAAACACAAATGGCGCTGAAACGTGTCTTCAGATTTATGCGTAATGGTACGTTAAGCATAACTTTTATCGACAGCCTTTTGCTGTGCTTATAATCGTCATTTTATGTTTGCACCAAGTTTGTGGTTTTTGAAATTCCCAAAGTGATCCTTTGAAAGCGGACAAAGCAATAGCACAACACGGACCACCAGCCGGGTATTAATACAACACGGACCACCAGCCGAGTATTTATATTTAACCCATTCATCCTTGACTCACTACAACAAGATATCGATAGACCGTGGTATTTCAAGGGTGATTCCAGAACAGCTTGGCGCCCACAGGGCGCCAAGTTGTTCTGGCACAACCCTTGAACTATCATGGTCGTCTGTCTCCATAGCTGTAATGCAGGCTTCTGAGGACAACTCCTAAATCTGGGAATTATGTCGGTAGGGTTCAATGAGTTAAATTCATACAGCTAAGTGATTGGCATATTGATCGTGTTTTTATCAACACCAGTAGTCTTGATCACATATTATTTATTATGTTTCTATTTACCATTTTGAATTAAGGCAGAAATCGAATTTTTTTTATTTGTTCTGTTTATAATTGCATACAGATCTTTGTGTAGTTAGTTGCGCAATCGATGTTACACACACTGACGGTTGGGGGGAGGGGGGGGAGGGAGGGGGGAGCGAGGGTGGTTGGGGAGAGACCATTTGGAGGCGTCATCTAACGACTATGCACCTGTTGCAGGAGATGGATCGACCATGATAATTCAAGGGTAGTGCCAGATTAGCTTGGCGCCGACAGGCGCCAAGCTAACCTGGCACTACCCTTGAATTATCATGGTCGACTCATCTCCTGCTGTAGTGTGGCAGGACTGAATGGGTTAAAGCAATAAAATTCACTTTTTAAGCAATGAGATGCACTTAAGGCAATGCGATGCACTTTGCACAGTGAATCTTTATATTGAATCTTACCTGCTGAATTTATGTTTACACATTTATTATACACTCACGCCACGTTTAGTCGAATGCCTTTCATTTTTATTCTCACTGTCCATATAAGGTGCGCAATTACGAGTGCGTAGTGTGCTGGTCTGTGATATTGAACCTTACGGCTGAAACCGTAAGGTTCAATATTACCAACCGGCACACGCCTACGCATCCCTTGTAAATTGTACTGTTCATTGAAAGCCAAACATGCGTGTCACTGTCAGGCCCCCGTCCGTCTTTTTGTCCTCTCCCTTCTGCAAGAGACATAGATGTACTCGGGGCTCATGAGAATACATTCCTTTTGCACCGGAGTCAGTACGGGTTTGTTAACCTTTTCCCTGCCACTTTAAGCTCTTCCCTGCCACTGGACGCATATTTTGTTTTCCAAAATCTTTGTTCATTCAACGGCCACAATTAAACCGTTCATGGGACATGGATACACACTGGTCTCAGCAAGAGACATAGAGCCTCATAAGTCCCGGTGACTGCGGGGGCTTATGAGGATCTATGCCTCTTGAAGATCGATCGTGTTCACTTTCCCCCCGGCAGTGAGGGGGTAAAATTGGTAGTGTTTTGGGCCTACTCTTACTTTTAAATATCGGGTCGTCAAATTGTTGGTATCTGGATCACCAAAGACTGAAAAGGGAAGTAACTCATTGTCTACTTGTTCGGTTGTCTGTTTTGAAAAATAGCGTTTTAAATCGAAATATTAATAAACTGTGTCTTAATTGTCTCTTGTTAACTGTGTTTCTTTTTTTCGTTTAGATTTTTTCTCATGTATTGTACAGGCTTGGCGGTCACGTTTTTAGTCTGGATATCAAACTGAATTGTGGGAGTCCTCCTAGACGTTATTCCGGGTAACACGTAGATTACATCTGCGTCGGTGATTAAAGTAAAAAATAATGTTCAAAGTATTATGAACTACAGCAAATCTTGCACGCGAAAGGGTGCGGCAGAGGTTACTGTTTTACTATGTGCTCGAGTCGCTTATCTCTGACCTGTTCAGTAAGCCTTTCAATATCAGGGTCTAGAAACGAAGTATTAAAAACAATTCAAGGCTCACTGTAGGATCAAGCAAATTGACTGAGACATTAGAATAATTATTAGTGAGGCCGGCAAGAGGCATAGATCCTCATGAGCCCCCGCAGTTGCGGGGGCTCATGAGGATCTATGCCTCTTGCTGTAGTATGTTATTCGTCGTATACCGGCAATGAAAGTGTTAATGCTCAGCGTCGACTGGGAAGACTGAGGAGGCTTTAAGCCCGGTCTCACGCTCTGCACAAGAACTCAAAGTTGCACATCACGTAAAAACTGGTAAGGGTATAACACGCATGTAGTAGAAACGTCAGTCACATAAATGTTGCGAAAGGGGTATGACCACGTATAATCAACTCGAAGGGGGTGGGGTTTGGGGATGGGAGGTGGTACGAGAACGTATTAACTCATTCGCGTCCAGCCGCATCCGGATGCGCGGCTTATGCCGCGCATCTGGATGCGGCTGGCTGCGAATGAGTTAAAATTTGTAGAAAGGGGTCTCTGTGCATACAAGCATTGTAAATAAAACATACACAAAAAAGAACTTTTTCCCCAAGCGGTTGTGTCTGCCCGCAGTTCACCAGAGAGCTCCAGGTCAGAACTGGTGTCAGGCAGGGGTGTCTGCTGTCTCCGTTCCTCTTCCTACTGGCCATAGACTGGGTCATGAAGATGACCACAGAGCACAGACGAAGTGGAATACAGTGGACACTGTGGACACAGCTTGACGACCTCGATTTTGCAGACGACTTGGCATTACTGTCCCACACTCATCAACAAATGCAGGACAAGACCACGAGGCTTGCTGACATCTCGTCCCAAGTGGGCCTCACCATTCACAAACAGAAAACAAAGACAATGAGGCTGAACGCAACCAGGGAAGAACCAGTCTTGCTTGCTGGCACCCCGTTGGAGGAGGTGGAGTCCTTCACCTATCTCGGGAGCATCATAGACAAAAAAGGCGGCACTGATGCAGATGTCAGAGCACGAATCGGTAAAGCCAGAGCAGCCTTTCTCCAGTTGAAAAAAGTGTGGAGTTCCAGAGAGCTGTCACAACACACCAAAGTCCGGATTTTCAACTCCAATGTAAAAGCAGTTCTCCTATATGGAGCAGAGACATGGAGATTGACAAAAACCACAGTCAACAGAGTACAGACCTTCATGAACAGTTGCCTTAGAAGAATTTTGAAAATCCACTGGCCAGAGAAGATCAGCAACGTCAGACTCTGGGAGAGAACAGAGCAGATAACAGCAGAGAATGAAATTGGGCGAAGAAGATGGGGATGGATCGGTCACAGTCTGAGAAAGCCAGCTTCCAGTATCACTAGGCAGGCATTGTCATGGAACCCCCAGGGAAAGAGGAAAAGAGGTAGGCCGAGAAACTCCTGGCGTCGAGACCTCCAAGCAGACATCAAGAGACTGGGAACCACCTGGAGTAGAATCGAAGGAGAAGCACAGGACAGGAGTTGCTGGAGGTCTCTCGTCGACGGCCTATACCCGGGTAGGGGTGACAGGCTTAAGTAAGTTGTGTCTGCCCGCGAGGTGCGTGCAGGCAAACTTATACTTTAGGTAGTAACTACAAACGTAGGTCAGCCTAACCTGTACTTTTCGCAACGAACTGTGAAGTTGTCACGACACGGGTTTTTTTTCGCCTGATTTTGTAGGGGAGTAAGTTTAGAGGGATGACAGGGTTTAGTTTGTCAGCGGGTAGCATTAGCATATGTGTCTAGTATTTGGCCTGTACACGAGTATTTCCTGCCGTGCGAGATTTCGGGGGTCGGCGTAACACATGGGATCGCTCAGTCTGAACGCGATCGGGTGGTTAGTGTTTCACTTGTTTTCACATCACATGATGTAGTGAGCGCTTCTTTGCCAACCTAACGATATCCAAATTGTTAGACAGTCGCATTTTCTACAGCGAACGAGTGAGTCGCATTTCCAACAGCGAAAGAGGGAGTCGCATTCCAGCTGCAAACGAGAACAGTCGTCTTTTCAATGTAGTCTCTGAAGGGGGGGGGGGGGGGTTTGTGCGGACGTGGTTTTCCATTAGCCGCCGCCTCCTCAAGTAGCTGTGTCGTCCTTCTGTGGCGGCCCTGCGAGACGGCCCTGGTCGAGCCCGGGAGTCGGTGTCCTAAGACGAGAAAGAAGAGCTGCGGCGACTTAAACCCTGGCTTGTCTTGTCCTTGTTTGTCTTCGTCCTAGCCGGGGCGTCTTTACGGATGGCAGTAAGTACACGCAACAATTCTTTAGTGGCCATTTGCTCGGGGGGGGGGGGGGGGGGTTGTTTGTGTTTGCTTGTTCTGTATTAATATTTTGGTTAGTGTGTATTGGGGGGCAAGTGTAAGAATAGAATGTAGAAGTGAATGCCGTCTGTATGTTGTAGTGTCTAGAGTATCTAGCGGCGGGATTTAACGCCGAGCAGGCGATTAAGGTCATTTCACTATCTAGCGTCGGAGGGTGAATTCGGAAGTGAGTCACGGGGTGACGTGTAAATATGTATTCTGTTGAGGTTGAATTTATTGTTGCGGGAGAGAGGTGAAGGGAATATGGAAGACGTAAACTAAAGTTGCGGGAAGGGTGATGTGATTATTTTGTTTCTTTTGTTAGTTATTTATATGTGTACTTTTGCACCTGTGTTTTAGTGCATCCGAATCTGGTTCCTAATCTAATCCAATGGTGTACTGAGAGTGGAGGCTGACTGTCACTCCGCCTTGTGGGGCTACGACGCCGAACATGGGTGCCTTTGCGAGTGTCGCGGCGCGCCTCGTGTGTAGTCAGGTCGGGTCGTCCCGTTTAATTATTTCTAACATGTTTAAGCAAAGTTTTGTTTGCGTATAATCTTGTAAAGAACATTGTGAGATTTATGTCATCTCCTCATAGAGACAGTATTGTGAGAGGAGCTTTGTCACAGTAACGGAAAGTTTTTGAGAGATTGTATTATTTAAAAGCAGCCTGTGTTACGAAAGACCTTATCGCGGAAGCAAGAGTGTCGAGCTGAGCTGAGTTGAGCTTAACGGCTGTGCTTCCGACGAGAAGGTTCAGTAACGTGAACTATATTGAGCTTATTTAAACTTTCAGTTATGTCATATTAAGGATATTTGTTCCATTTGTATAATAATAATAATAATAATAATAATAAGCACATTAAATAGGCGCTTTATCCCAATTGAAAATCGGCTCAAAGCGCCGCCGCGAACTGAACCCAACAAGCACGCTCACGTGAAACACGCGCATTCACTCACACATTGTACATAAACGCAGAATATTCACGTGGTGCTAAGGGCAAGCTCAAGCGAGCTACTGTAGGTTTTGGAAATTCAAAGTCGTTTGTATTTGAAATTTGATTAAGTGGGCTGAAACTGATACCAAAGTGGTACACGTGATATTGTTTATTCTGAAACGTTATTAGTTAAAGGAGCCTTGTGCTGTAAATGTCTAGTTCGCGAAGGCATTAGTTTGATTCGAACTTGTCGTTCGTGATCCCCCTGGGGAGATTCAGTAGCTTACGGATTGTAATTATTTTTCTCGATCTTCACTTGTGTTTAGTACGCATATTTGGTTCATCATATAGTTGATATTGTGCTGTTTGAAGTACTGTTACTTAAGGAGCCATGTACTGTAAGGGACTCTTGGCGGAAGCAAGGGCGTAGGTCTATTGGCGTTAGCGCTTGACGCTTATGCTTCCGGCGGGGTCCAGTGGTTAATTTAAGCTTTTCAGTTTGAGTTTTCGGTGGTATTATTAAGGATAGGCGTTATTATATATTAGTTTAATTAAATCTGTTTTCGTATTTTATTAGAGATATTTGGTTCTATATTAGTTTTCTCAATCTTTTGTATTTTAGGGACATTTAGTTTATTATATATTTTGTTATTTTGTATTGTGTAACGGGTATTCGGGGTAGGGAGTTTGGACGTGTGTGAATGGGATGCGTGAGTGCGTGGTTAGGATTGCGTGAGAATAGTTGGTTATTGTTAGGGTTTTATGTAATAAATGTCGTCGTTGTTGTTCCTCTGGTGTTTGTGTTAGGTTTGTGTTAGTGTGGGTTGGGTGCATCTCCAGTGTTAGCGCTCATAGTTCGCGTCCCGTAAGCGGGGTCGTTACAGAAGTCACCATTACCTCAGTCTGCGTGCGAGAATCTGATACCGTTTCACGTCCCATGAATAGACCTTCTGCACAATACACCCTTTAGAAAGTCGATGGAGCGCAGAGTAAAGCAACTACGCAGTGTCATTTCCTTGAGCTGAATTTTTGGGGACGTATACTTATGTACATGCGAGAGTTGCAAATCTTTTCAATACACTTTAGTAAACTTTACCCTTGATGGATTTTAGAGACGCCACTAACCAATCTTTCTTAATATTCTTTTTTTTTTTTCGGGGGTAGGGAGGGGGTGGGTGGGTGGGTGGGTGGGTGGTTGGCGTATTATGAACTTGAGAATTTTAAATCTGTTAAAAACCCTACACTCTTTGGTGTGCTACCCTGTCAATATTTTAGAGCGAGCATTCAACAACTTACTTGAAATATTTTTCGGGATGTAAGGAAAGGAAATGCAAAGTAAATGCGACATTTTTGGTTGCAGAAATCGGTTGTCGCATTCCTTTTGCTCGTCAGTATATAACGGCGGAAGCACACTCCTACAGCTGTCAACCCGTTCAGCTATGATACACTAACACAACATTAACCATGATAGTTTAAGGGTGGTGCCAGAATAGCTGGGCGCCTTGAGGCGCCCAGCTATTCTGGTACCACCCTTGAACTATCATGGCGGATCTGTCTCACCGGCGAACCGCAAAAAAACCGCGAACCTTTAACGCTCCAACATCGCAGACCAGCAGGTTATTTTTGACGGCAGAGGGTGGGTTAAACCCTTCACTGCCGAGAAAAACGTGAACATGATCCATCTGCAAGAGGCATAGATCCGCATGAGTCCCTGCAGTTGCAGGCGCTGTCTATGACGACCTATGTATGACGACCTATGTATCATTCCGACACCTCTTTGCGCCCACGTTCCAGGAACGGCTGGATGGGGGGTGGGGGTGGAGCCCTTCGGCGTTCAATTCAAGATGATCGCAGAAACGCCATGAGCGTCAAGTGGCAGACTGGTTAACCCCTTCCTGCCGAGAACAAAGTGAACGTGATCCAACTGCAAGAGACATAGATCCTCATGAGCCCCCGCGACTGCGGGGGCACATGAGGATCTATGCCTCTTGCTGAGACCAAATTTGTATCCACGTTTCTCGGACGGTGATAGCATTTGGTCGTTTAATGAAACAAGATGTCAGGGGGGAAAAAACAAACAAAACAATCCCCCAAAAAACTACAACAAACAAACAAACAAACAAACAAATAAACACAACCCCCCCAAAACAAAAACAAAAACAAAAACAAAACAAAAAACGCGCCACAAAACACCAAACGTACAGTGTACGTATTGTGACAGGGAAGGGGTTAACTCATTCAGCCCGGCGCACGTATTTCCCAAATTTTGGAGGCGTCATCTAACGACTATGCACCTGTTTCAGGAGATGGATCGTCCATAATAATTCAAGGGCAGTGCCAGATTAGCTTGGCGCCGACAGGCGCCAAGCTAATCTGGCACTGCCCTTGAATTATCATGGTCGACCCATCCCTTGCAGTGCTGTATTGCGTCAGGGCTGTATGGGTTAACCCCCCCCCCGGGTCTGCCCTGGGGGACTTGGGTGGGATTAACTACTCTTTAGTTCGCAGGGTCACCCTGGTCAGCCCCACAGGGTGGGTTTTCCCCTCAATTCTGGGGCATGTTTCTGTCTACCCTTGGACCATTCACCTGTATTTTCCTTTTTTCAACTCTCCCTGTCTGCGCTTCGTGTAGCTCTTGATATTGGATGTGTGCTGCGACATGGTCGTAGGTTTATTTAGCGTATTAGACCGGATGGCGACATACATTCAACATTCTGTTTAGTGTTTTTTTAAATTTTTTAAAAATTTTTTTTTATCATTTTTTTTTCACCAGCAGTGCAGGCACGTCCTGAGAAAGTCTTGTTGCTGTCGGGACGTTAGGCATTGTACAACCGACTGTATTGTTTTACGTCATGTGACATCAGACAAAGTCAATTCAACCTAGAAGGCTATCGTAAATTTTCAACTCTGGGGACATACAAGCAAGCCAAGCATATCATATGATACTTTGCCTCCGTGAATACAAAGCCTCAAAATCCAACTAGGGTTTTTTTTGTTTTTTTTGTCGGCGGTTGTTGACACAACAGAGCATTTGTATTGCTAATATTCTGCGATATATCGCAAAATAAAACAGTAGTACTAATACAGTTTACTGCAATTACTGATTTTGCGTAACTAAGAGCACCAGGCCAGGTCCCAGCACCTGGTCAGAATTTTATATCATAAAATGTAGCAACTGTAATCAGTTTCTCCATTTTTTGGTGGTTTTTACTGATTTTGCTGTCAATGGTACATGTGCTACTTCTTGCGGGAGAGTCACTTACAGTACTCGGTTGTTCGGTGTGTACAAATGACGAAGTAGCTATCTTCAAAAATATTAACCTCTTTTTATTATAGTCAACGGTACTGTTTACGGTATTAGTGGCTCAATGCACGAGAGGGTTAGCCTTTCATCAGAGGTAACGATAGTCCTTTAGCTTCAGTCACGTCAGCCTAAAGCGTCCAGTTGAATGAATGGCCACTTTGTGTGATCGTATTTTGCTGATGATGAAGAGCGTGGTACTTTCACTACTTAGAGCAGCACATTAACCTCTTGACTGCTACGTCATGACCTCACTACGTAACTACGTCATGACTTCACTACGTAACTACGTCATGACCTAACTACTAGTACGCGTCTTTTCCGCCGAACGGTATCGTCAGTAGCCGGTCAAGGGGTTACAATACTCGCAACATTAACACATCGAGCGATGAGGTGGACATTCCCAAAGCTGGGAGTTGTCCACAACGGACTACATATAACAGCCTGTTCAACTGAAAGACTGATATGGCAATGATAGCTGCAAAAATAGCTTCGCGCTGAGAGACTGGTGATTGTTGAGAGCAACGACCACGTGGGCCCGTATGGACCAAAGGGCCCACGAGGTGGTCACACTCGGCATTACCAACTTCCCCCTTTCTCATCAGCTTCGTCAGTCTTGTTATCTTCAGTTCGGCTGCCTCAGTTCGGCTAACGAAAAGTAGGTCAAGTCCAAACCCCTTGTGACTAGCGAAATTAGATCAGTTCAAGTCCAAACAGGGCTAAGTATTCTTCTGTAGAACGTGACACGCTGAACGCGCATACGCTTATCGAAATACCTCTTGCACTAGAATTAACTCATTCAGCCCGGCGCACGTATTTCCCAAATTTTGGAGGCGTCATCTAACGACTATGCACCTGTTGCAGGAGATGGATCGACCATGATAATTCAAGGGCAGTGCCAGATTAGCTTGGCGCCGATAGGTCGTCATACATAGGTCGTCATACATAGGTCGTCATAGACAGCGTCGACCCATCTCCTGCTGTAGTGCGTCAGGATTGAATGGGTTAAATTGTGGTTCTTGTTTCGGTTTGTACTGTATAGATCATGAACTTGTCTTCTAAAGTTTTTAATTGAAACTTCGGTAATATTTTTTTTCAGTCTGAGAACGTTTAGATAATGCCGATCTTTCTGGCAGGAGGTATATATTCCGGTTTCTGTATTTGCAGGGACTCATGAGGATCTATGCCTCTTGCAGGAGGAATGAGATAAAGGAGAACCTAGGAATGAACTTATACGCATTTCTTAAAAATGAAAGGCCGTCCTTGTTTTTTTTTTTTTTATCTCTCTGGCCAGAACTGAAGTGGAATGCTCTTGTCGCAAAAACAGTTAACTTCCGTCCTAGCGTATGTACACAAACAGCTGAGATGTGACATATTAAGGTTACAGATCTGGATAGCAAATGGGTTCTTTCAGCCCCGGGGCTGCCAATTAACTCGCTCGAGACGTGCCGCATTCCGGATACGCGGCATAACGCCGCGTATCCGGATGCAGCACGTCTCGAATGGGTTGAATTGCGGTCCCAGGCTAAACACAGTACTTACTGCTTTACTCATGTTTCTGTATCATGCTCTAGGCGTGTCTGCACTGACGCTAACATGTCAAGACGGATCGTGACTGCTATAAAGGGTACACTGACGTACAAACCAGAACAAGATCTGGATATATTACAAGTCCATTAAAGGCTCCAGTTGCTGCGCTACAATTGAGGCTTTGTCATGTCATCCTGTATCCTGTTCGTTCTGCCTGCAGAAACCATGTTCTAGGCGTATCTGAGCAATAAAATGTAGAGAAGTGGAGGTTAGTCCTTTTGCTGTCGGTAGCGAAAAGGTTACTGATAAGATGCCATACAGGAAACGGTCTGGATACATGAGGATTTCTTTGAATGCGCCTATTAAACTACTAGCAAGTTTCGCCATTAGTCTCAGTACATGCACTCTACTCCTGTATCTTCGCCATGTTCTTGATGTGTCTGCTTGGTCACTATTGAAAATTTTAAGACGCTGTTTAAACCGTAAGTATATATAAGTCGTCATTTTCTTAATCTGCAGGTGACTGCTCTTTTTTGTGTACTTTCCCTTTCTAAACGTGCTTCTTTCTTTCTTGGGAGTTTGTTCAAATTTTCTTGCAATTTACTTCAGGCGTATACTTTGCGGTCACCGAAATGTCAAGACTGGATCAAACTGCGTACGTTTTGTTGGGCGTGTATACAAAACCGCAGTCCGGGTTAATCTTTAAAAAACTTCCTCCTGTTTAGGAAAACTGTAACTAAATGGGGCTAGAGAGCTGTATAGATTCTTATGAGCCCCTGCGAAGGCAGAGGCTCATGAGAATCTATTCATCTTGTAGATGAGAAGGACGGGGGAAGGAGGGGTGGGTGTTGCTGTCTAGACCAGAGTGTTAGCGGTCGAAAGCAGCTTGTACGAGGCAACTGCAAACAGTGCGTTTGTTTAGCAGGCTTTGCAAACGGAAGCTCTAGCGTGAGCGTGTGTCAGAGACAACGCTCCCACCGGACCAATTATTTTTGAGGTTTTGAGATCAATACGTGATCTGTTTTTGCAGACACGATGGCTTGGATATAGCGAGATGCAAACCTAAGCACGAAGGAGATAAAAACGACACTTTCACCTACATCGTTAAATCGTAACCCCGATTTTCCATGATATGTTTGTCTGTGTATCGATTCTTGAACTTGGGGTCTCTCGGAAGCGCAGGCTTTCCGCCAGACGATCTTAGAAAATATCTACGTCTAGGAAAGCAGAGCTGACAAACTTTACCTCTTG
This sequence comes from Semisulcospira habei, assembly GCA_036245525.1. Classification (NCBI taxonomy): domain Eukaryota; kingdom Metazoa; phylum Mollusca; class Gastropoda; family Semisulcospiridae; genus Semisulcospira; species Semisulcospira habei. Next base: position 152,755,468 of record BTPG01000003.1, read on the forward strand.
TGATAGGAGGGACCTGAGATAGGAATTAACAGTGGTGTTAAATGTCCGTGTTTGCTGGCAGGTATCTGTTATTTCCCCCATATTTCTGAAGTCGTATGAAGAAAATCGTAATGAGTCTTTTTAAAGGAGACACTAAGAGAAAGTGAACGCGATCTTAACTTCAAGAGGCATTGATCCTCATGAGCCCCCGGAACAAGGGGGCTCATGAGGATCTACGCTTTTTGCTGAGACTACTTTGTGTCCATATTCTTTGGGCAGTTGGGGCTTTTGGTCATTCAGTGAACACAGGTTTCGGAAACAAAATGTACGTGGCAGGGAAGGGTTTAAACGTTTTCAGAACTTTGACCTCTATCACCGCGTCACACGAAGTCATACTTAAATTATAGTCCGAATTAAAATACACGTGCATAAATTCAAGTACGTCATTCCTGTCAGTCCGGAAGACAGCAATAGTTCTGAGGTAACATACTCAGAACTCACACACAAACAAAACTGACAAAAACATCAAATGCCGTAAAACTCTCATGCAAATCATGCGGGGAAAAATGTTGTGTATGCTATCCAGTGCTCGTGTCATACAACCGCCATGTACATTGGGTCTACTTGTAATCTTAAGCTGCGTTGGGCAAATCACAAAAGTGACATCAACAACAAGAAGTGCTCTAAGTGTTCACTTGTTCAACATGTCGTTAGCACCACCCATCCAGTAGATCGGACAGTACCGTTTCTAAAAATCTTTCCTATTGAACAAGTGAAAGACGAGAGTGAACTGATCTCTCGTGAAACGTGGTGGCAGGCCAGTGTTGGAACTATCTTTGTTGGCCTGAATTCACGCAAAGACCTAGCTACCATGCTGAGGCTAGGAAGGCGGCAAACATATAATTCTAATTAATCACTGACCATGAGAGAGAGAGAGAGGGAGAGGGGGAGAGAGGGAGAGAGAGGGGGAGAGAGAGAGAGAGGGAGAGAGAGAGATGAATCTTTTTGAATCTTTATTTATTCAGGATAAAGCTATTAGGCAACTCAATGCCTGTCTTACAAGCTGTCCTGTAAACAAACAACATAACAGGAAAATAAACATAGCATGCAAATAATAACAATAATAATAATAATAAGAAGAAAAACTACGGAAAAAAAAAACAAACACAATAGGTGAATCAATGAAAGGGAAAAAAAAAATTCGTATTGGAGAAGTAGTAACTGCCACCAACACTAAAGTAAGAGAAATAAATGAGTGCATAGCATTAATATTATACTCAGCTAAGACAGTGTCAAAGAATCAGCAGCATCAATATAGCGACACCGACAAGACCAAGGATTATCAGTTTACAAATGTAAAGAGAGAGGGAGAGAGAGAGAGGGAGAGAGAGAGAGGGAGAGAGAGAGAGGGAGAGAGAGGGAGAGGGAGAGAGGGAGAGAGGGAGAGAGAGAGGGAGAGAGAGAGGGAGAGAGAGAGGGGGAGAGAGAGAGAGAGAGAGAGAGAGAGAGAGAGAGAGAGAGAGAGAGAGAGAGAGAGAGGGAGAGAGAGAGAGAGAGAGAGAGAGAGAGAGAGAGAGAGAGAGAGAGAGAGAGAGAGAGAGAGAGATTCGTGACTAGTTGAACATAGAAAATCTATGCCCCCCCCCTCCTCCCCTCCCCTCTCCGCCCCTTTCCCCCCCCCCTCCCCCACATGATTTGCATGAGAGTTTTTACGACATTTGATGTTTTTGTCAGTTTTGTTTGTGTGTGAGTTCTGAGTATGTTACCGATATTGATGACGATGATGATGTACGTAATAGTAAAATTAGTAATGTGTTATTTTAGATGCATTTTCTACTTAGTACGTCATGCTCATGAGTCATTAACTATTGCTGTCTTCCGGACTGACAGGAATGACGTACTTGAATTTATGCACGTGTATTTTAATTCGGACTATACCGTAAGCATAATACGAACATTGTAATTGTGTGTGTGATTTCTAGATTTTTCATGACTGCACGTTTGAAAATTCTACTAATAATGATGGTGTCAATGTTGATGATGACGTTATTATTATAAATATTTCATTGCGACATTTCTTCCTCCTCACACTGCGTGTCAATACTCGTGTTTCATAAACGTTTCATGTCATCAGTAATGACGCACTAATATCATGAATTTGTGCACGTGCTTTTGTACCTTAGTCTATACATGTAAAAGTATTACGATAATTTAGAATTTGAAAGTGCATGCGTGTACATTCTGTATCTATTTTGACGCACTACATTCTGACACGTAAATTATGTTTTGTTACCTAGTTACCTGTTACCTGGGCATTCCCCTGAAGAAGCCCTCGCTGAGAGGGCGAAAATGTATGCATAGAATAAAAGTGTAACTCCTTCTAAACTACGTGGTGTATGTGGATCCTTTCTTCACATTTTAAGTATTTCACTGCTGCTTGGATCCATATTTGGAGTGTGTGGTGCCAGCTTTCTTGGACTGGTTATATATATATATATATATATATATATATATATATATATATATATATATATATATATATATATATATATATATATATATATATATATATATATATATATATATATATATATATATATATATATATATATATATATATATATATATATATACATTAACTCATTCAGCCCGACGACCGTATTTCCCAAATTTTGGAGGCGTCACCTAATGACTATGCACCTGTTGTAAATGAATCGACTATGACAATCCAAGGGGGCTCATCTGGCACTACCTTTGAATTATCATGGTCGACCCATCTACTGCTGTGCGTCAGAGCTGAATGGATTAACACAGATTTTGCAACTTTAATGTTGATCTTTCACACTGCGCCACATGAAGTCGTACTGATAGTTCTATTTCGTTTTTTAATTTTTAATTTTTAAGAGAATTGTGGTATGTGGACAGACGTCGATATTGAAGTTCTACAACTTCTTCACATCTCGAGACACGGAGAAGTTGTAGAACTTGAATGTCGACTTTTCTTTTCTCACATACTGTCCTGCTTCAGATAACAACGAAAACACAAAGCAGTTAGGAGAAGAATTGTTTGCCTTCGATCAATGAATAGCGTCTGCGTGAAACAAATCGTTGCTGAAAAAATGTAATGACTAATCCATGACAGCAAGTGTTAATGTAATGACTAATCCATGACAGCAAGTGTTAATGTAATGACTAATCCATGACAGCAAGTGTTAATGTAATGACTAATCCATGACAGCAAGTGTTAATGTAATGACTAATCCATGACAGCAAGTGTTAATGTAATGACTAATCCATGACAGCAAGTGTTAATGTAATGACTAATCCATGACGGCAAGTGTTAATGTAATGACTAATCCATGACAGCAAGTGTTAATGTAATGACTAATCCATGACAGCAAGTGTTAATGTAATGACTAATCCATGACAGCAAGTGTTAATGTAATGACTAATCCATGACAGCAAGTGTTAATGTAATGACTAATCCATGACAGCAAGTGTTAATGTAATGACTAATCCATGACAGCAAGTGTTAACCTTTTGCGTGTATGTAGCGGTTTTTGTCGCGATGATTCCTACACTCCAAATTCACATTTTAAGTGGTAGTGAAGTTTTAGGCCTATATTCTTGTTCAGTTGGAAAGACTGTGATTTTTTACCTGACGGCTTTTGATTGTAAGATCCAAACTCACAATCCAGCACACCCGTTCTGCTTCAAGTTATGTAAACCTTGTTTAACTTGACGCTGCCATGATATAAGGTTGATATTTTATAAATAAGGAATATTGTTCGTGGGAATGTTACTTAACTCATTCAACCCCACGCACGTATTTCCCAAATTTTGGAGGCGTCATCTAACGACTATTCATCTGTTGCAGGGGATGGATGGACCATGATAATTCAAGGGTAGTGTCAGATTAGCTTGGCGCCGACAGGCGCCAAGCTAATCTGGCACTACCTTTGAATTATCATGGTCGCTCTAACTCCTGCTGTAGTGCGTCAGGGCTGAATGGGTTAAAATAATGCGTCGCAATTACACTGAAAAGTATGGACCGGACAAAACATCGATCAGCTCTTTGTGCACCTGCTTCAAAGCCATCTTTGACTTCCTCTTGTAATGGCGACGCATATCACAGCAGGAGATGGATCGACCATGACAATTCAAGGGTAGTGCCAAATGTGCTCGGTGCTTAAGGCGCCAAGCACATTTGGCACTACCCTTGAATTGTTATGGTCGATCCATCTCCTGCCACTGGCACATAGTTGTTAGGCGACAGTTCTGAAGTTTGTGAATGCAATCCTTTGGGACTAAATGGGTGAATGTGTGTGTGTGTGTGTTTGTGTGTGTGTGTGTGTGTGTGTGTGTGTGTGTGTGTGTGTGTGTGTGTGTGTGTGTGTGTGCTAATGCATTCCCGCTAAGTTATTCAGTGTGAAACTGCACATTTACGGCGCTTGAACAAGGCTTCCTCAGCTGAGCTTTGAATATAACTGCGTCTTGTATCATTTATTACCCAGAACAATCGTTTTACTAAGCATTAGGTTTGTGTGCTTCAGAAACATTAAACGAATGGCATTATTTTATTTGCTATGCCCAATTTAGGTTCGACTTTATTTCACTTTGCCATTTATCAAGCATGACAGTTCAAGGGTGGCGCTACAATAGCTTGGCGCCGCTTCGATAAAAGGCGCCAAGCTATTCTGGCACTACCCTTGAACTATCACGGCTGGACCTGTGTCCTTGCACCAAGCACTTGCGGATTTTCGAAAATTAAAAAAAAAAACCTGGTCAGATACATGCACGGATTTGACACAATCTTTTAATTAAATGGGCGGACAAACATGCGATATATCGCATGTTTGTTTGCCCTTTTAATTCAATAATTGTGTGACAAATTTGTACACTTCTGTTACCTTCTTTACACTGCTTATATCACTTGCGCTTTCGAACCGTGAAGTTGCCCTCCAACCGGACGATTTCAATACAGACATAAGGCCCATGGTGGTTCGATGATGGTAATACCTTAGGGCTGCGTGTGAGGGCTGAATGGGTTATTTTGAAAGTTGTCGCAGTCGATCTGTCTCCTTATCATTTATTTAGACAGCTCTCAAAGGGTGGAGTTTCGACCTAACAGCTCAGTGATGTTTGTTGTTCACTTGACTGAGGAGAAGGAAGACGAATTGTCAGTCGTCATCGTCGTTCAGTGTTGTTGTTGCTGTTGTTGTTTGTGTATGTAGTTGTTGCTACTGTGAGTGCATGTTTCGGCCCTTTCTACACTGTAGCAAAATGGAAACAATAAGGCGATATTGATCGTTGCCATTTCTCCTTGTGCCGGTATCCATATCGACCTTATACCGTTCTACTGCTTAGGGATGCAAAGGAAAGTCCACGGCCTATCGATATTCCCTGCAATTTGTTCAATGCCCAGTGCGCAGAAGGTCGTCGGACCGACGCTGGCCGCAGTCGGCCCGATGACCTTTTGCGCACTGGGTGTTTTGTATTCTTATCGGTGTTGACCGCCATTTTGCTCTCGGTTCCTGTCACCGGAAGGGAGCCTCATTTTGGCCAACCAATAAATAATCACAGCTTCTCTTTTGGCAAGGGACGATACTGCGACTGAGAACTTATGAACTTCACATTATTTCGTTGATCTAGAAAATATGCTGAAGATCTTCTTTCATTTTGTATCTTCATTTTTGGCTCACGTGCGAAGCAAAAGTGAGTATGTTTTGGGCCAGTGGTCGTCAGTCCGTCGTCCGTCGTCCGCCGTCTGTCGTCCGTCCGCCGTCGTCTGTCGTCCGTGGTAAACTTTAACGTTGGCATTTTCTCGGAGACTATTTAAGCCACATTTTTCAAACTTGGCCCAAGGATACTTTGTGGTAAGACCTTTCTAAACATACCAATTTGAGTGACCTCTCACAAATATCAAGGTCACAGAGGATCAGGAAATATGTAAAAAAATAGCTATATTTTGACATAATTTATTTTTTCTCAAATACTATTCACAACTTCAAACCCAAACTTGGTACAGAGATACCTGATGGTAAGACCTATCTATGCATACTAATTGGATAACCCTCGGAAAGGTCAAGGATCACAAGGGCTCAGGAAATAGGTGAAAAATAGCCATATTTTGACAAAAGATGTTTTTTTTCCTCAAATACGTGTTGTGAATAGTACTACTCACAACTTAAATCCCAAACTTGCTACAGAGATACCTGATGGGAAGATCTTTTTAGTCACACTAATTTGGATGATCCCTCGGAAAGATCAAGGGTCACGAAAGCTCAGGAAATAGGTCTAAAATAGCCATATTTTGACAAAAGATGTTTTTTTCTCAATACTGTTCACAACGTAAGACCCAAATTTGGTACAGAGATACCTGATAGTAAGACCTATCTATGCATACTAATTTGGATGACACCTTGGAAAGGTTAAGGGTCAAAAGAAACTGGCAAAAGTGAGTAAAATGCTGATTTTTAAAAAAATTGTAGGTATTCCCAACCTTTTGCAAATTTTCAACCAAATTCGGTACAAAGATAGTTTATGATAAGACCTTCCTATGCATACTAATTTAGTCGACTCATCACAAAGGTCACTGGGGGTTGATAGATATGTGAAAAATGTTTACATTTTCAGAAAACATGGATTTTGCTGCTGCAGAAGCCAGCCCTTGTCACAAAGGTCACACATATGTAAATCGGTCATACACGTGAGCCATAATGGCTTTGCCTTTCTTGTTGGATAAAAACGTTGATGAGGGTAACATTTACAATTTAAAAACCTACTGTAACATTTATAATATAATTTTTTTCTTTGCTTGGCTTAACTGATACAACTCCGAAGTACACGCATCACGCTTTGTGTACGCAAATTTATGGGTTGCCAAGTAGATTTGCCAGTTGCAGACTGGCATAGGTAGATATAAGTTTAGGGGGTGATGAGTTACGTCTTGACGAGTGGGGTTGGGGGGGGGGGGAGTGGGGGGAGAAGTGGGGGGGGGGGGAAGCACATTTCCTACTTATTGTTTGGAACATGTAATGTGAGAGACAAAGCGCCCAGAGCCAAGACTTTGCAGAGTCTTAAAATATCAAACGGGGGAGACTGGTGGTGGTGGCGTGGGGTATGGTGTGGGATGGGGGCTGGGGGGGGGGGGGGGTGGGGGGAGGGAAGGGGAGGAGGGGGGGGGGAGAATACTCCAAAGTAACCCCAGGTCGATTTGGCCTGTTACACCTTAAGCCCATCATACCCACATGCACGAATCATAACCTATCCAGGAAAAATTTACTGTCTGCCACTGATTAACTCCGCACTTAATTCTGATATCAGCTGGGGTCATGGGTATAGTATCAGTGATAGGTTTAAATGTCATTGTTCCCAGTTTTTCACCTGCAACGCCAAGTCGTGAAAAACGATAGATGAAAGGTGGAGGCTGATTGCTTCGCACCCTATGAAGGCTGAAGGGTCGTGTCTGATTAGCTTGGCGCCTAGAAGCGCCACAGGAGGTGTTTGACGCGAGAATTATTTGAAATTCAGCAAGTATAGCTCTACGTCCCTCTCCTAGTCCTAATCAGTAGGCGTACGCTTAAAGCACGTACAACAAGAACCACAAAATCAGTCTTGTATTAGCCTTTCGTTTTTCTTCATTTATTTTGAAACTATGCTTCATGTCAGCGTCAGCACTATCCCGTCTGTATCGAGCATTCAGTGCGGACGAATATTGTTTCATTGCGAACCAACTGGCTTTGGAAGTGAATGTGGTTTCAGAGCAATACAGACACATTATCACTTCATACAAGCTCGAGGCTCCTGGTGATATACGTCATGCGTTACTGAGATCATTTGTTAGGACATGCACGTGGGTATGAATGATACTAGCATAATCAGACATTACAGTGCATATATGGTTATTGGCTAACCTCTTTCTGTACACGCAGCCACCGGTGCTGTGAACAGTACCGGTGGTTGAGGTCACAAAGGGGGTGCGGTTGTTGAGGTCACAAAGCGGGTGAGTGCTTACCAGAAACAATTTGTTACGACATGCACGAAGGTAATTGCTACGAGGTTGCCAGCAGGAGCAGTTCTGTGTATTGTCGTGAGAGAACCCATTACCAGAAATCAGTTGTTATAGAGTAGACCCACAACGAGTTTTGTCCAATTACCAGAAATCAGTTGTTAGTACATACATACGGGGTGTGTCTTCGTGTATACTGACGAGCAAAAGAAATGCGACATTTTTCGAATCATCGGAAACACTAAGTGTTTCCGATGATTCCAAAAATGTCGCATTTCTTTTGCTCGTCTGTTTAGAATCAGTGGCTGCGACATACCGACGCGGGCATTGTCTAACTACCAGAAATCAGTTTACACTGACGTGAGCCTGCGTTTTGTCGAATTCCCAGATATCAGTGGCTAGAAAACGGCTAACGCGGGTTTTGTCTAATTGCTAGAAATCAGTTGTTACCATGATATACACCGACATGGGGCCTCGTGTAATTATCATGACACGTACAAGAAGGCTGCATGGCAGGTTTTATCTAATTACTATTACTCCGCCAGTAAAAGTGATTTTATGTGAATTGCGTCCAGCAGAAAATCGAACCGGTGTATTTAAGGTTGCGGGCCTTGCATAAAATAGCCAAAGTAGAATCGATAGTGTTTGTGCGCTTTCGCGTCTCGCGTGACATGGTCATGGATTGAGTCGGATGCTTGATCCGCCTTGCGTCTAGTATACGAGTACATAGAAGTGGCCAAAGGAGCAGATTCTGTAGAAAATATTACGTACTCCTATTACTGCGCATCAGGCATGGCTTTTGTACCTCATTGACGCGTGTATTCTGCCGGCCACGCGTGTAAAGAAAAGCTCAGGAAGGTTCTATATTATGTGGGTATACTTCACTGAAGTAAACTTTGGAATAACCAGACTACGTCCTCGGACGCTTTGCTTATACCCTTGACCGCACCGTGAGTAATTGCAGTTTCACTTTCGTCTGCTTGCTTTTTGATAACACTTTCAAACCCAAGAGCCAAATGGTCAAAGGTTCAGAACACAAGTCCGACCTAGAAATTGATGTCGTATGCTCTCTCGAGGGTAGCGCTTGAATAGCTTGCAGTGTCTTTTTGGGATCGGTCATAAAACTGAGCTCAAGGGTAGCGACCGATTGGCTTGGCGCCTAAAGGCGCCAAGCCAATCGGTCGCTACCCTTGGGCAACCACAATCGACGTGTCTGCCTGTGACAACGACGCTGAACGTCAGTGAAACCGGCAAAGGTTTGACTGAAGTTGAGCTGCCCCATGCAGTTGCCGAGCCAGCGAGGCCTGTTTTCATACTCTGTCTTAGTTTTTCGTCAGTGTTGTGAACACAACAATCGAGACGTTTGTGCTTCTTCATTCTGTTCGTGTTGGATTACCTTATACGGGCCCAAAGGCTGGGGTAGAGACAAGCGTTCTCAGTCACAATGCGGATCAGTTAACCCGTTTAGCACCGACGCCCTACAGCAGGCCAGTGGGCAGTGCCAGGTTGGCTTGGCGCCTTCAGTCCATCTCCTGCAACTGGTACATAGTCGTTAGATAACATCTCTAAAACTGGAAAATGCGGCCGTGGGGCTTTCCACTGTTCACTAAACAGAAGGGCGGATACAAAACTCTACATCGGCGCACATCGTCAAAGGCTTTTCTCTGCTCTAGTCTGTATACGGGACTTCACTGTTTACACTCACTTCGCGGCTCTGCTGTTGGAGGTTTGTACAGGATACTGCAAGGCGTCTATATCAGATTGCGCATTGAGGAAGTGTTAGCGATTAGTTCATCCCTGTTGTACGCTGACTCTGGAACGGTTAATGGACATTTCTGATTAAGGCTGAGCTGACTGTACAGGTATTTCTTTTTTGTCTGTATCTTACTTTGTGAGTCTGACCGTCTGTATGTTCTGTTTCAGTAACCGTTAGTTCGTTCATGTGTTCGTTCATTCCTGCGTCCGTCCGTTAGGTCGTGTGTTCGATCGTTCGTTTGTTCAGTCCCGCCCTTCCTCTATTACTTCATCCCTTCATTCATTCACACACACACACACACACACACACACACACACACACACACACACACACACACACACACACACACACACACACACACACACACACCAGTACACACAAACACACGAGAGAGAGAGAGAGAGAGAGAGAGAGAGAGAGAGAGAGAGAGAGAGAGAGAGAGAGAGAGAGAGAGAGAGAGAGAGAGAGAGAGAGACGCACACACACACACAGACAGAGAGAGAGAGAGAGAGAGAGAGAGAGAGAGAGAGAGCCACACCTTTCCACACTGACACATCTGTGCTGGTCTTTGATTACGAACCTTACGTCCGTAGGCCGTTAGATCAGAAGCCTCTGAGTACCAACACCGACCTCTTTGTTTGCTATTTGACTTACACTGTCACCAACTTGAACACTCAGTGACAGAGCCACTGAACTGCATTTTGTATTCCGCAGTACATTTACTTTGGCGTAGTAGTTCTAACCAACGCACTGTAATCATGCGGACACTAGGCTCACCTATAAGCTAACGCCAAGTCGGTGTAACAGGCCAGAATGAAACCTACGCCAAATCGACCCGTGGTGACTTTGGCGTGGCTTGCCACGCCAAAGTCACCCCGGGTCGATTTGGCGTAGGGATTTGCCATACCACCCTGACTTGGGGTCGATTTCAGTGGCGTATCAGTTTGCCACACTAAACTGACCCGGGGTTGATCTAGCGCAGGGGACGTTCTAACGAGTTACACCCGTCGCATTGACTTCACATCGTCGGCTTGAATTTAACGCCGCGCGATTTTGCACGTGCTGTGATTTAATTAACAGTACGTGGCCAAACGTTTGTCAATGTAGCTACTGTACATAATATGTCCATTGCAAGTTTCGAGTGGTCACAAAAGCTCAATACGGGACAAGGCGTGTTTTTGTCTATGGTATGTGTCTTTATATAAAAGCAAAACTTTTACGATGATTATTTCATGTTTTAATACTTATTTTTATATTTGTTATCTTTTTTTTTATTGCTGTAATTGTTTGTAAGCCGGCAAAATGTGTGTTGGTTTTCTGTTTTCTTACCCGACATAAGTTAGGAAAAGGGAGCTGGTATTGTTGCTCTAACTTAGAGAATCTAATCGACGAAGAAAGAAACACGCTTAGAAAAGATAAAACCCCGAAATATCAAACTGTCTTTTTCTAAGCGTGTTTCTTTCTTCTTTGGGATATTCTCTGCATTTTACTCGCTTGGCTGTCACCTTTTTCTTCTGGATTTCGTGGTCTAACTTAGTTTGCGTACATTTCTTATAACTCTTGTTTTGTTTTCATATAATAATTACGGTATTTATAATGCGCTTATCGTATAATAATTATAACTCTAAGCGCGCACTCACAACTCGCGCACGCATGCGCACGCTTTAGACAATGACTTGCGTACCACAAACAGTGGAATACATTACGACGGTCAGCTTGGGGTGGGGAGTGTGGTGATATAGTGCTAAAACTGTTGAAAGAGGTGAGTTTTGAGGGCGGACTGGAAGGAGGAGAGAGAGTGTTTCTGACGGAGAGAGAGTGGGAGAGTGTTCCAGGTGGATGGACCGTAGACGGAGAAGGAGCGGGGGCCGAAAGTGTTAAGTTTGGTGCGAGGGATGTGGAGGCGGAGAGGGTCAGAGGCAGAGCGGAGGGAGCGGGAAGGTGTGTAGGGGTGAAGTAAGTTGGAGAGATAGGCAGGAGCGCAGTTGTTCAGGGATTTGTAGCAGAGACAGAATTTTGTATTGGATGCGTTGGGGGATGGGGAGCCAGTGAAGGAGTTTGAGCAGGGGTGTGACGTGGTCGGATTTTTTCTTTCTGAGGACGAGGCGGGCAGCATTGTTCTGAACGCGTTGGAGAGTGAAAATGGTGGAGTGAGGGAGGCCGGAAAGGAGAGAGTTGCAGTAGTCGATGCGAGATAAGATGAGAGAGACAGCAAGTTTGGTGGCAGCTTCGGTAGTGAGGTATTTTCTGATCTGACTGATGCGGCGGAGGTGGAAATAACATGCCTGGGCCGTGGCGGAAACGAAGCTGGTCATGGACAGAGAGGAATCGAGGATAACGCCGAGGTTCTTGGCCGAGTCAGAGAGGGAGATGGGGGTGCTATCGAGTTGAAGGTGGAGAGAGGGAGGGAGCTGGGAGAGTTTCTGGCGAGTGCCTACCAGCATGGCTTCCGTTTTGTCGTCGTTCAGTTTTAGCTTGTTTGCTGTCATCCAGTTTTTCACGTCTTCGTAGCAGCCAGCCGTGCGAGTCAGTAGTGACTGAGTGTTGTCGAGTTTGTCTTTGTCTAGCAGTTGTGAGTCGTCAGCGTAGAGGTGGTGGTGTATGCGGTGAGACTGGATGATGTTGTTGTATGAATATGAATGTTTAGTAAGTTCCGGTAAACACTTAACCCTTATCATTCGGAATACACCAGTGGGTGAAATAAGTTTGACTAAAATAGTTTAAGTGTAGTGCCAGAATAGCTTGGCGCCTCTAGGCGCCAAGCTATTCTGACATCCCTTGAACTAAAGCCATTGGTCTATATCCTAATCTGTAAATACTGCAATGTAGCTTGCATATGGCAGTGTACAAATGTGAAGCTTTCAGCCTCAGTATGATATGGGTTAAATGAACAAAGGATAAAATTTACTATCAGCTTAACCCATTTAACCCCATGGCCGCATTTCCCAAATTTCAGAGACGTCATCTAATGACCATGTTCCAGCGGCAGGAGATAGATCAATCATGATAATTGAAGGGTAGTGCCAGATTAGCTTGTTGCCACCAGGCGCCAAGCTAATCTGGCATTACCATTCAATTATCATGGTCGATCCATCTCCTGCTGTCTGGGCTAAATAGGGTTAAAGAACGCCGAATACACTATGAATTGTACCCCTGGGAATACTGACCGTACAATGAACCCAACTTTCCCAACATGATACACCGCGGCAAGTAATCTGAACATTCACAGTAATGACTTTTTGTGTGTTGGTCCCCTCGGCAAAAACGAGGGCTGAGTTCATTTATAGTTTAAGCTTTCCCCGGTAAAATGCATTGTATGTGTCGGCGCGCTGTGACCCATTCAGCCAGCCCGACACCCTGCAACAAGAATGGATCGACCATGATAGTTCAAGGGTGGTGCCGGAATAGCTTGGCGCCTTTGGCGCCAAACTATTCCGGCACCACCCTTGAACTATCATGGTCGGTATAGCTCTTCAGCTGTAATGAACTGTAATGGAAAACTCCCAGACTGATATTAGGACACTAAGAGTTAATTCTGTCGACGAAAATTGTTGTTATACAACACCCCTTTACTTGTAGTGATACAGGTATTGTGACGTTTTAGTGATACAGGTATTGTGAAGTGCTGTTGTGCCAACCTTATCGAACAGACTTTTTAGGACGTGAGTATTAGAGACTGAAAAATGCGGAAGGCTGTTGTTTAAATATTTGTTCAAATCGCGGCATTTGACTTAATTCCAGTTGTACTGAATTTAAATCCGCACAGGTGCAAAGAGATACCACGTGACATGGTCGCATCGAATTTGCTGAAGGCCGCTCGAACCAAATCATTAATAATTAATCTAGCGCAAATGGTTGAATGAAATTGCAGAAGGTTCAACAAATGACTTCAGTATTTGAATATGGGCTTTAATGGCGCCATGCAAATCTATGGTTGCATTAAAATTAGAAGATAACTTGGTTATGTGGCTTTTGTACTTTGTGCTACCCTGTATTTTGGCGCGCTTCAAAATTGCCAACCAGTTTCTTCTTGTTCTGATGCGCGAAGAGTATTGCCGGATTAACTTGGTGCCTGGAAAGGCGCCGAGCTAATTAGGCACTACATTGAGCAATCACACCAAGATCGGTTTATCATAGATCTACTGCTGCATAACGCTTCATTGTCATGTTTTGGTCGGAGCCGCTAATATAATTATCGATCTAATCTATCTAATCTCTAGGCGGGGAGCTGGGTGGCTCGGTGGTAGAGCGTTCGACTCTCGACCAAAAGGTCGTGGGTTCGAACCCAGTTGGGGTCAAAATTTGTACAGACCTCTTTTCGGTGCCCGGTCTTTGACATGACCTTCGTGGTGGTCAGAAGACGTTAAGTCCTAAACGTTTAACGTTATATATATATATAGACCTACATTAACCCTTTGGCTGTCGGGGGCGTTTTTGGCAAGTTAACCCCAAATTTTACTGAGCAGAAGTTGGGAACCGTTTGTAACGATCCATGCCTGGGGCGGACTTTTCCAGTACATTCGCTTCACGCTGTGCAAGAAAAAGATTACGGCGTTATGCTCGTGTAACGACCACCTCTCTTGAGTAACACGGATATACATTGTACTTCATTTATCCTCACCGATAAAACAATAGACTGATGTGAAACCTTACTGGCGAATCCGCTTTGCCCGCCAGGGCCTCTCACGATAAATTGAGCATCACTCAAAGCAAATAGTTTGTTAATCGCATAATAATCTAATTACAGCCCAAATTAGAGCCTACTCAGTGGGGTTCAACCGCACTTGATTCTCATTCTTGACTTTTAACGCACGACGATCTCCTCCCAGCTGAGAAACGCAGCTGTAAATGGGACACGGCACAGCAAGAGGCAAAGATCCTCATGAGCCCCCGCAGTCTCATGATTATCTGTGCCTCTTGAAAATAGGTGGGTCTGACTGAACGGTAGGGAGCCTTTTCCCTCCTACCGCGTGACTAAATTAGTCTGCCGGCCCGCCATCACAGCGGTGCAAATCTGCTTTATTTCCCAACACTGACCGCGACGATAGAGCCGGCAATCCCCCTCCCCCCCCCCCCCCCCCCCCCCCCCCGAGCTCAAATACGCGAAGACACCCAGTGAGCAAACGGTTGTTGGGCCCGCGCTCAGCAGTAGCTGTGACCGACCTATGTCCGATGGTCTTGCGCTTCTTTGTGAGTGGGACGTCTGCTCGTTTTCGGTTAAAACTCATTCTACCCCAGACACACCACAGCAAGATAAGGATCGACCATGACAGTTCAAGGGTGATGCCAGAATAGCTTGGCGCCTATGGGCGCCAAGCTATTTTGGCATCACCCTTGAACTATCATGGTGTATCTGCGTCCTGCATTGCAACGCAATCTTCAGAGGACAATGGCAAAATTTGGGGATTACGGTGATGGGGTAGAATGAGTTAACAGGCTGCTGTACAAAACAAAATTAGAAAACCAGTCAAGATCAGGTACAAGTCAAACAGCGGTTTCACATTATAACGTTTTGCGTGTCGGTCGGGAATCAACGCGACAGAAACCGCGACCGACATGCAAAGGGTTATAAAGAGAGTCGAAAAGGGGGGGGGGGGGGGGGGGGAGGGGGGGAGGGTGGAGAATAGGCATTTTACCCAACTTTACCCAACGTATGAAGCGCCGATCCAGAACCGAAACAGAACGTACTTTGCATAATGGAAAGGTTTGAGGGAAAGGGGTGGCAGGATCGAAGGGTGTGGAGGGGGTGGGGGTGGGGGAGTTCTCAAGCTTTGATGATTTTATTTTAGCACATTACATCCTGAGGCTGACTTAACTCATTCTACCGCAGACATACCACAGGAAGATAAAGTTCGACCATGACAGTTCAGTCAAGGGTGATGCCAGAATAGCTTGGCGCCTATGGGCGCCAAGCTATTCTGACATCACCCTTGAACTATCATGGTCGATCTGTGTCATACACTGCAATGCAATCTTCAGAGGACAACGGCAGATTTTAAGGATTTCGGTGTTGGGGTAGAATGAGTTAACAAAAAAAATTGTTGATTGTCCTATGAAGGCTACATAACAGATTACAAGACAGATCGGCAGTTTTAGTTCAAGAGTGGTACCAGAATAACTTGGCGCCTCAGGCGCCAAGCTATTCTGGCATTACCCTAGAACTATCATAGTTTAATTTATTTCAAATAATAGAGTATCAGGATGAAAAGAGTTAAGGTGTGTTCGACACTTCAGTCAAAGCAGTTCTGTTTTATTTCTTTATTTCCGCTGGTTTCTGTTTTTTATTCCCTTTTTTCTGTTGGGGGTGGGGGTGGGGAGGGGGTGGGGGTGGGGGGTGGGTGGGTGGGGGGGTTGTGGGGGCGGGGAGGGGGGAGAGAGGCTGGGAGGAGGAAAGATGTTTCCATAACCGCAGGCTCTTGCAACCCTCTCCCCCTCCTCTCTTCCCCTCTCCCCCCCCCCACCTCCCTCCGCGGATCCGTCCCTAGAACCAAAGCTAGAGCAAGGTTGACTATGGGTTGACGTAGGTGATGATAATCAGTGATGGCAGTGCCGCTGTTTTTGCTATTACATCTTCGTGCACACGCACCTAGTATAGCGAATAAATGCCCCCCCCCCCCCCCCCCCCCCCCAAAAAAAAAAAAAAAAAAAAAAAGAAAAGAAAAAAAAAACAGAAAAAAAGAAAGAAGCACGCTTTGAAAAGACGAACACAAAGCAAGTGTGTTATGCTTGTCCTTTGAAAGCCCACTACCGCCGTAACTGTTCAAAGATACTCCTCTGTAACAGATGGTTACGAAGCGCTACACACAGGTCTAATCATGGTTCATTTAGACACAGGACAATCCAGTTCAGCACACGCCGTCTTTATATCAAGAGTAACCTGACAATGACTCCACTTCGTTCTAGAAATACAACCCTATAAGTACGAGAACAGCTAAAAATAGATTGACAGGCAAACGGCTGCGCAGAATAAATAAGTGCGATCACGCGTGTGCTTTTGCTGCGTGTCCAAACTGCTGTTAAAATTTCATTAGGTGTGTCGACAAAGCATAACCAACACGAATGGTGCTGAAATGTGTCTTCAGATTTATGCGTAATGGTACTTTAAAAGCGTGTTTATTTCTTTTGTTGGGTATTTCTTTTTGGTCTAGATTCCTTGCTGTAGTGCGTGCTATTTTATTCTTCAAGGAAAATACGAGTGTTGACGCATGTGTCTAATACGTTTATCGGACGCAGAGGTTGTCTGAGGCGCCGGGTGGCAATCGTAGTGTGCGCTGGGTGGTAATTGTGGTGTTTGTTGTGGATATGAGCCTGAAAGCAAGGCTAGCCCACAATAGCGGGTAATGCATTAAACCATTGACGGCCAGTGGAAGTGGATTTCGCGTCAGTCTTAAACCACTGCACAGGGCCAACAGGGCAATTAGGTTACGCCATCTTTTCACACACTCTTCTCTATTAGCCTTTTGCAACACAAAGCTGTGAACGAAGAACCTTTCTGCCAAAACAAAAAATCCACGCGGAGCATATCACAGGAGAAACATTTCCATCAATTCTTAAACAAAGTGTCTGTTAGCGTTTTCCGCAACACTTTAATGCACTAAGTACCCCATGATAAAACTGTCGTCTGCAAGCCTGCATACAACTGTGCACATGCCCCATATAAGGCTTTCATGAACACACTAGGTCAACTAAAATTACCTAGATTTTGCTCTGTTTCACACCACCTGTGCTTCTCAAAACGCCCCTAAAGGAACTTAAAAAATTGAAGTTATACACCCCAAAACAATTGCAAAAAGGGAGGAAATGTTTTTAAATATTTTTTTGCGGAAAAGTTACTACATGTACCGGAAGCAATTGCCCTGTGTGGCCACACTGACTAACATTCCTGTAAAGAGCACACATGAAATGGGACCAAGCATGGAACGGCACAAAGAAAGGATCAGGATTTTATTTAACGTCTTTTCACACATTGGTAATATTAGACAAAAAACAACAACAAACAAACAAACAAACAAACAAACAAGCAAACAAACAAAAAATTAACAACCAAACACACAACTGTTAATATAAAAAAATAGCAATAATTAACATCCAAACCCACACACAAATTATTATAATAGTTTACAGCGGACTATGAATTATGATATTATCTATTTGAATTGCAATATTTCTGTGTAAGATGTCATACATATTTTCTGCTAATTTTTCAACTGTTATGTTATTTTGTGTCAACAGATTAGTTGTAATAGGACATTCACAAATTATATTTTTAACAGAGATGGGCCTTGAGCACGAGCATTTGATGTCTTTTGAGTATTTTTTTTTGAAAGAATTTAGTGTTAACTTGTATATCAACGAAGCTGTTTTTCTTGAACAAGGTGGCACATGATAAGTATATTTCATATCATCTTTGTGAAAAAACTTCTTAGCACAGAGTACATTTCATGTAGAGATAATTGCATATTATTACAAACTGCTGAGTTTTCTCTATTTATAACTCCCTTTTTTGCTTGTCTGTCACAAATTGCATTCCAATAAATTCCGCAGTGTGAGGGTATCCAAAGAAAATATATCCCTATTCCTCTGGTCATAATACAGCTTATAATATGTTTTATTTCATATACTAAGTCTTTTTTTGTTGTACAATCCCAGCTTTTTAGACTATATAGGACAGATTTAGAATCAACACAAATCAAAATGTTAAATATATCATAAGGTATATGTTGAACATAATTTAGTGCCATGAGAATCGCATACAGTTCAGACGTAAATATAGAAAATCCTTTACTGAGATAAAAATATTTCTTCACTTTCAGATCCGGAATTACAAAGCCTGCACCACAGTCTGAAGAATCTAATTCCTGACCACATATAAGTGGTGATCGAACTAAAGATGTACCAAGGTGTAAAAAAGTTTTAATGTCCTGACTCCATGGTTGTGAGTTTATAATTTTTAACAAGTTGAGTCTTTTTCTTGCTTTATTTAATATGTCTTCAATATGAATTCTCCAAGATAATATTGATGTAAAATGTACGCCTACAAACTTTACACTCTGTTGATAGTTTAAAGGCGTCCCGTTTAGGGATAATGTTTTAGCACTTTCCCCATTATTGAAAAGCATTAGACATGTTTTTTCCTCAGATAGTTCTAGGCCATTCTCTTTCATATAGTTTGATAATGTTTCGAATTCAATCTGATAAATGTTTTGAACGTAATCTACGATTCTTTTAAGGGTACGTTTTCTGTGATTAGTGTTTATCCATCTAGCAATATCATCTGCATATTGTGCCACAGTTGTGTTCTGTGATGGAGATTTTGGGAGGTCGTAAATTAACACAGTGAATAAAAAGGGTGAAATTATCGATCCCTGAGGATCTTAAAGGTTGAATAACTTTTACCAACTTTGGTGCAGACAAATCTTTCAGACAAAACGCTTTTAATGTACTCATACATAAACCCGGTTATGCCAATCTGTTTTATTTTGTATAATAATCTAGCATTCCAAACACTATCGTTAGCCTTTTTTACGTCAAAAAAAGGTTGCTAATATACTTTTTCTTCTTGAAAATTGTTTTTTAATGTTATTTGTGAGTTTAATTAAATGGTCTGTCGTACATCTACCTTTCCAAAAACCAGCTTGATTAACTGGAATTATATCCTATTTTTCACAGTAATGAAATAAACGATTTAAAATAATCTTTTCCTTTACTTTGCAAGCTTGAGATGTTAGTGCAATAGGTCTATAACTACTAATCAATGTACGTGTTTTACCCGATTTGAGTACTGGAACTACTACTGACTGCTTCCAGATAGTAGGAAGAGATCCATTAAACCAATATTTTTGGTAAAATTTATGTAGTATTTTTTTCCACGGTTCAGGATTAAGTAGTTTGTAAGAAATTCCATCTATACCCACTGCACTAGAGTTATTTGCAAACGACTGTAAAACATCTATGAATTCATTATATTGAATTGGAGCATTGATATACAGAGAATGATTAGAAACTTGATCTTGATATTCTGCTTTTATTTCCTGTTGTTTTCAGAGGTTTATGTTTGGCAAACTAAGACTTGTTGTGAGACTGCTTTCTGCAAACATATTAACAAAGGCCTTCGCTTTATCAACTGCATTAGGAAATGTGTTGCCTTCTTCTGCTATCGGATACACTTGTAATTTGTGTCCATTTTTTATTCTGATATTTTTTCCAAATCGTATATGCATCTTTTAATTCAGACACTTCATTTTTACAGAACTCAGCCCAGTGATTCTTTTTGGCTCTTGCCACTATTCTGTTACAGTGTATTTTTGTTTTCTTCATTTCACTAAAGTTCTCTTCAGATTTATTTCTTATCCATTTTTAGAGTGTTCCTTTTATTATTTACTGCATGTTCACATTCTTTATTCCACCAAATATTACCTGATTA
Source organism: Semisulcospira habei (assembly GCA_036245525.1). Classification (NCBI taxonomy): domain Eukaryota; kingdom Metazoa; phylum Mollusca; class Gastropoda; family Semisulcospiridae; genus Semisulcospira; species Semisulcospira habei. The sequence continues at coordinate 152,775,637 of BTPG01000003.1, forward strand.
TTTTCCTTTTTATTTTCATGTGCATGTTGGTATAGACTTCTCCGCAGCAGAAAGTACAGCTTGTGTAATATTTCCGTGAAGTGTATCTATAATTTCATGTTCTATACTTGCAATGTTATGGGAAAACAAGATTGTCTCATACAGTTCCCAATTAGCCTTGTTATACTGAAACTTTGGTGTTCTGTCCTCAATATTGCAATATTCATGTTTTACTTTAACGTTTAATTGTATACTAATTGGGAGATGATCACTTTCCAAACAATCTTCCTCAGTGATCCAAGTGCAATTTGTTGCCAAGTTTGGGCTTACTAGTGATATATCAACAGTAGATGCTCTATGGGTATATAAATCTGGGATTCTAGTTATTCTACCATCATTTAAAATGATTAACGTAGAGTCTGAAATATTTTCTACTAGACGATTGCTTGTTGCAATCGTACATCTAGACTCCCAGAAAGGTGCATGAGCATTGAAGTCTCCTGGGACCATCCAGTGACTGGAAGTAGTCTGTGGAGAATCAATATCATTTAGCCAGTCAGTGTTGCGATTTGTTGGCCCTCTAGGTAGGTATACGGATATCACATTTAAAGTATTTTGATTATTAATTTTTACCATGGCCCCAGTGATATAGAGATCATTTATATGTTTGGTTATACTATAACGTATAGACTAAGTATTTAGTGACGAATATTCTAGGTCATCTCTAATGTATAACGCAGTTTGGACTTATTCGTTATCGCGTCATAACTGTATATAGGAGGATAATAATATCCTTGGAGTTTTGGGAGTTTTTTTACCTTCTACATTCAGATTGATTGATTGTACATTGCTTAACGTCCCGACAGCAACAAGGCTTTCTCAGGACGTGCCTGCACTGCTTGTGAAAAAAAAAAACTAAACAGAACATTGAATGTATGTCGCCAGCCGGTCAAATACATTAAGTAAACCTAACACATGGGCCTAAATAAAGCTAAGACCATTTAGCAACACACATCCAATATCAAGAGCTACAGGCAGTGCAGACAGTAGGGAGAGTTTTAAAAAGGCAAATACAGGTGAATGGACAAAGGGTAGACAGAAACACATGCCCCAGAATAGAGAGATAAACCCACCCTGTGGGGCTGACCAGGGTGACCCTGGGAACTAAAAAATACCTAACCCCACCCAAGTCCCCCAGGGCAGACCCGGGTGGGGTTCTACATTCAGAGATTGTAACGTTAATATGCAATACTCTGATTGTGAGATGTGATTCTCGAAGGATAGACGCACACGCGCGCACACACACGCACGCACGCACACACGCACACACACACGCACGCACGCACGCGGCACGCACACACCTGAAACTTATTGATCTAAACTATGTAAAAATGCATTACAAAAGTTTACCCATATGGGTTTGACATATTAATTTAACAGTAGTTGTTGCGATGCTTGTATGTACAATATAATAAGGTTCCCGCTAGATCATTAATATGTATATCATTTTGTCTGACCGAATAAGCTGTGATTGGGCTTTCGAGTTTTATATGATTAATAGAGATAGGTTCTGAACATTCACAAGTTATTACTTTAGATTTTGTGTTCGTCCTCTTCACAAGTTATATCTTTCAGCAAGAGGCATAGATCCTCATGAGCCCCCGCAATTGCGGGGCTCATGAGGATCTATACCTCTTGCAGTTGGTTGGTGTGCACATTTTGTCGGCAAGGAAGGGGTTAACACATTGTTTTTGCTCTTTATTATTTTTTTTTTTTTATTTTTTAACAACAACCCCATTGACTCCCACTGACAACACCGTTACGAATGCACCAGGAAGAAGAACATAGAGCTGCTTATCCTTTCTTTTTTCTTTTTTTATATTTTTTTTTTTAGGTTTGTAAAGTGAATGAAGCCGGATGTGCATTGAAACGGAAACCGTGAATGTTTAGTCAAAGAGCGTGTCTAGCCAACACGTTAGGGCCTATATCATAGTCTATAATTTATATAGTTGTGTAACTCTACTACCGTGAGATGGCCTTATGTCGCCTGCTCGGCCTTAAAACCGCAATAACTAACTAACTGTATGTAACTACAGAAACGTTTAACGATTAAAGGGCTGAACCTCTTCTGCCCGCACAACGAAGGTTATTTCAAAGACTGACGGGGCACCGAATAGGGTCTGAACAAACTTTGACCCCAGCTGTATTTGAACCCGCGACCTTTCGAATGAGTCGAAAGATCTACCACCGAGCCGCCCAGTTTCCCATGTGTAACTGGGGGCCAGTCATTTAAAGTTATACATGTCACTAGTAGGCCTACCTCGCAGTGTTGAAAGCTTTTCACCGAGCTCCCATATTGGACATTGCGACTGCAAGCACGCACGCTGTGAAAACTGCAATTGTCATTGCTTAAATTCCCGAAGGTCTCAGTCAGAAGAGATTCCGACGTAATTAGCGTAAACCCATTTAGCACCCAACGCCCTACAGCAAAAGATGGATTGACCATGTTAAATCAAGGGTGGTGCCAGACGGGCTTGGCGCCTGTAGGCACCAAGCCCATCTGGCACCACCCTTGAATTAACATGGTCAATCCATCTCCTGCAGCTGGTCTGTACCGACACAGTCTTTAGGTGACACATCCACAATTTGAAAATGCGGCCGTGGGGTTGAATGGGTTAAAAACAGGACCTAGACACTCATAAACTGAATCACAGTCCCTAGTCCCTGCAAAATATACACATTTGAACTGAACTTCGGGGTTGAAGCATTTGTGCACAGGTGTACGCGCACGATTCGCTCATTTAGTGCACCCCGCATCAATAGCTGCGAAAGTGTCGCATAGCGTTGCCGGCGGCGACACTTTTGCAGCTGTTCAAATCCCCAAATTTTGCCGTTGTCCTCTGAAGACTGCATTGCGGTACAGGACACAGATCGACCATGATAGTTCAAGGGCGATGCCAGAATAGCTTGGCGCCCATAGGCGCCAAGCTATTCTGGCATCACCCTTGAACTATCATGGTCGATCCTTATCTTCCTGTGGTGTGTCTGGGGTAGAATGAGTTAGACTGACACAGGTCGGGACATGCTGGCCTGTGTGGTCCTAAAGGTGTCCGTCCCTCATTCCGTTATTTGATTTTTTTTAAAAATTTCCTCAGCGCTTAGAACGTATCGGGCTTTTATTTTTAGTTGCTGGCCACAGCTGTATTTATTTAGGCAGCTATTTAGAAAGCTACTGAGCGAGCTTTATTTGAACTGAATTGAATTGATTAACTCATTCAGCCCGACGCACGTCTTTCCCAAATTTTGGAGGCGTCATCAATCGACTATGCACCTGTTGCAGGAGATGGATCGACCATGATAATCAAGGGCAGTGCCAGATTAGCTTGGCGCCGACAGGCGCCAAACTAACCTGGCACTGCCCTTGAATTATCATGGTCGACCCATCTCGTTCTGTAGTGTGTCAGGGCTGAATGAGTTAACTTTATTTCGACTTGCTGGTTTTGTTAACAATCGAAGAACAGCGGCTGCGTTGTACTCAATTGTGTTTTGACCGCCGCTTTCGCTGCCGGGAAAACCAATCAAACCAATCAAATGCAAGAGGCAAAGAACATCATGCGGGGGCTCATGATGTTCTCTGCCTCTTGCTGGTCCGCGTTTGTATCTGTGCTGCTTGGATGCCGGTGAGGCCATTTGCCGTTGGACTAGCCATGGTTTGCTGTCATTAAACAAAATATGGCGTAAAAACCCGAAATACATGCAAATCCAATTCTCTCTCTCTCTCTCTCTCTCTCTCTCTCTCTCTCTCTCTCTCTCTCTCTCTCTCTCTCTCTCTCATAAAAAGAAGCATTTTCTTTGATTTTGTTCATATCGTTACGTATTACTTGTGTTGGTCTGTGTCATTAACCCCTTCGCTGGCAGTAATCGCGAATTGAACCTCTGGAACGATCACACACTGACCGACATTCACGTGATGAACACAGATGTAAATGAGACAAAAATAAACTGAAAGAACAAAGGGACTACCAAGAGACATAAATCCTCATGAGCCCCCGCGACTGCGGGGGCTCATGAGGGTTTATGTCTCTTGCAGCTGGGTGGCGTTTGCATTGCCCCGGCAGTGAAAGGGTAAAGCTTAGGGGAGGAATAAAAACAATTTGACAATTAAGTGTGAGGAACCTGACCTTTTGGTCTTGAAATAAATCCTTGGTGCTAGTGATTCCTTTATGCGTACATGGCCAGGAAGAGTCGGAATACGTGCAAAGTTTGCATAATATTCAGTGTACCGTCGTATAGGCGGCATGACATAGATAAACAGTCAGATGTTTACAGTGGAATACAGTCTGAATTTTTGAAAAAAATATACAGTGACCTTCAGATATAACAAATCGCCAGGGAACTCATTTTTTCTTGTCGTTTCATCTAACGTTTGCTATTAGCAAAGTAATTTACATAGAAAGAGTACTGTCCGGATCTGCGATAAAAGGTTGGTGTATCCAGACTTTTGTTGGAATTAATAGTATCCGACCATGTTAGGAGCGAACTTTTAGTGTACTGTCTATTGCGTTGCTTAGTTAGAAAATCAGATATATACAACAAAAGATTGATATACACAACACTTTTTCATCGGTACCGACAGTAAATTACTTCGCTTATAACAAACTTCGGATATACGAACAAGAACAATTCGGACCCATGGCGATTTGTGAGGGCTCATGAGGATCTATGCCTGTTGGAGATGTTTGGTGTATTGTCTATGCTTATGACCCAAGCTGGTTACCCGCTCTCGTTCTTTGTTGGTAGTCGTTCGTTTCAAACGGAACCTCACTACAATAACTGGCACCTAAACGCTATCTGTAAGACCCAAAATGTCAACTTTCTCAAGATGTGCCACACTCTTGATTGAAAGGTTACATTGGGTAACGGGCAATTTGGATCTCACGGCTCTAGACCGCGACGTTCAGGCGGAATGCATAAAAGGCCACCTGCAAGCACGCGTGCATCACGAGCGCATTGAACTCTGAATCCGGTCGTGTCATCCGAAGAATGCAATGACGTACACGATTTCAAATGGAGTCCCAATGTGTCCGGACAAAAAGAAAGCAAATAAAAATTTCCTTTGATACTTTCCTCTTCTGTGGGCATTGGAGAAAAAAAAAGAAGGGGAAAAAAAGAGAAGCTGCATGGAATTAAATTACAAGGAGAATTGAAACTCTGACGCAAGCACACACAATTAAATATAATCTTTCCTGCGAGGTTAAAAAAAATCTCATGGTCTCTTAAAGGCCCACTACCGCCGTAACTGTTAAAAGATATACTTCTGTAACAATCGGTTACGAAACGCTACACACAGGTCTAGTTATGGTCCATGTAGACACAGGAGAATCCAGTTCAGCACATGTCGTCTTAATATCAAGTAACCTGACAATGACTCCACTCCGTTCTATACATACAGTGCTACCAGTACGACTGAGAAACAGCTAAAAATAGTTTGAAACGCTGACGGCTGCACAGAATAAATAAATGAGATTACGCATGTGCTGTTGCTGCGTGTCCAAACTGCTGTTAAAGTTCATTAGGTGTGTCGACAAGACATAACAAACACAAAAGGTGCATAAACGTGTCTTCAGATTTATGCGTAATGGTACTTTAATCTTTTCATTAGGATGAAATACAAACTATTGATCCATAGATTTTTTTCCGCGATCAGTCGCACCATGAAGCTGCTAGAAAATAGGTTTTTAACAATTCATATTTTATTTATTTCATCCTATTGAAATGTGCTGATTTGTGATGCTGATTCTTGTTAAGTCTGTATGGTCCAAAACCACAGACAGGGCACACAGCGTCCGCATGAAAAATCAGTCTCTTAAACAGTGTGCTGGTCTACGATTTTGGACCTTACGGCCTACGGCCGTAAGGTCCAAAATCACAGACCAGCACACACATTTCCGTACTGTGCAAATTGAGTTCTGTTTTTTTTTCCCTGATGGAAATCAGTATTCACCAGAAAAGGTCAAGGAATTAAATTCTTTTTTAATGTGAAATGGGATGCCGAATAACAAGCGATCACTGAACCTTACGAGAAAGTTTGATTCACTGAATCTGCATGCTTGCGGACTCTCTCTCTCTCTCTCTCTCTCTCTCTCTCTCTCTCTCTCTCTCTCTCTCTCTCTCTCTCTCTCTCTCTCTCTCTCTCTCTCTCTCTCTCTCTCTGTCACATGCTGTTTTCCCCCCGTGTGTGTTAGTGTGTGTGTGTGTGTGTGTGTGTGTGTGTGTGTGTGTGTGTGTGTGTGTGTGTGTGTTTGTTGGAGATAGCCGTGTTGATTTTCATGATGAGTACAATAGCGGTTTCATGTACAAGATCCGTTACGCTCTTTACATTTTTTGTTATTATTTGCTGTAGTATAGTTTTAAGTGCTAGCAATGTACGTGTACGTGATATATGTAATGATAACTGTGGTATGAGAGCGCGGGCTGTGTGTGTGTGTGGAGGGTTGTGCAGGGTTGGCCTGGCGCGTGTAGGCGACAAGCTAATCTGGCACAAACCTGTGCACGCGGCAAATGTTCAGTTCACGGGCGCGCGCGTATGTGTGTGGGTAAGAGAGAGATAGTTTGTGTACGTTATTTTGTTGTGTAGTGTGTAGCAAGGAAAAGAATGAAATTAATAGGTCTGCGCACCTATTCTTTTATCCTTGGAAAATAAAGTTTCATTTCGTTTTTGTCTGTGTCTCTCTGTACATTTCTCTATCTCTATCTGTCTCTCTGTATGTCTCTATCTCTATCTGTCTCTCTGTATGTCTCTATCTCTATCTGTCTCTCTGTATGTCTCTATCTCTATCTGTCTCTCTGTATGTCTCTATCTCTATCTCTCTGTATGTCTCTATCTCTAACTGTCTCTCTGTATGTCTCTATCTCTATCTGTCTCTCTGTATGTCTCTATCTCTGTCTGTCTCTCTGTATGTCTCTATCTCTATCTGTCTCTCTGTATGTCTCTATCTCTATCTGTCTCTCTGTATGTCTCTATCTCTATCTGTCTCTCTGTATGTCTCTATCTCTGTCTCTCTGTATGTCTCTATCTCTATCTATCTCTCTGTATGTCTCTATCTCTATCTGTCTCTCTGTATGTCTCTATCTCTATCTGTCTCTCTGTATGTCTCTATCTCTATCTGTCTCTCTGTATGTCTCTATCTCTATCTGTCTCTCTGTATGTCTCTATCTCTATCTGTCTCTCTGTATGTCTCTATCTCTATCTGTCTCTCTGTATGTCTTTATCTCTATCTGTCTCTCTGTATGTCTCTATCTCTATCTGTCTCTCTGTATGTCTCTATCTCTATCTGTCTCTCTGTATGTCTCTATCTGTCTCTCTGTATGTCTCTATCTCTATCTGTCTCTCTGTATGTCTCTATCTCTATCTGTCTCTCTGTATGTCTCTATCTCTATCTGTCTCTCTGTATGTCTCTATCTCTATCTGTCTCTCTGTATGTCTCTATATCTATCTGTCTCTCTGTATGTCTCTATCTCTATCTATCTCTCTGTATGTCTCTATCTCTATCTGTCTCTCTGTATGTCTCTATCTCTATCTGTCTCTCTGTATGTCTCTATCTCTATCTGTCTCTCTGTATGTCTCTATCTCTATCTGTCTCTCTGTATGTCTCTATCTCTATCTGTCTCTCTGTATGTCTCCATCTCTATCTATCTCTCTGTATGTCTCTATCTCTATCTGTCTCTCTGTATGTCTCTATCTCTATCTGTCTCTCTGTATGTCTCTATCTCTATCTGACTCTCTGTATGTCTCTATCTCTATCTATCTCTCTGTATGTCTCTATCTCTATCTGTCTCTCTGTATGTCTCTATCTCTATCTGTCTCTCTGTATGTCTCTATCTCTATCTGTCTCTCTGTATGTCTCTATCTCTATCTGTCTCTCAGTATGTCTCTATCTCTACCTGTCTCTCTGTATGTCTCTATCTCTATCTGTCTCTCTGTATGTCTCTATCTCTATCTGTCTCTCTGTATGTCTCTATCTCTATCTGTCTCTCTGTATGTCTCTATCTCTATCTGTCTCTCTGTATGTCTCTATCTCTCTCTGTCTCTCTGTATGTCTCTATCTCTATCTGTCTCTCTGTATGTCTCTATCTCTATCTGTCTCTCTGTCCCTGTCTCAGTAAGTAAAGATCATCAGGCCCACGACGGCTGCAGTGAGCCCGCGCACGTTTTGCTACTGGAGGTCACTGTCTCTGTCTGTCTGCCTGTCAGTCGGTCTGTCGGTCTCTCTCCTTGTCTATGTTTGTGTGTATGCGCGCATGTGAGTGTGTAGTTTTTGTGTGTGTATTAAACATAATAAAATTCAAGCAATCACAACTACAACCACATCCGAACGGGGGGGATGGGTACGTCGGGACTGCAGAGAAAATGGATTGACTACGTGATGTCGTCTTGGTCCTCTGCTTCAAGGGGGATTGACTTTTGTGCAAAAGAGGTTTATTATCAGCAGATCCTATCTTTGTTCTTCTTGAAATGATTTTTTTTCCTGCGCTTAAGGCGAGCTAGGACACCAGCGCATTTCGTTTTGTTGTTGTTGTTGTTGTTGTTTTGTTTATGGACATATGCTTTATTGTATATCATTAGAATCAGTATCGGTCTGTCCTGAACGCTCCGACGTGCTCATTTAGTCAGGTATGCTCACCGTTGCCATGGCAACGAACACTATGTGACCGTTACACCTGGTTGCTAAGGAAGCAAATTTCAGCTACAGTTGATTTCATTCTAAAAAATAAAATAAAAGGGGGAGGGGGGGGGGGAGGGGTAATGTTACGTTTGTGGTTGTATTATTGTTTTGAGAGCATGTGTGTGTTGATCAAAGGAAAGATCCGATATTCATTTGAGTTATTTTGGATAAGAATTAAGTACCTTTTTAGTAGGATTCATGTTCTTTTGCCCGGAGAATTGCGATCGATTTCTTTGTAGCTAGAATGTTGCATAATATTTTCGCTACTTTGTTAAAGTCCGACCTATTTTGACCTAGAACGTTCTCGAAACGGCGCGATTATTCTAGTGACCTCATATACGACGTCAAAGTTGTTGGCTACATTTCGTAAAAGTGTACCGTATGCGCCTAGATGTTAGTCGAAAGCTGTAGTTACTTCTAGAGTGTTCTTTTTAATGAATATTAATAAGTTTTGGTTACGTTTTCTTTTCTGATTCGTTGAGTTATGTGAATTTTCTGGATTGTTCTGGAAATCTGTAATAGTATTAAAGACGGTGTTAGGAAATATGTATGTACATTGTATGAGAGACGCAGTGTGTCAAAAGTGTTGATGCATTGTAGAGACAGTGTATCAGTGAGTGGATGCATTTGTAGATTTGTGGATGCAGTGTGCTGAGATTGCATCGCTGCAATAAAATATTGTTGGAACTGTTACTCCAGTGTGGTTTACAACCTTGTGCCACGTGTGACGAGTTGCAACTGAGTGAAGTTTCTTTACAAGAACCCTACATGTGTGCGTCTGGTGTGATTGTATCATACTACGACTACGACTACCACGTAGTTGTAGTCGTATTATGACTGCCATGTGCGTGCCAGCGTGTGTTGATCAGAGGTTGGCTTAGAGAGGATATTTGTTTGTTTGTCTATTTTTGGAAAAGGTATTTATCCAAACTATTAATACATTGTGTTGTAACTGTCTTTTCTAAGCGTGTTTCTTTCTCCGTTGTGTAGGCCTACTTCTTAGAGAGGATGGAAATGGGTCAGAAGGATAAGCTTAAAAAATGAACAACTGTGAATGTTCCTAAAATAAAAACGCATGTGAGCTCCAAACAATACTGTAGACTTTGGGATGAAATCCTCATCTTGTTCAATAGGAAAGAGAATCAAGTCAGACAAAAAGTAGAGAACCTTGACAGCGAGGACAGCTCTCATGTAGAAGGGACTTTGTGGCTTATGCTTCACCCCATCTTGTTTATGATGACATCTTTTTACATTCACATTTATTTTTCCAACGATTTCAGATTGCACTACCTAACTTAACAGCTGGGCTGACAAACCGGATGGCGGCTCACCGACCGTGGTTGTGCTAGCGGTGATGGTGTCCGAACGGCGTCCACCACCTCCCTCAGTCTCACGCCTACCCACCGTCACTTCTCCCGGACACGTTAATCGCAGCCCTACCCCTCACTCTGACCAGCTACACCATCTTCTCCCTGCCGTTTCCATCTGCTTATCATCATCATATATGGGTGCATCGTCTGACTAGCTCCACATCAGTCCAGCGCAGGCCTAACCTAAACGTATTGGTAAACATAGTATTATACTCTTTCATCAAATATGGGTGGACCATGATAGTTCAAGAGTGGCACCACCCTTTAACTATCATGGTCGGTCTGAAGACACTTCAGGCGAGTGGTTATCAGCTATTCGAGAATCTTGCAGTATTGATAATCTTTGGGTCTTCGTGCACTCTGCACTCAACGTGATTGCATCGTGTTGATGATATTTCTAATGTTTGTAGTCTATTACCAAGGGCAGATTGAGAAAAGATACTGTCCACCCTAAATCTTTATGTTGGCAATAAAGAAAAAAATCAATTTTATTCAGGTCAGTTTAATTCAATTCATTTCAGTGCAACTCATTTATTTCAGTTCAGTTCAGTTCAGTTCAGTGCAGTTGTTCAATTCTATGTGTGAGAGATGCTGTCCAGCCTAAATCATTATTAAAATCCTCGGTAAATAAAAAGAAAAGAAAAGTTCAATTCAATTCAATTAAGTTCAATTCAGTTTACTTCAATTCGATTTAATTCGATTCAGTCCAATCTAGTTCAGTTCAGTTCAGTACAGTAGTCCAGTTCAGTCTAGTCCAGTCCAGTCTAGTTCAGTTCAGTTCAGCTCAGTTTAGTTCATTTTAGTTCAGTTTAGGTCAATTCAGTTCATTTCAGTTCAGTTTAGCTCAGCTCAGATCAGCCGAGCCGAGTTCAGTTCAGTCCAGTTCAGTTCAGTTCAGTTTAGTTTAGTTTAGTTTAGTTAAGTTAGTTCAGTTTTGCTCCCTTAAACCTGGGAATAGTTGTCAATCGCTATCAATGGACATTCCGTAAATCAAAAGTAGTTAAATAATAAAACTGAGCGTCGTTTGACGCAAACAGTTGGTTAAAAACCCTTTCGCCGCCGATCTCGCCGTTTGACGAGTACGTGGCTCGCCACCGATCTCGCCTTTTGGCGAGTAGCACAGTCGAGTTCACTGCACTTGATCGTGACTCTAATGTATGAGGTAGGTTTGGTCAATAATAGTCCATCATGGGACAGGGGAATCCCCTCGTACATTCCAGCGCCAACTTTGAGTGCTTTTGAGAGTTTTGAGCGAAGAAATTGCGAGTTTTTCTGACTTTTTGGGAGCGGAGCTTTTTCGTGATGGCTGAAACTTTGAAAGGGCGAAGTGAGCGGCACAAGAGACTATCTACGGAGGAAGTTTTGCGTCGTTTGAACGTCCTACGACCACAAACTGATGATTCGAACGAGGAGCATCCATGTGGCAACGAAGTTAACAAAGAGCATTTTGGAAATTTGCAAGGAACGATCCGACCTGTGAGCCCAGAACGAGCACTCTAGCGAGCATATTTCGTGTAGAAGAGTGTTGTGTATTCTTCATGAACTATGCTTGTGAGTTTGTGTTATAGATTATCTCAGTGTAGAGCTCTGAACAAAAAACTATGCTTCACTTGTGAGTTGAACATTTTCTCAATATATTTCTTGACATGTTATCATGTGTTTGTTACTGTGTTGGTGACTGCCTTGGTGTGTAAACTGTCTGTTGTGTGTGTTGAGAACACAGATTTTGTCAATTCTTCTTGCATCAGGCCAGATATAAAACTTTGAGTGAGTCACATGAAGATAAAAAGGTGTCAGTGAACAAATTTGTTTTCCCATCTCTAATTTAAAAAAAAAATGAAGTAATTCGGTTCAGTGGTTCAAGAGTTATAGCCTTTTAAAGATAAGAGGTGTTGCACCACAGCGGTCTGGCAAAACAGCTGCGGCGCTGGGAAATGCAACATTTTAACACCTGTGGCGGCGAAAGGGTTCCGGACAAACATGCGATATCGCATGTTTGTCCCGGCTTTTAATCCACTGTTTTCGTCGAAACGTGCAATTTGGACCTAATTCTGATTTCCGAGCAAGTCTATTGTGGCATTGTTGACTGCAGGCCTCCCCATGTGTGGCGCCGGTCTAGCATGTTTCCACGTCTGCCGAGACTTCTGCGTGGGGCGGTCCTCGTACTCTCGCTAGTTTCGCTCGTCTTCCTGCTGCGCATGGGTGTCCAGGACAAGATGGTCACCACCGGAACCGGAAACAACGCGTTTCTAACGCGCATGTTCAACCCTTCTGCGGCTGTGCAAGGGTTACTTCCGTCCACGGCCAAATTCTTTCAGGTAAGATTTAATTGTGTGCTGTGCATGATTTTGGAATATTTATATCTTGAATGATTACATTTTGTCCAGGGAGATGTTTTCGTTTTGACTACTTTTCCTGTAATAGCCTGCCCATAAATGTCCCTAGCTTTAACTCATTCAGCCCAATGATCGTATTTTCCGAATTTTGGAAGCGTTATTTAATGACTATGTACCAGTTGCAGGAGATGGATCGACCATGAAAATTCAAGGGCAATGCCAGATTAGCTTGGCGCCGACAGTCTCCAAGCTAATCTGGCACTACCCTTGAATTATCCTGGTCGACCCTTCTCCTGCTGTAGTGCGTCAGGGCTGAATGGGTTAACACAATCAGAGAATGTTTTACAAAAATTAAGAAGGGGTCCATTGTTTGATTTGTCTAAAGACCGTGAGGCACCACTGTCTCTAGACAAATCAAACAACTTTACTCTCGCACCACCCTTGAGCTATCATACTCATGTGTGTGTTTGTTTTTGTGTGTGTGTGTGTGTGTGTGTGTGTGTGTGTGTGTGTGTGTGTGTGTGGATAAGAGAGCGATTTTGTGTACTTTATTTTTGTTTTGTAGTGTGTAGCAAGGACAATTGTGAAAACAGGTCTGCGCACCTATTCTTCTATCATTTGGGGAGAAAAAAAGTTTCATTTTATTTCATACTCTATCCATATCTCGTTGCTGGTCGCCAGGGCTGAACAGATGTAATGCTAACATTTATTTAATTGCCCTCCTTAATTTCTACAGCTAACGAGTCGAACCCGAGCCTTGCAGAACCAGGAACAGTCTCTCACAACGTTCACCCAGCTGCGATTGCTGAACGTGACAGCGTTTACGACACGAAAACAGCTGAGGCCGGAAGACATCAAAAACCCGCACAACTTTCACTACCTGCTCAACCCTGAGGGCGCGTGCCGGTCGCGCGACGGAGGGCACGTGAGGCTGCTCGTGTACGTGCACGCGGCGCCGGCCAACTTCAAGAAACGCCAGACTATTCGTCAGACATGGGGCGATCAGGTATGCCACCCCCTCCCCCACCCCTAGACGCAAAAGGCCCTCGGGCCGGCGGCGACCGCTGGTGGCCCGCGCACGGACGTGCCCTCGGACAGTTTGCTCACTGGGCTACGAGTGTTTTTCGTCCGATACTCTGCACTCTGTATCGATAATGAATAGCCTGGGACAAAGAGCATGCGTCACAGGAAGTCTGACTGACGTCGGCCTTATGGTGCGCGGACCTATACTGCGGCCTGGCTGTCGAGACGGTAACCTTTTGCATACTGGGATGATTGTTTGCTTGATTGACGTTTCGTGATTGAACAAAAAGCAGTCTCTAGTGTATGGTGTCCGTGCGGTTACGTTTAGCTTGGCTGCTGTGGACTTTGTATAAGTTTGTTCACACGCACCCCGTCGTTTTTCTCTGCCAGTGTGATACAATTCATTAATGACTCAGGCCTAGTTTATCTAAAGCATCATTTTTTATTATTTTTTTTTATTTTTTTATTTTTTTGCTGCTTCCAAGTTTTTCCCTTGTCCACCTCAGAGGTCTTCCTCCCACGCCGCTCACCCCCATCAACCCCAGTGTACTCACCCAGGCCCGCCAGTTGTTCCAGCCAGACTCCCGGCCCTGCTGCTATATATATGTCAGGTAGTAGGGGACTCCCTCCGGAAGAAACTCCGCACTACTGCCGAGTCACTTCGGTGGTCTTCCTACTTACGACATTTTTTTTGCTAGTCACGGAGTCGACGAGTGAGAGCTCCCCCCAGAGGTGCTGTGGCGAGTCAGCCACTACGTCCTTCCACGCACAGCAGCAGGGTCTGGCCGAAGACAACCACGCACCTAGGGCTCCTGGAGGACTGGGCTGAGGTCACCATGAGACGGAGACTTGAGGGGTCAGGGACCTGGAATAGCGTTCTTTTCTTTTTTGCATGATGATGAAGATGATATGATGATGCCATGGTGGTCCATGTGGTTTAGGGACTGCGTGACAGGGCCGCATTCCACGCTTCCTGTCATGAATATCCTGGTATCAACCAGGCCCGGGACATGCGGACACCTGCGGTGCCAGCCGTGTAATCATTCACACCTTGCGATGCGTCATAACCCGGGTAACACCCCCAAAGTCGCACCCGTGAAGTGGGTGAGTCTCGGCTGTGTGGCATCAGCCTTCCCATTGGGTCCATAGCACACCCGCTCTGGGTAGGAGCCGACCCAGGTAGGAAAAGTCCCGCTTGACTCGGCTGGGATTCGAACCCGGATCTCCCGGCCGCCAGTCCGACGCGCTAACCACTGCGCTACGGAGGCCGGTCAATCATCGTTTTGTGATGTGCAATATTTTATGGGATAGGAAGAAATTGATGAGAGACCATAAACGCGTTAACTATTCTCTAAGCAGTATGCCACATTTCAAAGACTGAAAATCTGGAGTTGATTTCTTTTGTTGCCTTTGCGGACGGCATACCCAGAAACGAACATGATGACCGTGATGATGATGACTTCGAGGTGACAAACGATGACAAAGCAAATGAATATGACACATACGATCGATGGTGGTGGCGATGATGATTGATGACGAAATTGACGACTGAGATATTGATGATGATGAACGCGACATGCGTGATAACCGATGACGAAAATATTCACAAACCAGATAGGTGAGGCTAGCGCTAGCAGAATTGTATAACAAACCAAGGGGAATTTCTCTGTGGGCTGGCGAATGGGTGCCTGATAGGCGGGGGCAGGGGATCTAACTGTTCTGTCCAGCGCTGAGTAATTCCCCTTGGTTTGTTATATATAGACGAAAATATTGAATATGATTGATGTTGATGATAATGGATGACTGATGACGATGATGATGATGACGACGACGACGAACGCTGATAGTGATGATGGTATGTGCTTCTGTCCAGGACGTGCTGAGGAAGTACAACGCGACGCTGGTGTTCATCATGGGCAGCGTTCAGGACAAGCCCCAACTGATGGACCTGGTCCGCATGGAGTCAGAACGCTACGGGGACATCGTGCAGGAAGACTTTGTCGACACCTACCGCAACCTCACGTACAAGGTCGGTTAAGTGGCTGTGTTTTGTGTGCTGGTCTGTGATTTTGGACCTTACGGCCGTAGGCCGTAAGGTCCAAAATCACAGACCAGCACACTCGAGAGCTGTTGGAGTCAACTTCATCGCAGTTCTAGCTGCACACGTTTGTTGATATTATTGTGCGACCTCTGCTGAATGCATTCACTCTTAGCTACAAGAAGTCATATCTGCGGGACTATAGGTTAGTTAGTTAGTTATTTGGGTTTAACGCCGAGCAGGCGATTAACCCATTCAGCCCTGACGCACTACAGCAGAAGATGGGTCGACCATGATATATCGTCACCAAAAAGCGCAAAACTGATCATATTACATCTGTACTTAAATCCCTCCACTGGCTCCCTGTGGCTGCAAGAATTCATTATAAACTTTCTACTGTCTGCTTCAGCTGCATTTCTACATCAAGCCCCCCGTACCTGTCCTCTCTCCTGCAGCTGTGCACTCCCTCAAGACAACTCAGATCCTCTGCTGACAGCCGCATTTTGCGTGTACCTTTTGTCCGTACCAAGTCTTTTGGCCAGCGGTCTTTTTTCATATCTTGGGCCCCTGTACTGTAACGAACTCCCATCCCATGTCCGTCACAGTGCTTCAAAGACGTTTTTAAATCTGCGCTAAAAACACACCTTTTCCAACTCCATTAAATTTACCCCACTGATTAATCATTGACTGCTGAGGATTCTGTTGTAGTTTTGCTGTGGTGCTTGGAATGTGTGTGTGTGTGTGTGTGTGTGTGTGTGTGTGTGTGTGTGTGTGTGTGTGTGTGCGCGCGTGCGTGCGTGTGTAATATTGTGTACAGTTTTCTGTAATTGTATTCTTGGCCTAGAGCTCTACCTGAGGTTAGGCGCCATAGAAATCATTATTATTATTATTATTATATCAAGGGTAGTGACAGATTAGTTTGGCTTTGCTTATTGGACTATTACCGCAAAACACTTGTCTCGCACGTAAGCGGATTCACAAAATGTACATGACTAACTCTCAGATGTCGGTACTTTAGCTCTCAAATCCGCTTTACATCCTGTTCAACAGGAGGTCGGGGAGTGTGGGTGGAGGTGTGTGTGTGTGTGTGTGTGTGTGTGTGTGTGTGTGTGTGTGTGTGTGTGTGTGTGCGGTCGATCTTTCTTTGTTTAAAACGCATCCTGCTACGCAATGTTAACCCTTTTCATCCTGATACACTATTGCCTGAAATAAATGTGACTATGATAGTTCAAGGGTGGTGCCGGAATAGCTTGGCGCCTGCGGCGCCAAGCTATTCTGGCACCAGTGGCCCTTGAAACAAAATGGTGTATCTGTCTCCTGATCTGTCACAAAGCCTTTGTAGGGCAATAAAATTCAGCCTCAGGATGTAATGGGTTAATAATCCCTTAACTGCCAGCTGCCACCAGCGGCTTCGGTCTCTAAAACCGTAGCACTCTAGACTCAACTTCTCGTTAGATCCGTAGCCCTAATTATGCTTGAGGACCATGTAACCGGTTTAGATCTTTATAACCCTTCTCTACTGCGGGGACACCAGTTGGGTTGTCATCAGCCGTGTTTCGGCATTTAACTCATTAGCGTAAAGCCGCGAATACTTATGCCGCGCATCCGGATGCAACTGGCCGCGAATGAGTTAACTCATTCACTGCTAGTGGTCGCAGCTTGTGTTTCTGAACTGTTTGTTAATTCAACCACAGAAAGCCCGAGCGGCCGTTCAAAGAGCATGGACACAAAGTAGCGTCAGCAAGAGGCGTAGATCCTCATGAGCCCCCGCAACTGCGGGGGCTCATGAGGATCTACGTTTCTTGCAGTTGGATCGGTTCCTTCGCAGTCAAGGGATTAACGAGTTTCACGAGTCAGTTTTGCTGGGGCTGGTGTTAGTTTCAATGTCAGAGTGAAATTGACACTGTTACTGCCTCAGCTGGTAAAAACAGGAACGGACTTTAAACTGAAACTCTAGGCCTTTTGTCTGCATGCTTGACAACGTTATTGAAATCTAGCCATTCCCCGCCGGGGCTCTAGTAGTATGTGCTGATTAGAGACGAAGCGAGGGGTTTTACGGATAGGGGTTTTATAGGGCGCTAGCGCATTTTTCTCTCGTTGGCAAGCATTTTCGGTCACAACAACGGGCGCATGGGGACAGTCTGCTTGACGGCAATCGTCTTAGATCGCGCGCGAGACCACGATACTTAAAACTGTTGACATTTAAACACGTTTCCTTTTAGTCTGTGTACAAAATGCACCTCGGCACGAATGGGTAGTGTACAAAAGCCGTGTGTACATAAGCCTTGTGTACATTTACACCCTGTACAGGGCGTGGTATGCCATCTCAGCAGTATTAGGGTATTGAAAATAGCCGATTGCCCAGCAAACGCAAACGTGATTGTGCGTAATCGACCGGCTGTGCATGGTGACCCGGAAGTTAAAGCGAAGCAGTTTTTCCCCAAAACATTATTTGTGAATAGGTTATTTTAGGCTAGATGTGTTTCCTGTGGGCGCAGACTGTTTGAGAAAAAATATTTTTAGACAGTAAGCAAACATTCCTGTACGTGTTGCATCCTCGTTCAGTTTTCGTGCACTACCCAAAGGGCCTGAAGTGAGGTATTTTGTGGATTATTTTCAATAGCACGGAGACATCCTCAAGCATAATGGCCCATCCCTGAGCGGGAGGCATGATGCAGCTTAGTCACGAGCACACCGTGTTTTGCAGCCCGAATTATAGGCCTTTGACGTCGGAACGCACAAAGCTTTTTTTTTTTTCTTCCCCAAATATCTTCTGAAAGAAACACTTTTCTGTACCATTTTAAGAACAAAATATCATTCAATGCCAGCTGACCTAATATGGGCTATCGGGGGGGGGGGGGGGGGGGGGGGGTCAACTTACTCATTCACGTGAAAATGGATCTTTGTTGTGCTGGGCTGAATACATCTGAGGCACATTTAGGGATGTGAAATCAGTCATTTCGCGAAAAAAATCCATTTTTTTTTGTTACAACACTGTACACTACACTGTACACTGTACACTAAAACTGGCAAATTGTGCAAGTTTCTTGAAAGTAAATCCTATTAGGTCAACTGGCACTGAATGATATGTGTTCTAATAGTGGGGTAGAAAAGTGGTTGTATGCGAAGATATTTGCGAATTGAAACGTTGTGCGCTAAAATGTCAAACGACATTATACCATTAATCCATTCAGCCCTGACACACTACAGCACGAGATGGGTCGACCATGATAATTCAAGGGCAGTGCCAGATTAGCTTGGCGCCTGTCGGCGCCAAGCTAATCTGGCACTACCCTTGAATTATCATGGTCGATTCATCTCCTGCGGCAACATGTGCATAGTCGTTAGATGACGCCTCCAAATTTGGAAAATACGTGCGTCGGGCTGATTGTGTTAAAGAATTTTCTGCTGGATGCATAGATCGTCATGTGTCCCCGCAACGGCTCATGATGATCTGTGTCTCTTGCATTTGGGTTTATAGTGTTGGCCGTGTTAGTCCCGGTATTTTCGGTGTCAATACACAGCCAATCAGAAGAGGTGTCAGTTTTATAGTCAGCATGAACCTGACCCTGTTAAAAAGTAGGCCCGAAATTCCTCAGCATACACATTCAGTGGATTTGGCCAATCCGCTCCGTCTGGAAAGGCGTATTTCCCCATGTGCCCCTACAGCCGCAGGGGCTCTTGGGAATATAATTATATGCCTCTTGCTCGCAACGAGTTGTGTCATTTTAAATCTGAGGTACGATTGTTACGAGGATACGTGCAGCGGTGATTACGTTGACCAGCAAAACTGCCCCCCCCCCCCCCCACCCCCCCCCCCCCCCCCCCGCCACACACATACACACTTTTTTATTTAGGAAATCAGTATTTGAAAGTCACAATTGCCGGTATAAGGAAGGTTTATTCATTTTCTTCCTTAAAAAAAAAAAAGAAAAGAAAAGAAACTGCTCCCTTTATTACTACGTGGACGTCCTCACTATAAAGGGGCGCATCCTACCGTCTTTCCGTAATATAAATGGGCTCAATCTATTACTCTTCAACCTGATTCTGATTTACGTATAATCTGTTTTAACAGTGGGTAAAATAGCAGCGAAACTCAACTGGCACAAATCTCAATGCACTGGTCAAGCGCGACCATCTGCAAGAAACATAGATCCACTTGAGCCCCCGCATTCGCGGGGGCTCAAGTGGATCGATGCTTCTTGCAGGTCGCTTTGTGTTTTTTGTTATTGCATTTTTCAGGTGGAAACCGGTTATCAGGTTTATAATTTCACATCTTCTTCGCATTTCGCGTACTCTTTGCCGTACTTTTTAATTCACGTCGGACAGGTTCGAAAAAGACGCTGTTTTTGGTACGCATTCAAGCAGAAATTACTAGGCAGGCTATATTTGGCTCGCTTTGTCCACCCGTTGGCCTGCTTGTCCCACATACAACTTTTAATTAATGCGCATTTTCACGCGTAGATTGGTAAGGTTGAATGGCAAAGGATCAGTTTCAGGGTTGATAGCAGTTTCAATGTCAAAAGACACACAGCCGAAGCACATGCCGTTACATTACACAGTAATTTGTAGGTTTTTTTTTTCTCCCACAGACAGAAAATGTATTCGCTGACAGTTTTTTTTTTTTTTTTTTTTTTTTTTTTTTTAATGGACATGTACATCAGCCGCTGGCAGGAGATTAACTAGTATCGGCTTCCACGACATGTAACTTTTCAAATTAATGTTTGTAACACCAGTTAACCCCTTGACTTTCAAAAACATGATTACGATCCCATCTCAAGAGGTATACATCCTCATGATCCCCCGCGAAGCGGGGGATCATGAGGACGTATGCCTCTTGCTGATATCATTTTGAATCTGTGTGCCTGAGGCGTCTGGGGCTCTCTGCTTTGAATTTGTAAAGACTTCCGCGCCAGATGGCAAATGAACGGGTTAATGTTACGCAAATTTCACTGAAACCGATAATAGAGGCTAATGAGTCGTTTTAGAATTGATATTAACTCACTCAGCCCTGACGCACTACAGCAGGAGATGGGTCGACCATGATAATTCAAGGGCAGTGCCAGATTAGCTTGGCGCCTGTCGGCGCCAAGCTAATCTGGCACTGCCCTTGAATTATCATGGTCGATCCATCTCCTGCAACTGGTGCATAGTCATTAGATGACGCCTCCAAAATTTGGGAAATACGGCCGTCGGGCTGAATGAGTTAACCCCGTTGGCTGTCGGAAGCTTTTTTTTTTTGTCGATATGATTCCTACAGGAATCATCGCGACAAAAACCGCTACCGCCGACAGCCAAAGGGTTAAAAATATGATACACTGCTTTGCGCTTGTGTTTTCTGAGCGTGTTTCTTGGCATTTTGCACGATTGACAATCACTATTATGGTCTGGATTTCGTCTGTCACAGGCTGTTGCGGGACTGAAATGGGCCGCCAAGTACTGCTTCAAAGCTGAGTACATCCTGAAATCAGACGACGATATTCTCGTGAACCTTCACCGCGTGGTGCAGTACCTACGAGACACCGTGGAACCCACGCACGGTCGCAAGAAGCTGATCCTGTGTAACCAGTGGGTGAGGATGAAAATACTGCGAGACAAAAATTCCAAGTGGTACATTCCTGAAAAAGATTTTCCAGGCAAGAGTTTTTGTTTAAAAAAAAAAATTGATTGGTTAGTTTGTTGGTTGGTTTGGTTTGGTTTTGGTTTTGGTGTGGGTTGGGTTGATTTGATTTGATTTGATTGAGGGATGTATTGGATTGGTTTGGAGGATTGGATTGATTGATGGGTTGGATTGATCGATCGTTTGATCAAATGACTGACTGACTGGTTGGTTAGTTCGGGGTTTAACGTCCACGTCACCGAAGTGATAATGGACGGCCCTGACGGACGGGTTATGGGGGACAGGGAAATTTATTGACTATGGAGTACGACCTGAACACTGATCAACTCAGGCGCACTCAAACTGTGCCACTTTGGTTTAACAGGACCTTTCAACGGACATGTTATTGTACAAGCCCGTCTTTTACCCCTGGATTGCGAGTCCAGCTACCGGGGCAGGGACGGGGTTTCGAACCCACGACCCGGCGATTCCCTTCGCTCTCCTGCTCCGACGCTTAACCGCCTGAGCTATATCGGACTCGTATCTGACTGACTGGTTGATTTACTGATGAATGCATGCATAGATGGATGATCGATTTATGGAATGATTGACTGAGTGATTGTCTAAGTGTATCATGGCTGACTTGAAATTGTGACTTTATTTTCATATCTTACTGTAGTGTGTTTGGTGCTGAAGACATGAACCCTTTTGTGTATGCAACCACTTGTACTGCAGTCAAAGATGATTAACTGTATGACTTTATTTATCTCTTAACCCCTTCACTTCCACTGTACGTACATTGCACGTCTGAAATCTGCGTAAATTCAGCGCGAAAGAGCTCCAGCCGTCCCGGCCATGAACAATGGATGCAAAGTGGTCTCAGCAAGAGGCATAGATCCTCATGCGCCCCCGCAATTGCGGGGGCGCATGAAGATCTATACATCTTGCAGTACTGTGGTGTTCTTTATTTTCAAGGCAGCGAAAGGGTTAAACGTATGACTTTCACTTGCAGGCGAGTACTTTCCGCCCTACTGCTCAGGATCAGCCTTTATACTCAGCGGGGACATGGCCCAGGCGATGTACGAGGCTTCACTGATGGTGCCCTTTTTCTGGGTCGACGACTACTACATCACAGGGGCACTCATCAAGCACCTGGGACTGAGCCAGGTGCGTCTCAACGACGCCTACTCCATCAACCCCAGCGTGGCCGAGGGCAAATACAAGAACGATACCAAGAAGGAGCTGTTCTTTTTCCACCTGCACAAACTGGGTGTGTTTTACAACCTGTGGAAAAACATGACGACAGACAATCAGCTACAACATCGAGTGTTATCGTCACGTGCTGCCTCCACTGTCAAATATAACTCAGTGCTGCCGCCTCTGACCAATGTGCCGGCGGCTGCGTGATGATGGGACTGACAGCGTGATTTGCGTGAGAGGTTTCGTGTGCTTGGATATATATTCGCGAGGGTGAGAGGTTGCGGGCTTTGTGCGTGATCCACCGGTGGAACAGTCTGAGTCCATTCAGTCGCCACGTGCTACATGCGGATATGCGGCGTTAACTCATTCGCAACCAGCCGCATCCGGATGCGCCGCTTATGTCGCGCACCCGAATGCGACTGGCCGCGAAAGAGTTAACGCCGCGTATCCGAATGCATGTCGCGGAATGAGTTAGACCCCTTAGTGCATGTAGCCACGGTAACATATCACAGGCCAGGCTTGGATCAAGTAAGCAGGGAGGACGTGGAGTGCACATGGGATGGGGTTGGGGGTGGGGGTTATGGGGGGGGGGGAGGCGGGGGGGGGGGGGGCAGAGGCAGTAACCTTTCCACCACTGAACGAAAAAAATAAACGAAGGGATGAGTGGGGGAGGGGATGAGGTGGTGGAGGTGGGGGTGGGGGTGGGGGTGAGTTGGTGGTGATAACCGTACCACTACTGAACGAAAAATCAAACGGCGACTGAGGTGGGGGAAAAGCGTTGGTGTGAGGGTAAAGACCTTTCCACCAGTCTGAGGTGAAATTTGAGTCACAGGAAAAATACATCTTTGGTTGGAGGCGGGGGGGGGGGGGGGGGGGGGAGGGAGGGGGTAGGTCCACGGGCACCCATTGTAACATCATCGCCTCCCCCTCCTCCTCCCCGCCACTGTTGCCTTCTGCCTCGTCCACTTTTGGATAGCCGTACGCGCAGTGGGGTTAGGTCTGTGACTGTGATGAAATCCGGAAACAGAGGTTTATCCCTAAATCAAAGTAGGTTAGAAAACCACGAACTTCACATACTCTTTGGACTCGGCCAACAGCCGTAGTTGGCATTTTTCCGTTTGATAAAGCGATGAACATATTATTGCCTTTTGTGCAAGTATTACAGAGCAACAGTCGAGATCCGTGTGCAGAGCAACAGTCGAGATCCGTGTCTGATTCAAGTTGTCGAGATCCGTGTCTGATTCAAGTTATTATTTCTGGCAATGCCAAGCATCTGTGATCTATTCTGACGCCCAAAACCAATTCGTTCCTACAGCAGAACGGGTGTTTTGTGTGGAGAAAGCACAGTTAGGAGAGATCACCTGCCATTAAGCCCTTGCTGCCAATGGACGCGTATTTCGCGTCTGAAACCACTGTACAATGACCAACATTCGCGTGAAGAAGACCAATGAAACGGGACCAAACGCGGGCACAAAGAACACATGACAAGCAAAAGACATAAATCCTTATGAGCCTCCGCGACTGCGGAGGCTCATAAGGATTTATGTCTTTTGCAGACGGGTAGCGTTCGCCTTGCCCCGACAGTTGAGGGGTTAACACGGCTGTATTCGCCACCAGAATGATGATATTTTATGACAGGGTCTTCAAGACACTTAGACTTCACTTGCAGAAAAGTGGTCGCTTCAAACAGGTTTCCTCGTATTTTGGCTGCGATGATTCCTATAGGGTTAAGAAATAACGAAGATTTCTTTCTTTCAAGCTCGCACGGGTGTCAAGCATACGGCAGTTGAACGCAGTGATAATAGTCTTCTTTCAGAATCGAAACTTGAATCGTTCAGTGCCAGCTGACGCAGACTGTTTCTGCAGTCTTCATCAATTCAACACCCAAACAAGATGGGATGAACCATAACCCACAAAGTCCCTTCTATATGAGAGCTGTCCTCGCTGTCAATGGTCTCTACCTTTTGCCTTTGACCTGATTCTGATGTTGAATGATCTCCTATTGAAAAAGTCTCGCAGATCTGTCAATGCGTCAGTGAGTCCTATAAGGGGCGCAGGACATACGCGTCATTGATTTGTCAAACTAATTTGTCATGACGTAAGTTTTAGTTTTTACGTAATTTTATATTTTACGTGATATGAGTTTAGAAGCGGTATGCTAATCACTAAAAGTAATACTCAGACTTTGGGGCCGACAATCGTAGTTTGTGCCTGGACGGACTACCAAGCCAGATGAACATTACCCTTGAGCTTTTCCGTCGAGCCATTTCTCTTTTGGCCAGGCTTACTTACAAAGCGAACAAACAAATGTCAATGAGAGGACGATTCACAATGGAAGAGATGTCAGCCAGACTGCAGTTAACTGGAAAAAGCCACTATGTCCAGTTTTGAGAAAAGCGAGATTTGTATTGTGTGACAAAGAAAATCTCGCTTTTCTAAAAACATGGACATGCTAATTCTTCCCATGTAACGCCGTGAGATGGCTTTAGTCGCATGCTCGGCGTTAAATCCCTATAACTAACTAACCATGTAACGGCAGCACACGCCGGCCCAGTGAACGCAAACAGCAGTAAGTACAATTTTGTATTGCAATAAGTAGCATTCATTGTATACTGATCAACAAAAGAAACGCGATTTTTTTTACCATAGCGTTTTTCTTCGTAAATATGCTTTAATATGGGTTATTTTGACGTCATTTATTAGAAAATGCTATGAAGAGTGTGTTATGTCGTGTGCAAATAGAATGTTTAGTCTTAAAAATCTAACATCGATGACTTATGACGTCATCAGTGACACTACCATCCCAGGATATTGAAAGTAAAATGGAGACCATCTGAAGGGACACAGCTGAAAGCGAACCAATGTGCAGTGTGACTAGTGTCCGTGTGCATGAAAATCCGACCTGTTTGGTCTTGACCTATTTTTCGTTTGTCAAAGGCACCTAAATAATCAACACGACCTACAAACATGAAAATAAAAAAGGTCTTTATTTTTAGGTTAGCGGTCATATTTACCTGATCAAAAGGATATGTGTGTGTTCTTTATCTCTGTGTCAGTCACTGGAGCATAAATTGGTTAGAACGTAATTCGCATTAAATCAAATAAGATTTATTAAGAAAATGTTGTGCACCGGAAGTTCTGGTTCTCTAATGAATTTTTCGAGTGAAATTTCGTTTGATTCAGTTAATAACATCATAAGCAATCCACACAGCTTGTGTGTTAAAACATATCACAGGAAACTTGCTTCACAGAGTGTGTCCAGTTTTGCTTATTTTCACCACTACTGTGTCCTCAGCCATGGGCGATAACTCATCCAATTTTTGTGTGAAGGTAGCTCAGACAGTAGGCTGAACATTTGAAGTAAGCAACAAATAAAATTTTCTTGCTTTTCTGTCAGGGTGGCTCTTTGTTTGGAGGTACACTTACAGACACTTTTCGCGTTTTTAATGGAAGTCAGTATATTACAACCCAAATGCAAGAAAAATAAAACCTCATGAGGGCCGCAGTCGCGGGGGCTCATGAGGATCTATGCCTCTTGCTGACACCTCTGTGTTGCCATTTTCTTTTTTATTCTTCACAAAAATGAACTTACAGTCTTTTGATTGCACAGGGCGGTCCTGTCCAGGTGATACTCACGTCAAAAGAACGGCGGTAGGCCTTTTCTTCACAGCGTAGCTGCATTTGAATCGCTTTATAGTGGTCACACCTCGTACCATAAATTAATCGTCGAGGACCATTGATTTTTATGGCACTGATGATATTATCATGATATTGAGGTTGAGAGTAACAACACATGACACTGTTTTATCTGACACTGTAACCAGATTGACCAATATATGAGCCTCACTGTGAGCTCTTCAAAAGTACATTCGTGAATATGACTCTGAAAACGCTGTTTGGACACAATTTTAATACATGGCCAACAAAGAGAGAAAGAAGGACGCTTTGGAAAACAACAGTTTGCTAGAAAGAAACACGCTGCTAAAGAACAAGGACAGCACAGTTTGTGACAGCAAACTGTGGTGTTCTTAACCCCTTTACTGCCGGTGGACGCAAATCGTGTTTTTGAAATCTTTGTTAATTAAGCGCCGAAGAGCACCAGCCACGCACGGAAAATGACAACACAGAGGTGTCAGCAAGAGGAATAGATCCTCATGAGCCCCCGCGACTGCGGGGGCTCATGAGAATCTGTGTCGCTTGCAGCTGGGTTGTGTTCCGATTTCCTCGGCAACGAAGGGGTTAATATTTCGCAGCGCGTTTCTTTCTCTGTTGTTGATTTCTTTGAACCGTATGAGGTCTGAATGAATCAATGAATCATTGAATCTTTATTTTGCAACGGCGAGGATATTAACACAGTCAGTGACTATGTCAGTTTTCGTAGCTGAGGTCTGAATGACGTCATGTAAGGGGTGCGTGTGCTAAAACAGTTGATTACGCCATACTTCGATTGCTTCAGTTGATGTGAGTGACAGTGGTCAGGGCTTCAGTTTTGTATTTAGCCAGAAGAGGTCAGCACATCAATGAATTCTGTCTTGAAATCCATGACAGAGTTAACCCCGTCCATCTCAAGGAACGCGGATGCAAATGAGGACCGGCAAGAGTCGAAGAACGCCATGAGAACCTCCCCCCCCCCCCAAACCCCCGGCAATGCAGGGGCTCATGAGGTTCTGTGCCTCTTGCAGTTTTGGGTGGAGTTCGCGATTTCCTGGCAGTGCTGGGGGTTCATGTGAATAGGGCACTCATAATTATGTCCAGTGAAATTGTTTGGTCAGAAAATGTGATGTATTTATTTCTGAATGTCCGAAATATGCAATTTCTACTCATTCCATGCTGTTTGTGCATCTTTGACTCGACTGGATTAACCGTTTGCATTCCAGGTGGAGTGTGCATCATCTACATGGGTCATCGCAACTCCTCGCCGTGTGCGGGATATAACTTTTAACCGTTCGACCACACTGGTTGTCTCCCCGCCACGATTCGCTGCCGCTTCAGCGGCAGTGAATCGTGGGAGACAACCAGTGTGCCTTTGTGACATCAGCTTAATACACGTATTGTACATGGATGTCATGTATGTTAGTTGATACATATTTTTTCTTCGTTGATGTTCGTCTTTGGGTCGTGTATGTTGTAGTGAGATCGTGTACACGGAGAAATACTACAATTATTCAGGCATTCATATTCATTTTCATTGGTGAGATCATGCTCACCCTAACAAACCCAAGAGTTACTGACCAAAGACTGAAGTCATGCCAAGCTCTATTCGAGAAACACTGTTTTTTTGTTTCTTTCCTCCCCACTACTACATGCATTGTGTCAGTTTGCAGCTTCGATATTTTCCGTCGAGGTCCGTGCAACAGACCGATGCGCTTGTAAATAAATAATAAATAAAAAACCCAAACAAATCCGTTCATCAATCAATCTGTCCTTAAATCAGTTGTCTGCTTCTGGTAATACCGTTCGTCGGAAAACACGCGTAGTTACGCGTCTTTTCTGACGAGTTATATCACAAAAACAACAGCCAAAAGATTAACTCATTCGCTGCCAGCCGCATCGGTCGCGAATGAGTTGCCCCTTTGCTTGTACTCCCGGTAGCGGTTTTTGTCGCGATGATTCCTGTAGGGTTAAGAAATAACGGAAGATTTCTTTCTTTCAAGCTCGCACGGGTGTCAAGATACGACAGTTGAACGCAGTGATAATAGTCTTCTTTAAGTATCGAAACTTGAACCGTTCAGCTGTCGTAGACTGTGTTTCTGCAGTCTTCGTCAATTCAACACAAAAAAAAACCAACAAACAAAAAACCTCTAGCTGTTCCGCGAACATGGTTTCAGGATGGTGTCAGCAAGATGCATAGATCCTCATGAGCCCCCGCAACTGCGTGCATCTGCTGCCCAGGACATGCTGGAGTCCAGTGTAATGATCGAGAGTACACCTTTGTTCGCAGGGCACGGCAGAAATAAACACAGGGCCTACGAATGGGCTGGTCAGACATAGTGAGAAACCTGAGGAACAGCAGGGCCGGATCACTTACCTGCAAGGGGGGGGGCGACTTCTTGTTTGGGAGAAACGGGGGGGGGGGGGGGGGGCAAACAACCCCGAAAACGGACTTTGTTATAGAATTTTAACAAATTTGGGGTCTTGGGGGGTGGGGTGGGGGGGGGATTTACCCCCCGCCCCCCCCCGACCCCTGGATCCGGCCCTGAACAGCAACACAAAATCAAACCCAGAGCCAATAGCAGAAGATCGTCTCCTTAATTAACAGAGGTGTGGGCAAAAGCAGCGGACGCTGAAAGGTCATGACAGATCCATAGTAAACCAGACCAATTCCATTCAATTCGAATAAGAACTTTATTCATCTTAGTAGGGGAAAATTGATCTGAACTGCAACATGAGCAGCGCTCGTACTTTGTAAAAAGGAATACAATTGTCGTATTGATAGTAAAGATACGATGACGTTTCAAACAGTCATCAAGATCTCTGCGGGTTTCATGGGTACCCATAATGTAAACAACATTACAACATGTACTAATAATAACAGGTAATAAAGACATTTTGCAGCCAGTCGTGTTCACTTCAGGCGCCCTTCAGGTGCAGCCGTTAGTGGCTTCCTAGACAGTCAGCAAAAGGACCCCGGGCCGACGTCGGCCCGATGACCTTTCGCTTTGTCGGATAATCACTGAAAAGTTTAACTTATTCAGCCCGACGCAGGTATTTCCCAAATTTTGGAGGCGTCATCTAACGACTATGCACCAGTTGCAGGAGATGGATCGACCATGATAGTTCAAGGGTAGTGCCAGATTAGCTTGGCGCCGACAGGCGCCAAGCTAATCTGGCACTACCCTTGAATTATCATGGTCGACCCATCTCC
Source organism: Semisulcospira habei (assembly GCA_036245525.1). Taxonomy (NCBI): domain Eukaryota; kingdom Metazoa; phylum Mollusca; class Gastropoda; family Semisulcospiridae; genus Semisulcospira; species Semisulcospira habei. The sequence goes on from BTPG01000003.1 coordinate 152,804,773, forward strand.
TGCTGTAGTGCGTCAGGGCTGAATGTGTTAAGACGGCTTGAAAAACAGCAGATTTATTCCGTTCTCTGTATAGGATTACATTTATTGACCATAAAGATGTGGGTAATTCTCAAAAGACATGGCCCAATTATGCGACATTTACCTCGAGAGAAAAAAAGTTTTGAGTAGAAAGCTGATGATGTGTCATTTAATGCTCAAGACTTATGCATACTAATCTGCAAAAGATATGATATTTATACATTTCGTTTTCCTCCCAGACGGGGAGGTAGCACATAAATAATAATAATGCATAGCATTTATATGGCGCATTTCTCATATTTATAATATAACTCAATGCGCAGAATGTAGCCGCGAACTGAACCCAACAAGCACGCTCACGTGAATCACACGCATTCACTCACACACTGTACGTAAACACAGAACATTCACGTGGTGCTAAGGGCAAGCTCAAGCGAGCTACTGAAGTGACGGTATTTGGAAATCGTTTTGTATTTGAAATTTTATTAAGTTGGCTGAAACTGATACCAAAAGTGGAGGGGGAGGAAGAGCCGGAGTACCCGGAGAAAGAACCCCCGACGGTCCGCCCGAATTAACGGTGACACTTACTAGAGGAGAAAAATCCGACGCCGGAACCCGGAATCGAACCTCGCACCTTTAGCATTGGTGGCAGGCGCCTTAACCACTGCGCCATGACCACCTAGCGTCGGGCAGTCCAAACATGGACACCAGATTTAGAGAGAATGAGCTTCGCAAACTTGATTTTGACATAAATGTACACGTTCTAGAACTTAAAATGCTAACAGCAACTAACTTAAGAATTTTATTGAAATTTTTGGATGTTGTGTACGTAAAGTTTACGATTTATGTTAACGTTTACGATTTACGTGGGGGATTTTTACTGGATGCAAATTTCGCCGTAAAAGAAATGGTCGACTTAGCTGAAATTATCTTCTCCTGCTGCCGTGTGGTGTCGCTGCTCTTATAAGGGCAAAAGTCACTACTGATTCTCGGTGTCTTAGGTGATAGCTGTTCGTGTGCATAGGCTCCTAAACTCGGTACCCGATTGGATGACATAGAATCCGGACACCCTAAGCGCAGTAAACCACATTAACTAATCCTACTGTGCGATATAGCAGATGAAACGAAAGCCTGTAAACAAACGACATTCCCGTATGTCGCGAGGACCAAAGATAATGTGCACGGACAGCGATCAGCTAAAACACTGAGAAGGTCAAGTTTAGCCCCTACTGTGTTTACTCCACCTAGCGGCAGCAGCAGTGAACAAAGTTGCTCATTGCGTGGTGTTTTAGAAATAAAGCCTGATGTAAATAAAATGTGGTATATGACTTTCACGTTTTGGCTTATGTGCGATAGCAAAAGTAAGTCTATGTAATGGGTCATCCGTCTTCTGTGTGTCGTCTGTCGTCCGTAGTAAATTTTAACGTTGACTTTTTCTCGGAGGCTATTCAAGCCTCAGATTTCAAACTTGGCCAAAGGAAACTGTGTGGGAAAACCTTTTTAAACATATACATTTCAATGACCTCTGTCAAAATTCAAGTTCAAAGGGGGTCCAGGGGGGGGGGGGGGTACAAAAATAGCCATATTTTGACAAATTGTTTCTCCTCAAATACTATTCCAACTTCAAACCAAACTTCGTGCAGAGATATCTGACGGTAAGACCTTTCTATGCATACTAGCTTGGATGACCCCTCAGACAGTTCATGGGTTACAAGAGGTCGGCAAATGTGTGAAAAATGCTAGTCTTTGTTAGAATTGCAGCTGTATCAAAGTTTTTGAGAACTTTTCAGTGAGATTTGACACAAAGGTGGCTGATGATAAGACCTTTCAATGCATATTAATTTAGTGGTCCCCTCGCAAGGGTCATGGGGGATCCAGAGATAGGTAAAAATAGACATTTAGACACAAACTGTTTTTTCTCAAATACTATTGTCAACTTCCAACCCAAACTTTGTATAGAGAACCTTATGGTAAGGCCTTTCTATGCATACTAATATGGATGACCTCTCTTAAGGTCAAGGTCACGGGAGGTCGGCAAGTGTTTTAATAATGCCAGTTACTGATAGAATTGTACTCTTTTTTTTCAGTTTTCAATTTTTTTAAAGTCTAATTTGGCTTAAAGGTAGCTGACGATAACACCTTTCTATGCATACTCATTTAGTTGATCCTTCACAAAGGTCAAGGGTCACGGAGGGTTGACAAATTAATACACACCTCTTGAGAAAGCTAAATTTTTGCTGGTACAAAAGTTATGTTGAGACACTTGAAAGCTTGCTCATTTCAGTGACCTGTTAAAAAGGTCCAAGGTCACAAAGATGGTCGCACACGTGAGTCATTAGGGCTTTGTCTTTAGTTGTTTTTAACTTGTTTATATTACCTATCAGCTTTATTGCGTACAGTTATGTTGGTGTTTGAAATGTAAGGCTGCGTAATCAACATGGTTAGGCAGTGGGAAACATGGATACCATAAAAAAAGACACTTTCATTCAGACAGAAATACGCAAAAGACAAGTTTTCACACGTAACAGAACATGTATTGGTGCAAAGAGGCCCCTATAATGACTTTCATGCATGTGCAGAGCGCTATTCACAAACAACTACACATGTCCAACCGACAACTCGACATACTGACAACTCGTCGACGTGACAGTTTGTTGAGCAACACGAATGTTTATAAAAGAATCAGAAACAAACAAGAATGGCAAAGTCCTCAAGGCTCATGTGTACGAGCAAGCAGGTTATAAGTGTGACTTTAGAAACCTTCAACTTTCTAACAGGTCTCTAAACTTGTTTAGGCATCTTAATGCTAGTAGAGAGGTGGCGTTTGCACCAGAGAGGTCCGTTTTCACAAAATGTATGCGAGAGGTCAACTAAATTGGTACGATTAGAAAGGTCTTATCTCCAGCCACCTTTGTGCCAAATTGTATTGAAAAGTTTGCCAAAACGCAAATAGATAATAACATTCCACGAAATTGGCATTTTATACTCAATTTCTCATCTCTCGAGACCTTTGTCCTTTCCGGGCATCCATATTAGTATGTATATATATATATATATATATATATATATATATATATATATATATATATATATATATATATATATATATATATATATATATATATATATATATATATATATATATATATATATATATATATATATATATATATATATATATATATATATAGAACAGTCTACTAACAGCAAGACCTGTATAAAGTTTAAGTTTGAAGCTGTAAATAGTACTTAAGGGAAAAATTGGTCATTTTGTTTATCTATTTCTTAAACTCTTGTGACCTGAAATGTCATTGAAATGTGTATGCATAGCAAGGTTTTACCATCACTTACCTTTGTTCCAAGTTCGTGTTTAAGTTGTGAATAGTATTGAGCACAGACAATTTCTTTTGTCAAAATATTGCTATTTTTGACATATTTCCTGATCCACTGTGACCTTGGCCTTTGACAGAGATCAGCGCAATTTTATGTGTAGGCAGATCTTACCACAGAGTATCGTTGGGCCAAATCTGAAGACTGTGGCTTCAATAGTCTCCGGGAAAATGCCAACGTTAAAGTTTACCATAGACAACGGACAACGGTCGCTGGACGGTGGACGGGCGGACGAACTGACGACTGCGGACGCACCGACGACCACTAGCCCCTTACACCAACTAAAAAAAAACAAAAAAACTATCGCTATCGCATGTGAGCCAACAAGGTACGAGTGATCATTGAAGAGCAAACTTGCCCTGGACTCTACCGGTGCGATATCCATGGGCAGTCGAAGACAAATATGGCGTGTTCTAGGACACGACACAACCATGCTCTCCTAGCCAGCAGTCAGCAGCCGGTTGACCACCAGCGACTGATGGTAAAGTTTCGCCGAGCCCACCAACAGCTTGATGGCAGAAAATAAGTTCAAATTGTTTTACTCATTTTTTTTCGGAAAATAAAACAAACAGTCATCGACGAAAGAAAATTTGGACACGAAGCCGGAAGGCCGCACAATTTACTCAGCTATGTAGCTCAGAGTCATCAAAATGGAAGTGTTTTTTTTGTGCAGTTATGTCACACCCCTTCCCAGCACGTGGTTTGAAACGTAGTTATGTGAACACGTTTTCTGTGCAATACGGAGAGTTAATTGTTGGTGCTTATTGTAGGACACGAAACTCTTCGACTGTCACACGAACTATTGCCGTTAATCATTCACTACGTGGAAATAGTTTGGTAAATGTAATATAGCATGCATGGAACTGTTCCAATTTCTCTTTATTCATTGACGATTTCTCAAGTTTGCTTGACTACGAGAGACGCAAGCTTGGGGCTTTTGTAGCAACTGTTTCCATGTCACAAAATGGGGCATAAAATCAGGTACTTTTCTTCAGCCTATTTAACAACATTCAAAACAGATGAATTAATCAAAACTAGTAATATTTTGGTGAATATTTCTTTATCATGTCTCAAACGAACACAGCATTTCAGAAACAGCACATCTTGAAACAAATGCTAGTTTTTTGTTTTGTTTTGAAAGTTCGTTACCCCCAGTTGGGTCATGTTTCTGAGATCATATGCGTGGGAAACTGTTGTCTGTATTTTCAAGAAGACCACCCATGCATGAAAAAAAAGAAGTTCCTGTAATTATTTTTTAAGGCGCTCCAGCTGACTTCGACCTTTTACAGGATTGAGACCGTGAGACCTAGCGTCGAACAATTCCCATTTTTAAAAAAAAATGTGCGTGCCCTCTAAAGACTACATTCCAGTTCAGGAGATAGTTCAAAGGTGGTGCCAGAATAGCTTGGCACCACCCTTGAACTATCATGGTCGATCCACCTCCTGTTTCAGTGTGTCAAATCTGACTGGTTGAAATCATGTACAAGCGAATTGTTGTGATTGAACGCGACCGGTCCCCCCCCCCCCCCACCCTCCCGCCCCCTAATAATCGCGATATTGTGATTTAGTGCACAGTACTATTGAAGCGTTATTTTATATTATTATTATTTTATTAAAAACTCAGTGTAGTTGCAGTCTACGCATCTTTGCAGGCACAACGTGTTAGGGTATAATATAAGATTGTGTGCTGAATTCACTATTACTGCTTAGCATTTGTAGTATGTATTTCATGCGGTCATATGATGATGGTGACCATGCTGAGTGCGGTGATCTCCTAGTGATCGATATGTTTTACGAGTGGTCACGTCAGATGAAACGTTAATATTTAACCAGGGAATGCTCACGTGTGTGAAAACATAATGTGCCTGAGGAAGCTATAAAACTTTATCCGTTTATTACCTGTGACACGCTTAAGTGGGAATCATCTTGTGACAGCAGATTGCTGTCAAGTACATTTATGACTGTGTTGCGGCTGTAAATCGTATGTGTGTGTGTGTGTGTGTGTGTGTGTGCGCGCGCGTGCGTGTGTGTGTGTGTGTGTGTGCGCGCGTGTATGTGCGTGCGCGTGCGTGCGTGCGAGAGAGAGTGAGCGTGCGTGCGTGTCAGCGTGTAACCATCTTTTTGCAGGCAGCCACCGGTACTCTCAACAGTACCGGTGGCTGCGTGCACAATGGGATTACATTGTTAACCCCTTTACTGCCGAGAAAAGCTGAACAAGATCCGACTGCAAGAGGTATAGATCCTCATGAGCCACCGCAATTGCGGGGGCTCATTAGGATCTATGCCTTTTGCTGAAACCAAGTTCTATATTCATGTTCATTTGGCGCCTGCGGATCCTTGACGTTGAGTTTACAATGATTTCCAAACGCAGTCCAAGTCCAATGACCGTGAAGGCGTTAAGAGTTGTACCTGAACCCATTCAGCCCTGACGCACTACAGCAGGAGATGGGACGACCTTGATAATTCAAGGGTAGTGCCAGATTAGCTTGGCGCCTGTCGGCGCCAAGCTAATCTGGTACTGCCCTTGAATTATCATGGTCGATCCATCTCTTGCAACTGGTGCATAGTCGTTAGATGACGCCTCCAAAATTTGGGAAATACGGTCGTCGGGCTGAATGAGTTAATGATTTTAGCACATAAGTAGAAATTTGATCATGTGAAAACCGCGCTTTACTTACGTATTAATTCACCCCTTGGCTGTCGGCCGAGCGTTCAGTTGAGGTGATTCAGGAAACATCAAGTCGAAAAGCGCTACCGACAGCCAAAGGCTCAAATTTAAATGTGTGTTGACGTAAGGATGTATGTGTACAAGTAACTGTGTATGCCTTTTTTATGATATAAATCAGAAAAATAATTTGTCGTTTGATATCATGGAGTTTTCGGATTACAATCATAGAAGATGTATATTAGTTTACAAACTGTTATCCGATTGCCTGCACATTAGTGATATTTTCATGGGTGTTTTTCCATTACAAAGGCTATGTGCTTGCGTAGATGTGTGTGTGTGTGTGTGTGTGTGTGTGTGTGTGTGTGTGTGTGTGTGTGTTAGAGAGAGAGAGAGAGAGAGAGAGAGAGAGAGAGAGAGTGTGTGTGTGTGTGTGCGTGTGTGTGTGTTTGTATATGATAATGCCAGTTACAATATAATTTGTCATTCCTTCTTCACAGCGTCGTTTTGGAAAAATAGAAGAGCGACATAACACTATAAATATGTTCATCAATAACATCACTATTTTCAATAACAGCAATAGCGAAAAACGACAATAGGGACAACAACGATAAGAACACGAAGAACGACAACAACCAAACAACAACCCAACAACAACAACAAAAAAGTATCCAACACACAAAGTAAGATTTTGATCCGGGCACCTACACTGTTTACCCACATTCCGCTGATTGGTCGTAAATGGTTCCATCTTTAACCACTTCACTGCCGATGTCCACAAGAGTCATAGATCCTCGTGAGCCCCAGCAACTGAAGGGTCAGGTGGTATTGATCCACTACACTACAGTAAGGATCAGGGGTCCGCTCTCAATTTCTGTGATGAAAGAAGAGTAACAAAATTATTGTTCTTATGCACTAAATGAAGGCGGCAAAACAAACGAGTATTGTTATTATTTTTTAGATATAATCACAAACCATGTGTGACTGTTTAAATTTTGTTTATATTACAATTTTTTTATTATTATTATTTTTTTTTTGCCAGGCATACATGTGTACGTGTTTCGTTTAATATTAATTTGTTTAACCACAAAATGGCTTTTTTTCTGCGAAGAAACCTTCACTTTCTCCAGACATATCGTGAATAAAACCAGTTTGCATTCTCAACTCTTGTTTAGAATTATCTACATGTGTGTGTGTGTGTGTGCGTGCGTGCGTGCGTGTGTGTGTGTGTGTGTGTGTGTGTGTGTGTGTGTGTGTGTGTGTGTGTGTGTGTGTGTGTGTGTGTGTGTGTGTGTGTCTGTGTCTGTCTGTGTTTGACGCTGAATGTCTCCAGTGTTTCTGCAGATACTGGCTGGAAAATTTAAGGAAATCATCTCAATCCAAAATCTTGAAGAGAGCCTCCAATACTGTTTGCGATAACTGTAAGAAGTAACTCGAAAATAGGTGTATTAAGTCTCTCATTTTATCAAGGATACATACTTGCAAAGTGGGCACAAATTCTCATGTCCGCGCTCTCATGTGACTCTCCCTGCTCTGCCTCTTCAGTGTTGATCTAGTTACTCTCTATGTTCCTAAGCACTTTTTCAGAATACTAAAGACTTTTTGTTGTACCCCTCCATCTTCTCAATATAAGGACTGTAGATGTATTGTGATAAGGAGCTACTAAGCCTGTGATGAGGGGTCAGTTAGCTCTGTGGCAAGACTGACTTTAACTTGTCTGCGCTTGTCTGCATCCGCTCCCCCATTATCCTAATTGAATAATAACTTTGGGTGAAGAAAGGAGCCTGGGATGGGATCTCTTTGTAAGCACTGCAGTGACTGGTTGCCAGAGTAGGTACAGAAACACCCACGTACTGAATTAATACATGTACTAAGTTGGTCACGTGGCCACGGGTCGATGTGTGAACTCTGATTGGCTGAATATAATACATGCACTATTGACTTATTACATGTACTATTGAATTACTTCGCATGGCTTTGCTACGTACTCCAAGGATGTTGAAATTTTCTTGCACATTGCAGAGAAATTGTCACTTATGAAGAAAATAGGTTACCCGCATTAGAGTCCGTGCTTTTTATTACATTTACTTGAAATTTTATATTTAGATTCTACCGGAATGTGCATTAGATGAGTTTATTAGCCAACTGTGTACCTCAACCCCTCCTTCCAGATTTTGAAAATCTACTGGCCAGAGAAGATCAGCAACGTCAGACTCTGGGAGAGAACAGAGCAGATAACAGCAGAGAATGAAATTGGGCGAAGAAGATGGGGATGGATCGGTCACAGTCTGAGAAAGCCAGCTTCCAGTATCACTAGGCAGGCATTGTCATGGAACCCCAGGGAAAGAGGAAAAGAGGTAGGCCGAGAAACTCCTGGCGTCGAGACCTCCAAGCAGACATCAAGAGACTGGGAACCACCTGGAGTAGAATCGAAGGAGAAGCACAGGACAGGAGTTGCTGGAGGTCTCTCGTCGACGGCCTATACCCGGGTAGGGGTGACAGGCGTAAGTAAGTAAGTGTACCTCAACAACTTTTTGAGTTTTGAGTGATAATTAATTCTATAAAAAACAAAACACACACACACACACACACACACACACACACACACACACACACACACACACACACACACACACACACACACACACACACACAAACACACACACACACACACACGCACACACACACACACACACACACACACACACACACACACACACACACACACACAAACCCAACAACTGACAACCACAAACTATTATTAGGAACAATTAAAAATTCGCACAGACAATTATCTAAATAAATCAAATGCGTCTTCATTTTACCCCTGCTTGATGTCAAGTATACCGTCAAGGGGTTTGAAATTGGAGTACTCATTCACGAGAAACTATTAAACCACACATATCACTCCATGGTTTTTGTATTTGCTTGCTTGATATTTTGCATAGTGCTAGGCTCGAGGAATGCATTGAATTAGTTCGTTAACCAGCGTTGTACCCCTTATAGTACGTTTGCAGTTGTATGAAAATCAGCTACAGTTGCAGTGCGCCTGAACTGATCAGTGTTCAGGTCGTACTCCATAGGAAATAGTTTTCCCTGTCCCCCATAAACCCGCCCGTCAGGGCCGTCCATTATCATTTCGGTGCCGTGGACGTTAAACCCCGAACCAACCAATGAAAATCAGCTTGAAAATTACCAAGTTTGATCCTATCATGATTGTTAGTACTGAAATGATTGACGTAAAACAACAATTTCATCGCTGGTACACCGCGTCGTAGGACTAAGATGCCATGACGTGTAGCTTTAGTGACGTCATTTCGCTGCTTGTGCTATTCTTCTCCTTCAGAATGTCTATCTCTACTAAGGTATAGCGCTCGGAGTCCTACCTACGTGTTTTTTGCTTAAGACTCGTGGCGTGGCGCTAAACGAAAGAAATATTAAACAGAAAGGGAGGAACCACACATGCTGTTTTCCTGGCGCTCCTATGCCACCATAAACTGATGTAGACGACTGGTCAGAAAGAAAAAAAATCTGTACCACCACCTGTCTTGTGGATCAGAGGCTAGGATGTGTTAGGGTGGAGAGAGATAGATCAGAAGGATACACTTAACTCATTCTACCCTAGACACACCACAGCAAGATAAGGATAGACCATGATAGTTCAAGGGTGATGCCAGAATAGCTTGGCGCCTATGGGCGCCAAGCTGTTCTGGCATCACCCTTAAACTATCATGGTCGATCTGTGTCCTGCACTGCAATGCAGTCTTCAGAGAACAACGGCAAAATTTGGGGATTTCGGTGTTGGGGTAGAATGAGTTAAAAATCGGAGTGACTTTGCCGGGATGGGTCATCCCATAGTATTGTTTCCCTTCTACTGACCCGCTTGTAATAGAGGTGATCAGTTACGCAACGATGATCCATTCCCAGTAAGCAGAGGTCCTCGGGTCCACGATGGCCCCAGTGGGCCCGCGCACGGCTGTGCGCGGGCCCACTGGGGCCATCGTGAGCCCGAAGACGTTTTGCTACTAGGGTTTGCTGTGCCGTGACAAACCTACACTGACAACAATGCGAGTACTTTTCTTAGCTAAGAGAGATAACTGGAGCAAATCGTTTCGCACGCAACCAAACCATCATCGCAATTTGCCCCCCTTGCTCTGCAGAAAACGCGAAATATTATTTTGTTCACAGGAACTAAGAGAGATAACTGGACCACATTGTCATCGCACGCAACCAAACCACAATCAAAATTTGCTCCCCTTGCTCTGCAGAGAGAATTAAAAAAAAAAAAAAAAAAAGCCACGAAACATTATTTTGATTACAGGAGAACTTGAGTGTTTTCATCTGGCAATCAGAATATCGATTATGGCCCACGTGATTTGCGGATAAGTGCAAGAACAACAACCCAAGACACTCAATGACTATCGCCCTGTAGCTCTCACCTCTATAGTAATGAAGTGCTTTGAGCGTGTTGTCCTTTCTAGACTGCTCGATCAGGTCAAGCCCTATCAAGATCCTTTCCAGTTTGCATACAAGCAAAACAGATGTACTGATGACGCCACACTCACACTCCTGCACCATGCATACACACACTTTTAGAAAAACCTGGCTCTTTTGTACGCATTCTTTTTATAGACTTTTCTTCAGCCTTCAACACTATACAACCCTATCTCATAGCTCAAAAACTTCTCTGTTACAATGTAACGCCAAGGCTTATCCTTTGGATTGTCAACTTCCTTGTAAATAGGACCCAGTCAGTTCGCTTTCAAACAGCTCTCTCATCCCTTAGGTCCACTTCCATAGGCGCCCCTCAAGGTACAGTTCTCTCCCCTGTGCTGTTCACACTGTACACTAACGATTGTAGTGGCACTGACTCTACCCCTCTTATAAAATACTCGGATGACACTGCCTTAGAAGATCTCTCCAATAATGATGCGACTTACTTTGCAGAAGTAGAACGTTTTAGTGTCTGGTGTAAAGATAATTTTCTAGACCTAAATGTGAGTAAGACCAAGGAACTACTGATAGACTTTCGAAGAAACCCTGCCCCTGTCCCTGTTCTGATGATCGATGATGCGTCTGTTGAGCGCGTGACTGAGTATAAGTATCTTGGAACAGTCATAGATGATAAGTTGTCCTTTAACGCAAACACCTCCCTCATACACAAGAAATGTCAGTCACGCATCTACTGCCTCCAGAAACTCAGGAAGCTGAATGTGAACCCCTCTGTCCTTCAAACTTTTTACTGCTCTTTTATTGAGTCTGTCATCACTTTCGGTTCTGTGTGCTGGTATGGAGGTCTGAGTGTGAAGAACAAGAACACCCTGGCACGAATGGTAAACATCTGCAGCAAAGTGACTGGTAGTAAGCAAAACAGTGTGGAGTCCCTGTATGAACAACGTGTGGTGAGAAAGGGTAGGCGGATAGCTTCAGACAGATCCCATGTCCTTGCCCACCTCTATGAACTCCTCCCCTCTGGCCGCAGACTCCGCACGCACAAAGCTAGAACACTTAGACTACAGCACAGTTTCATCCACAAATCCATCACTCTAAGCAATCTGTAGGTACATCCACGCATACCCAAACCTAACTCCTCCCCCTATCCCCCTTTACCTGTGCAATCAGTAGGAATGGAGCTTGTTGATTTTAGAGAAGTGATTATATTGTGTTTCATTTGGTGGTGAACATGGACATACTGGGATTGTTGTTACTGAGTGTTTACCCACTAATTATTTTACTATGGTAGACTTTAATTATGCAGCTTGTGTAATAATGTGTAATAATGTACTGAAATGTTTGTATAATAAGTAGTGAGGGTTAGGACTAGGTTGAAACACGCGTATTATGTATGCATATGTAGAGGTGGGTGTGAATGTATAAGTGCCGCTCAGTTCAGTCCATAAAAGATGTTTATGTGAGATGTGTAAGAGTTATGTGTAAAGATTTTGTAGTGTTTACTTTGGAATTTGTAGCTGTGCAAGTGCAGGGAGAAAATGTTCATAATTATGCTATAATGTTGTTATGTCTTGTTTGTACTATTTGTTATAAATGTACCACAACCGAATTTCTCTTTTCGAGATAATAAAGTACTCTTATTCTTATTCTTATGGTTGTGTGTAGATTTATCATTAGTTATCTTATATGATGCACTGCATTGCTGATTTATATTTTTCTGTTTTGATTTTGTAATTAATAACTTGTAATTAGTTAATAATTAGCTCATGTGAAGCGCCTACAGCTCTAATTTTGAGGTTAGGTGCGATTAAAAATATATTATTATTATTATTATTATTATTATTATTATATTATTATTATTATTATTATTATTATTATTATTATTATTATTATTATTATTATTATTATTCTCCAAAAGTCTTAACAGTGAATACTATTTTCCTAAGTTTCAAGGTATACTAAAAATTACATGCGACGGCACATTAACAACAGTAACAATACCTAGAACAACGCCAGAGCCACACCAACACTGCACAAAAACGAAACCAACAGCAACGTTCCGGCAACAACAATGACAACAACGGTGCATTGAAAAAGCTAGAAAGAGAAAAGACTTTCAACCAAGTACGTACTAAGCACAAAGAAAGGACATAAAATGTTGTCCGTTCCCAATAATACAATTATTCAGTGGGTGTGACTGTAGATACAACTGTGTGATGATTTTTCTAGCTTACGGCGTAAGCCGTAGGCTCCCAAATCACAGACCATCACGCACATGGCGACTTACAATATAAACATTCACCTTTGGTGTCAGCCTGAATGCTAAATTACCACCCGACTTTATTCTTGCAATAGAAGAACGTTAGCATGGGTTTAACTGAAACCCTTTTAACTCTTTCGAGACGTGCCGCATCCGGATTCGCGGCTTTAACCCGCGAATCCGGATGCGGCACGACTCGAAAGAGTTAACCTTAGCGTAATTCTTTTTCGAAATAAATAACGATATCTGCAGCGAATTCACCTACTTCCAAGCGGCATAGATTTTCATGAGGCCCACGCAGGCCTGTGGGCACTCGTGATAATTTAAGCGTCTTACTGGTTTCGTTTACATAAATTGCTTCTAAGACGAGAATGATCCCGGGATAATCAGAAGAAAAAAAAAGTAGCCCAATGTAAGAGATTTAGATCCTCATGAGCCCCCGCAGTTGCGGGGGCTCATGAGGATCTATGTCTCCTAATGAAACCACTAAGTATTCACGTTTCTTTGACGCTTCAGATCTTTGACTTTGAATATATATATATATATATATATATATATATATATATATATATATATATATATATAGATATATATATATAATATATATATATATATATATATATATATATATATATATATATATATATATATATATATCCGCCTGCATCAGCATCGAAGGGCTTAAACCGCGGCAGACCCTCCTAGTTCTAAATCCTATTTATGATTCGTCTCTATAAGAAGTCATACCGCAAATATCCAGTTCATCGGCCTTTATACTAACAAATTCAACCTCTTTGATCAATTCTTTTTTTGTATAAAGATCTCGACTTTCACCCCACGCCTCAGTTCTTTACTATTGGCTTTGACGTCCTGACAAAGTGAAACTGACGACAGGTCTCGTGACCCTGATTGACAGGCGGACAATGGCGGTTCTACGGCAAATTCCCGTCCAGTTGACGAGTCATTGGTTCCCGTGATCCCCATGCAGCTTGAAGGGCCTAATGAGATTCAACCATTTAACCCACGGCCGCATTTCTCAAATTTTGGAGGACTATGTACCTGTTGCAGGAGATGGATCGACCATGATAATTCAAGGGTAGTGCCAGATGAGCTTGACGCCTTCACCCCCCTTTCAATTCTCCTCCCCCCAACCCTCACCACCACCACCACGCCCGTTCTAAACGCTAAAGAATAAAATGCGAACACTGTGCGACTAGGCTCTTGTTCCATAAGCCCGTCCCTTATTCGCCTGACTTCAAGCAGCTTTATGTGTGAGACTGTAGATAGATATAATAGGACCTACGGAAAATGGAATAACACGATACTCAATTGACATAAAAACAAACCCAGCAGCAGTCACTGCGGGGGCTCATGAGAATCTTTGCCTCTTGCAGTTTCCATTTATGGATTTGTTTCTTGGATTGAGTATGTTTTTGAGGCGTTTAGCGTGAACACATTAGGGTGATCTATTTTACGCAGCAGAACGCAAAAGCGTACATACGTGAAAACCTGTAGGACAGGAACACAAAGGTGCTTTTATCTGAACAACGTTGATATTCCTAAGCAGGCCATTTATGTTCCATAGGGACTGAAATAGGAGTGACTTAACGAGCTTTTCGATCTATTTATCAGGAATTAAGATCCCAGATCTGACAACACGAGCGTTTCGATATATTACACAAAACTAAGACCCTTTTGGGTGTCGCTTGCGCTTTTAGTCGCGATAATTCCTGTAGGAATCATCGCGACTAAAATCGCTACCGACAGCCAAAGGGTTAACTGACAGAGGAAGCCATGGGATTACATATAAACAAAGAATAAGTAAAATGTATGCTTATTAGTCGACAGAGAAAATCTTTCGGAAAATCAGGAATTGGTTGGATTTATAAACTTGATTTGATGTTATTGGAGCATAGCTAAATTGTAATACGTACCCGTTGGGTGTGGAAGCGATTTTGATCGAGACGATTCCAGCAGGAATCACCTCTACGAAAATCGCTACCGACAAACTAAGGGTTAAAAGCTACATTGAATGGTTAAAGCGTGCTGCATGGTCTGTGATCTCGAAATTATAGCTTGAAGCCGTAGGGTACACAAAAAACATTCCAGCACACATTTATATGCGTGATTGCATTTTTACCACACTGAGTGTGTAGAAATTTATAGCACCATTTAGATTCACATGTTCGACAGATCTTTTATCACACAATTTCGTGGACTTTCCTAACTGAAAAGTAAGGGTAATCACTAGATTTAGACGAATTATTCTAGCATTAAACATACAATATTCGCATGCCCTGTAAAGGCAAAAGACTTGACAGGAGAATGCTACTATGTTGGCGCCAGTCCACACCTCATCATGACTTTGGCAGCTTTTGGCGACGTCTAAATGCCAAAAGCCGAACACAAAATGTGACTGCCACGCGTGTAAAATGCAAAGAAATTCACAGCAAATAAAGAAACACGATTAAGAAGGTCAGTTACAAAACAATTTATGTCATTTCAAGTTTTAACCTGAAAATGTAATAAATTGTTTTGTATTTGTCCTTTTTAAGCGTGTTTCTTTAACCCTTTTCAATATGGACGTTCAAACAGGATACCAATTCTCTACTTAAATAACATAACGCAATCCAGGCCAAAAAGGTGACGGCCAAGAGTGTAAATGCAAAGAAGTACCCAACGGAGAAAGAAACACGCTTAGAAAAGGCAGTTTCAACACAATTTATTAATATTTTGGGTAAATACCCTTTTTCAAAATAGACAAACAAACAAATAGAGAGATCAGTGGCTACTTATCTTATCTATTTGTTTGTTTGTCTATTTTGAAAAAGGGTTCGTTCGTTATATCCATTTTTATGTCCCACTGGCACATAGAAAAAGGGTATTTACCGTAAATATTAATAAATTGTGTTGTAAATGTCTTTTCTAAGCTTGTTTCTTTCTCCGTTGGGTACTTCTTTTAATTCGTTACTTATCTTTAATTTGCCAGAAGAGCGGCAGAGCCGCTCTTCTGAAAATTAAAGAAAAGCAGCGAGATTTTTTTTAAATAAATTGTGTTGTAATTGTCCTTTGTAGCGCGTGTCTTCCTTTGATTAGGATTTACGCTATAGACCCTAAAGCCTGTGTCCCGGCTGTAGGTGTTCGGTCGGTCACGATATTTTCCAGGGTAGTGCCAGAACCTAGACACTAATAATATTAAAGCTTATCTGGCACTACTTTGAACTTACTAGGTTGGGGGTCCTATTTCTCTCCAACCGGCTATGGTGTCTTCAAGCTGAATATTTGGAAACAAGAATTTTTTTTTTTCAACATGGTAACATATCCCCCTGAAAACCACATCGCAAACTCAGTAATTAATTTCGCAAATGTTCAGAAGCTCTGTATCATATGCTTGTTTTAAAGTGCAAGTGTTGAAGTTAGATATACAGTAAACTGAGGGTATAACAAATCGCCAGAGGTCAACATTTTTGTTGTTGTTATAATCGAAATTGGTTACAGGCGAGTGAATCTACATAGAACAAGAGTGCTGTAGGCACATCTGAAAAAAGGTTGTTATATCCGACTGTTGTTATATCCGACCTTGACAATAAGCGGAGTAGACTATAATTCAAAATGATCGCTGCAGGAGCCCTTGCGAATGATTGCCTCTTTCAATCGCACCGAGTACGTTATTACTAAGTAGCGTTTGCAGGCTATGCTTTACCTCGTCACTGTCACACCCACACCGACCCACGACCCACGTTCTATCTGGTACGCTCACCGATCAACCGCTCCCTCTCTCTCTACTCCCCCTCCCTCCCCTCCTATCCCCCCCCCCCCTCGAACCACCCCCTGCCCCCGCTCCCCTTCGCGCCCACCTCCCACCACGCCCACCCCCACCCCCAAACAACCTCTTGTCGACGTCGGCCCCAGTTGGCCCGCGCACTAACGTCTGCGGGCCAGCTGGGGCTGACGTCGGCAAGAGGTCGTTTTGCTCACTGTGCCTCCCGCTCTCTGTATGCATATCTAACCAGGCCCCCTCAGAGCAGAATGTAAGTAACACATTTCGTTGGTATACTCCAGGAAAACAGCATGGCGGCCAGTGGCGGCAGGGAAATGTCTTGGACCATTGCGAGAGAACTTTTCCTCATCCTTATGTTGATAGTTATAAATCACCCAGAACTGTGTGGTAAGTATCGTGATTTGCCCATTTTAGTGTGGTTCTATTACGTTTTATTTCATTTTTCTGATTTACATTTTATTTTAAATTTTAATGCATTTATACGTGAGACATAATATGTAATGATCAATGAAGAGTTTCGTTTTATTATTGTAGAATTTTATGCATTTTTTTAAATTCAGATTTTATTTTATATTTAATGCAGTTATATGAAACATAATACGTAAGTTTTAATGAAGAGTTACATGAATTTGATTTCATTCCAGAGCTTGTAAATATGGCTGCAGAGTCTTCATGGTATTGTGTTTGTTACGAGATATATTAATTGTTTCCGTAAAGTGTACACGTTTGAATAAATAATAATATATTCATACGAATAATTAAAATTAGCTTCATATTTTCATTTACTATATATATATTTTCAAAAACAGTTCAACTTTATAATTTCTGACATATGAAAGGAAACCTTGTCACTCAATGTTCTCTTAAGTATACGACTTTTACTGAAAGACTGAATGACTGAAAGTTTTTCTACAAATAAAACCAAAAGCAATATCTGATAAGACCCGAAAGGTTAAGTGGGATATTATGTTAGCCGTAAATGTCTTGTTAGTCGTACAATAGTAAGGTTCCGTATAACTCCTTCTACACCCCAACACCAAAATCCTTAAATGTTGCCCCTGTCCTCTCAAGACTGCATTGCAGTGCAGGACACAGATCGACCATGATAGTTCAAGGGTGATGCCAGAATAGCTTGGCGCCCGTAGGCGCCAAGCTATTCTGGCATCACCTTTGAACTATCATGGTGGATCCTTATCCTGCTGTGGTGTGTATGGGGTAGAATGAGATAAGCCGGACGACTCCTAACAATGAACGAGAGCGAATTCCCTGCAGATAACCAGCTTCCACCATAAGCATAGGCTACACTCCGAACATCTCCACGAGGCATTGATCCTCGTGAGCCCATAGGGCTCTTGAGAACCTATGCCTCATGGAGATGTTTGGCGTGTCGTCTGTGCTTCTGGTACACACCGGTTACCCGCTGTGACTTTGCTATCGTTCGTTGTTGAGAGTAGTTAAGCATATACGGAACCTTACTAATGTCGTACAAGACTGCATAGTCTGGCAAACACTGTCCTCGTATTGGTGGCTTAATAATAGTTTCCCTGATCGCATGTACTGCCTGCTCTCGTTTAGTTCCACATGTCTTGCCTGAAAACACACGTGTTTCTGATTTAGAGATGGCATCTATTTACTCTTCTTCTCTTCTTAAAATAAAAACCTCATTCAGCCCCGATAAACCACAGCAAGACATCCAGACCAAAAAGGTGACTGTCAAGCGTGTGAAATGCAAAGAAGTACCCAACGGAGAAAGAAACACGCTTAGAAAAAACGGTACAACACAATTTATTAATATTTCGGGTAAATACCCTTTGTCAAAATAGACAAACAAACAGAGACATTAGCCGCTACTTATCTTCATATGCAGAAGGAATGTGGCAACTCCACATTGAGTTTGTTTGTCTATTTTGACAAAGGGTATTTACCCGAAATATTAATAAATTGTGTTGTACCGTTTTTTCTAAGCGTGTTTCTTTCTCCGTTGGGTACTTCTTCACAGCAAGACATGGATCGAGCATGATAGTTCAAGGGTGGTGCCAGAATAGCTTGGAGCACATAGGCGCCACTGTATTCTGGCACCACCCTTGAACTATCATGCTCGACCTGTCTCTAGAATTGTAATACAGTCCTTCAGAGTTCAACTCCAAAATTTCGGGATTTCTGTCCTGGGGTAGAATGTGTTAAACAGACCTTGTGTGGAAATCGGAAGTAAGCCAAAATTGAACGTGTTTCGACAAAACCAGTAGATTAACCCTCTCGCTGTCAGTGATCACGAATTGCGCGTGTGAAACGAATTCACACTGTGCGATATTCGCGTGAAGAACGTATCTTACATGTATATATGTAAATTGGACAAAACTAGGCATAAAGAACATAGCACTAACAAGAGACATAAATCCTCATGAGCCCCCGCGACTGCGGGGGCTCATGCGGGTTTATGTCTCTTGCAGTTGGGCAGCCAGCAGCTAAGGGGTTAAAGGTCCAGACAAACAAGATATGGCACGTTTGTCAAGGCTTTTAAATCCACTGTTTGCGTAAAAAAAACTCAGTTTATGACTTAGAATAACTTCTGATTTACTGAAATGTAATCGCCGTTGTTGTACCTAGATGGAGAGAACCTATCGTCGCCTGCTTTTACCAACGTGCCCACAAGCCCTGCGTCCATCAGCGAGATTGCAAATATCGGGGACACGGTGTTCACGTGCACAGCAAACGACTCTGACACTGGCACCGCCGGTTTGACCTTCTCTATTGTTGGTAAGTAGCAGACTGATGGCCTGCAGTCTTTGCGCTATTAGTGGAGAATATTCTATATTGGAACCTGCTCCGATATTGGAACGCGGCCATTAATTTGGAAACAAACGGTCGATGGCAGAGATGAAATTTTCCATTCATTATAAAAAATAATATTCTGGCCTCTGCAATTTTGCTTATCGTGTTTTTTTTATAAACAAAACGGCAATCCATAAATGATTCACAAAAGTATACACTCTTTGAATACCTTGTCGTTTATTTTAACTCATTCTATCCCAAGACCGAAATCCCCAAATTTTGCCGTTGTCCTCTGAAGACTGCATTGCAGTGCAGGACACAGATCGACCATGATAGTTCAAGGGTGATGCCAGAATAGCTTGGCGCCCATAGGCGCCAAGCTATTCTGGCATCACCCTTGAATTATCATGGTCGATCCTTATCTTGCTGTGGTGTGTCTGGGGTAGAATGAGTTATGTAATCCTCTTCCCTGGGAACCCCTACAAGGTTTAAATCATATTGTGGAATTCTGTCTGTTTCACTGACAGCTGGAAACAACGAGAACACGTTTACAATAAATGATCCAACAACTTGCTCCATCACACTTGCCCAGACGGTCAACTTCGAAACAACGTCATCGTACTCTCTGACCCTGGAGGTCAGCGACAATGACGCCAGTCCCACGGCCTTGACAGCACAGCATGTGTTTACCGTGCAGGTTCAGGATGTGAACGAATTTGCTCCGGTAAGATTTGAATTAATAGTATTAATAGTATTTTATTTATCACTGGTCACAAGGAAAATATCCAAGTACGGGAAAGTATCCCAGTTATAGTCTTTGAAATCACTTTAATAATGGTGAGCAAAGACGAGAAGCGTTTAATGGTGTTAATATTAATTCACTTTCGACAGATATTCAGGAATATCCCGGCATCACCAACTACAGTGGCAGAGACAAAGAGGGTTGGTTCACCGGTTCTCACTTGCTCTGCTACTGATGACGACAGTTCCACTGAGCCATCAGGGACACTGAGCTACTCCATTATAGGTGATTTTGCATCACTTTCTTGAATCTGTATCAATGCATCTCATAATCTGAACATCCCTGCGATTGCAAAACTTTCCTTAATGTGGTGCAATTACAAAAGTCACCCTTTTAATTTTACAGTACTTTATTTAAATGCACTGGCATATTTATTTTTGGTTACTTCGTGCCGTAAAACAGCAGGCGATTTAACCCTTTGGCTGTTGGTGGCGGGTTTTGTCGCAATGATTCCTGCAGTAATCATCACGACAAAAGCCGCTTCCGACAGGAAAAATGTTAAAGGACTACAATGCTTTATTTACGTGCTGGTCTGAGATTATGGACATTACGGATAAATGCCTGACTTGCCTGACATTAGCCGAAAGAGTCAGTTGTACATTTTCTATTAGACTTCTCTTACTTCGACTCTCAATCTTGTTCTCCATATTGTTATTTTTTTTTTTTTACTTTATAGTCAATAGTAGAGGATTCTGGTTATGAGAGCATCATTTTGTCGCATATGCGCCCAGTGTGTGAGCGTGTGCTAACTTAGATGAAAGTAGCGAATTGCTTCTGTTCCTGTTCCTTCGCAAATCATCCCCCCCAACCCCCTCCCGCCTCTTCTGGGGAGAGGCGGGTGTGGGGGTGGGGGTGGGGGGTATGATTTGCGAAGAAACAGAAGCTGGTTTCTGCGAATAAAATCAAGATCTTTCATGTACATGCACCTATTTTTGCGTCACGAAGCTGGTAACAGCGGTGGCAAGTTTACTGTTGACAGCGCCTCATGCCTGGTATCTGTGAACGGCGGCCTTGACTTTGAGACCAAGGACACATACTCCTTGACCCTCCAGGCTTGTGACCTTGACCCGTCGCCGCTGTGTTCCACTCAAGGGTTTGATGTGGATATCGTTGACAAGAATGAACCGCCGGTAAGAGTTTGGAGAGAGCAGAGCAGTGAGGCCGGCTTTGAAGGCAGAAGGCAGTAACAGTCCTATTTTGTGATTTTTATTGTAAGATACACTGAAAATGTTGCGTTTAACAAACATGGATACAGGGCAGCGTAATCAGTACATTACTTGGATACCACAAATACAACATAAATGGAAGAGGCCTACATTTTAACTTATTCGAGATGTGCCGCCTCCGGATACGCGGCTTATGCCGCGTATCCGGAGGCGGCGCGTCTCGAATGAATGAATGAGCTATTTCTATTGAGGATAAGGAGAATATTTCCTGCTAGCAATAGATGGTCGCGGGACCGTCACAATTTGGAAACAGCGTTGCATTATGTTCACGGTCTTTTTGAGGAGTTACATTTACGTAACTCTGACGGGACAATCGCGCCTGAGGCATTTCGTGCTCAGCGCGACTTCGCGGCAACGGCCCATGAATAGCTCACATGAGCTCTTCTCTGAAGACCTATGAGATTGTACTGCGACGTCTATGCGACCTTTAAATGAGCCATAAAGTGTGACTGTCACAAAGCAGAGCTCATCCCCAAAAGACCGATGAGATAGTGCTGCGATGTTTATGCGACCTTTGTATAAAACCAAAATGGACTATCATGAATGAGAGGGCACACAATGGTCACACTTACGGATCTGTGGATGTTAGTTGCCCTTGCCACGGATATATAAAACATCCATTCACCCATCCATTCATCCAACCCGCCCACCCACCCACCCAACCCATCTGCCCGTCCATCCATCCATCATCCAGCAATATACCCAACACATTTTAAAACTTATTTTTAGGCACGTTTCACAAATAAATAGCGCATGCTCTCTCTCTCTCTCTCTCTCTCTCTCTCTCTCTCTCTCTCTCTCTCTAGCGGAGTGAGTTCGAGCTCACGAATGTAGCACACCAAAAAAAGTTCAGAGTCAATTAGCGATGCAAAATTAGGCGATTTCGTCACTAATCAAAGTTCTACTGTTTGGATTTTACTACCAGTGTCTTGGCCTATCTACGCTGATCATAACGGTGTAAATTTGGACTTTGTGCGACCACAGACTTCTGCCATCTGACTGGTTTTCCTGTATCGCCATTGAACTGAGTACGACAATCGTCGGTGTGACTGTTAGTACAACACTGCCAGCTACGTGCACTGTGTAGTACTGTGTATTACTGTGTAGCACTGTTGTGTCAATCGAACTGTGCTAAGATGGCAGACAAAGAAGCTCTATCCGCATATCCACTCGAGGTCTCTGGAACTACACCACCTTTAGTTACTGTCAGTGACATTCAGCGTATAATCGACAAGCAGACACAGGTGATTGACGAGAAACTGGGGTCTCTTCGTGCTGACCTCTGTGATGTGCTGACCTCTATACAGGCGATTGGCACCGACATTGCTGACTTGAAGCAACGCGCTCGCAGCCTGGAGGACACCTGCAAGGAACTGACTGAGAAGCAGGAGGAGGTTTCCGAGTCTGTAGAAGACTTGCAGGAGGACATGGAAGATCTGCGGAAACGCTACGAGGAAGAACTAGACAAGCTAGAGGCGTTCTCACGTAGGGACAATCTGCGACTCTTTGGAATCGTGGAAACGCCAGGCGAGACCTTCGATTCCTGTGCCACTAAAGTACTGGAATGTCTGCAGGGCACAGTGCCAAATAAAACCTGGACTGAGGACGATTTGGTACGCGCACACCGGGTGGGGAACAAACCGGACTTTGCATCTGTAGCAGCCAACCGTGCCAGAGCCAACAACAAGCCCCGCCCCATGATCGTGAAGTTCGCGAGATGGAGGGACAAGATGGACGTCCTGACCAAGGGTCGTGCTGCACTCAAGCAAAAGGGGGTTAATGTTGCTGGTGACTTAACCAACCGGCAACATGAACAGATCAGACTGCACCGGGAGAAAGGAATGCGGGCGTACTACAAGGGAAACAAGCTGGTCGTCGCTGGACCCCTAGTTCAACGGAACCACGACACCGACAACTTCGGCCGCCGTCATGCGACAGACAACAGCGTCGACAGAAGACCGGACAACCGTATCCAAGGACTCGGTGCCGCCGCAGCTACTGGTCAGCAGGTCAACGCAACACCGGCACGTGCGCCACACTTGGTGTCCCCGTTACAGCCTTCACCTAAACCAGCGAAACGGCGCCGGCCACACAGTTCCCCTACAATTGAGGTCGGGGACGAATCCAGTGACCCGTGATATGTCGGCCAAGCCGCGTCTCCCACCTCAATTGCACGGGATGTGTCACCGATGCGCGCGTGTGTTGTAGAGCAGCCAGTAGATAATGTGTTGCATACACTTACCTTTCTGTCATGGAATGTTGATGGACTGTGGAGCAAGCTATCTGACCCAGACTTTCTACAATATGTAAGTAATTATGACATTGTGTGTTTGTTTGAAACATTTTTAGACAATGCTTTCGTCCCGCCTGACTGCTGGTCTGATTTCACGTGTTTTTCCCTACCTGCAGTCAAACTGTCACGTCAAGGAAGAAGCTCGGGAGGTGTTGTTGTGTTAGTAAAAAATGTGTATGCCAAGTTTGTTTTCCAAGTGAACATGACATGCGCTCAAAGTGTCTTTCTCAAACTTGACAGATCATTGTTTGGTACTGAATGCGATGTGCTTTTGGTCGCGTGCTATGTTCCGCCCAAGGATTCACCATTTTATAGACAATTACCGTACGACTGCCTGTTGGAAGAATTAGAACAGTGTCTTGCTAGTGCCCTCGAGCAATTTGGAGACATTCATTTCCTAATGTGTGGTGATTTTAATGGTAGAACTGGGGATTTGCAGCCTAATCCATATTTGTTTCAGCTTGATCCTGATGAAACACTACTAACTAATACCGCTCTATTTGAACCTTCACGATTTACTGAAGATATGACTGTAAATACATTTGGAAGAAAACTATTAGATTTGTGTGCATGTTTTGAACTGATGATTCTGAATGGGTTCTGTAGCCCTGATCTGTCAAAGCACCTGACATTTATTTCTCCCACTGGTTGTAGTATTAATGATTATTTTGTTGCATCTCCTGACTTTATTTGTTTGTGTGACAAACTTGAAGTTGGCGAGAGGATAGAGTCTGTACACATGCCACTGGTCCTTACTGTGTCTTGTGTACGTGTATCACCCCACAACGATGTTTCTGATGATGATACGCAGTGTTTTTCATTTGATAAGATTATCTGGGAACCTGCTAAGGCCCAAACGCTCAGCGACAGTTTAACTACTCCTGCATTCCAGGATGCTCTAGTAGCTGCTACTGCTGAGATCGATGATGATATTAATAGTGCATTAGACATTTTCACATGTGCTATCAAAGACGCTGCTAGTTGCATGACAAAACAATTTCATTCCTCCACTGGCAATACACACAAAACAAACACCGCTAGTCACCCCTGGTTTGACCAGGAATGCAGAAATGCAAAAATGCGAACGCGTAAAGCCTTACGTACATACACAAAAAATAAAACCATGGAAAATAAAGCATCGTTTGTTAATGAGAGAAAACAATACAAGAGATTACTTAGAGCTAAAGAAGTTAATTTTAAGAGGGAAGCTGTTGACAAAATTCTTGAGTATAGACATAACTCTCAGGCATTTTGGAAGGAAATAAAGAAATGGAAAAGAAAACGTCGTTTAAGAAACAATATAACAAAGAAGCAGTGGTTTGATCACTTCTCTAGCATTCTAAATGAAAACATAGCACAGCAAGAGAATAATGATGATGTATATTTTTCAGAAGACTCTTGAGTCTGATGAAGCCTTATTTCATGACCTAGATATCAACATAGAAGAAGCAGAAGTTATTGCTGCTATAAAACATGCCAAAGCAGGTAAGGCCCCCGGGCCTGATGGAATTATAAATGAAGTTCTTAAAGCCTCCAACCCAGCTATCATCTCCTTTCTCACTAAGTATTTTAATGCTCTATTCAACAAAGGGTTGTTCCCCAGCGAATGGTCTAAAGCTATTATTTTCCCACTCCACAAGAAAGGAGATGTAAATAATCCAGATAATTATCGTGGTATTGCTCTCATTAGCTGTGTTAGTAAACTGTATACCTACATTTTGAACAGAAGGTTAACAGACTGGGCTGAGGAACATAATATTCTGTCTGAAACACAAGCCGGGTTTAGGAAATCCTACTCTACTGTGGACCATATATTTACACTTTATGCTATTGTTCAAAAACAACTTCTACAAAATAAGAAGGTTTATGTGGCTTTTGTTGACTTCCGCAAAGCTTTCGATACTGTTAAAAGAGGTGTGCTTTGGAATATTTTATTGAAGGCGGGAGTGCGCGGCAAAATGCTTTCAGCTATGAAGGCAATGTATGACTCGGTGAAATTTTGTGTTAGAGACAGCCTGAATTGTACAGCGTTTTTTGAGTGTTTCCAAGGTTTAAAACAAGGATGTTTAGCATCGCCGACATTGTTCTCCTTTTTGATTAACGAGCTTGCTGTGTACATTATTGAAAATGGTAAACATGGTTTCCAACTAAAAGCCGATGCAGCAGAACTGTTTTTGTTGATGTTTGCAGATGACATTGCTTTGTTTTCATCAACCCCCAATGGCCTTCAGACTCAGCTGAACAATTTATACAAAGAAGCATCTAAGCTTGGTTTGTCTGTTAACCTAGACAAGACAAAAATAATTGTGTTTCGAAATGGTGGGTATTTGTCAAAATATGAGAAATGGATTTACGGGGGAACGAGGGTAGAAGTTGTCAATATGTATAAGTACCTTGGGTTAAACTTTACCACACGTTTGAGTTTAAACACATCCGTTGATGACTTAGTGACTAAGGCAAAAAAATGTGTAATCGATATTTTCTGTATGTTGAAGAAAATTAACTGCGCTAGTCCTGATGTTTTTTTCAAGCTGTTTGATGCGCAGGTTGTCCCAATTTTGTTGTATGCCTCAGAAATTTGGGGTATAAACGAGTGTGCCGAAATTGAAAGAGTCCATACATTTGCATGTAAACGTTTTCTTAATGTCAACTTCCGCACACCGAACCTGATGGTTTATGGTGAACTTGGTCGATATCCCCTGTCAGTATTAACGTCAGTAAGATGTGTTTCCTACTGGCTTCGACTCTGCGCTTTACCTGTTACTAGATTTGCAAATATGGCTTATCATATGCTTAAGGATTTAGACGATAAAGGGAAAGAAACATGGGTGTCAAAGATAAAGAATTTGCTTTTCCGAAATGGGTTTGGTCATGTATGGATTTCACAAGGTGTTGGAAACAGGAATGCTTTTATAAACAAGTTTAAACAAAGGATGGTTGATTGTGCCAAACAAAACTGGTCATCAAAGCTTTCTGAGAGTGAACGTTTTACTGTGTATCGTAGTTTTAAACATACACTTGTCCAAGAAAATTATTTTGAACTGGTTAAGCCAACCTATGTCAAAAATCTATACATTAAATTTAGACTTGGCATAACCGAATTGCAAAGTAACAAACAAAGATATAGTACTCCCAATGCTGTAACGAAAGTGTGTCCATTGTGTGCCAAGGCTGTGGAAGATGAAGTTCACTTTATGTTTTATTGTCCATTCTATGATGAACTGCGAGCCAAATACCTATGTAAGTTTGACCTTGTGGAACTCAGAAAGAAAGAATTGTGTATCCTAGACACTACCAACCCGCAGTCTATTGCCGATTTAGCAAGATTTGTATGTCATGCTTTTAAACTCCGTAGCAGCATGCTTGTATGATTCCACGTGCAAACTGTGGTTCTTACTCCGACCTGGTCTGTGTAGTACACGGCTGTGGCCTGGATTTGGATACCGCATTTTACATGTAGGTCAAAAGTGGCTATTATGTGCTGGCGTAGATCGAATGGAAATGTGTGTGTGTGTGTGTGTGTGTGTGTGTGTGTGTGTGTGTGTGTGTGTGTGTGTGTGTGTGTGTTGATATAAACATCGCCTTATGGCCTTTATATACACCTGAATTATAAATTATGTAATGTCTCACTCCATTGTATGGACAATTTGTCTGAACAATAAACTGTCTGAGTCTGAGTCTGAGTCTCTCTCTCTCTCTCTCTCTCTCTCTCTCTCTCTCTCTCTCTCTCTCTCTCTCTCTCTCTCTCTCTCTCCGTATCTCCAGCTAATCTGTCATTCATCCATCCATCCATCCATGATTGTACAACTTTGCTACATATAAATACCACATGCTCTCTCTCTCTCTCTCTCTCTCTCTCTCTCTCTCTCTCTCTCTCTCTCTCTCTCTCTCTCTCTCTCTCTCTCTCTCTCTCTCTCTCTCTCTCTCTCTCTCTCTCTCTCTCTCTCATCTCTTATCGCTCCTTTAAACACTTCTGTGAGTCGGCCTTTCTAGCTGATCTTAACCAAACACAATTTGACATTGTACACAATGAAGACAATCCTGACACTGCTTTGGATCTCTGGTATAATCTTTTCAACAGTGTGCTTAATAAGCATGCCCCTTTACGAAAAAAGAGAGTAAAAAATCATACGTTACCGACTTGGTTAACACAAGATATTATCCAAGCGATGGAACTTCGTAATAACTTAAGAAAACAAAAACAGTTTTCTGAGTACAAACGCCAACGAAACCGTGTCAAATCAATGGTGCGAAGGGCTCAAAAAACTCTGTTCGAACGAATGGTAAGGGAGAACAGAGAAACATCTTCTCTCTGGCGAGCGCTTAATCTTATCACCAGAGGCAACAGTAGAAGATCATCCGCTATCCCCTCTCAGCTCAACGCAGACACTTTTAACAAACACTTTCTGTCGGTTGCCCAGTCAGTAAACTCCTCATCCAAAACGTCAAGTACATATTCGTGTCCTGAGGCTCTACTTAACTTTTGTTCGCAAAGGACAGTGGATAAGTCATCCTTTTGTATTCCCCCTTTAGCAGTGCACGAGGTTGGCAAGCTTATAAATTCACTAAAAAACAAGAAATCGTCCGGACCTGATGAGATTAGCCCCAAAATACTTAAACTTTCCCTTCCTTACACAATTGAATCACTAACCTACATCTATAATTTGTGTATTCAACACAACACGTTTCCTACTGAGCTTAAACATGCTAAAGTAATACCCCTGCCCAAATCTAAAGATCTTACGGACGTGAATAACTACAGACCTATATCCCTTTTGTCTTCCTTGTCAAAACCACTTGAAAGACATGTTCACAAACATCTCTACCAGTACCTTGATACCTGTAATCTTCTACATACCCATCAGTCAGGCTTTAGACCAAAACATTCGTGCCATACGGCATTAACAAGACTTGTTGACACCTGGTTAACTTCTATAAATCAATGTCAAATGATTGGGACAGTCTATCTCGATTTCAAAAAAGCCTTTGATCTTGTAGACCACAACATCCTTTTGTCTAAACTTCAAGCATATTTATGCAATGCAGATGCCGTATCGTTTTTTAATTCCTACCTCAGCGGTAGGAGGCAAAGAGTTTTCTTAAATGGTAACTACTCGTCCCACGGTATTGTCACGAGCGGCGTGCCTCAAGGCTCTGTCCTCGGGCCATTGCTCTTCTGTGTATTCATAAATGATCTACCACTGCACCTGAGTAGTAACCAAACCTCGTGTGATTTGTTTGCGGATGACGCAACTCTTCATACGCCTGATCATAGTGTTAATGCGATTAATACACGTCTGCAAAAAAGCATGCAGGAGGTTTCTCACTGGTGCGATTCTAATTCAATGGTTCTTAATCCATCTAAAACAGAATGCATGGTGATAGCCACACGTCAAAGACATCAGCTGCACCCACTTTCTCTTGATCTAACAGTAAACGGCAAACCAGTCCAACAGGTATCTCAACACCGTCTCCTTGGGGTCACGGTAGATGATCAACTTAAGTGGAAAACTCACATTAGCAGCGTATGTAAACGTGTCTCAAAAAACCTTTATATGCTATCAAAGTTGAAATTCATTACCGATGTAGAGACGCGTACAATTTTCTATAACGCCCATGTAAAGTCGCACATAGACTACGCATCAACAGTGTGGGATGGTTCAAGTGAAGTGCATTTAAAGAGGCTGAATACTTTACACAGGAGGGCTGCTAAACTTATCCTACCGGATCCTCAAATAGCAACGGAAAAAAAACTTGAAGTTCTTGGTATGCTTCCCCTGAAGCAGCACCTTATATGTAACAAAGCCATTTTTATGTATAAGCTGTGTAAACAAAAAGGGCCCCGTTATCTTGACCCATTTTTTTCAGTAATTTCCTCACGACATCCCAGACTGGGGCGGCACTATCAGGTTCCGCGGCCTCGCATTGACATCTTTAAATCTAGCTTAACATACTCAGGTAGTACTCTCTGGAATTCGATTCCATGTAACCTTAGAAGTATGTCCCTGCCCTCCTTTAAAGACGGCCTCTTCAAATATCTAAAATAATCCAGCTTTACATGCGGAAAACTGCATGTTCTTAGAATACATATATCGGCATGTGCATTGACTCCATGTCTGACAAGTAATACCTGCCTTGATGTACTGGCACGCGTATGGCGTGCGTATGTTTGTGCGTATGTGTGTGTGTGTATGTGTGGCTGTGTGCATTCGTGCGTATGGGTGTGTGATCGTGTGTGTGTGTGTGTGTGTGTGTGTGTGTGTGTGTGTGGGTGCGTGCGTCTGTGTGCGTGTGTGCGTTCATGCGTGTGGTCACGTTATGTGATCGTGTGCGTGTGTGCGTGGTCTGTCATAATGTGGCAGATTGCACACGCGTACGCGCACGCACGCACGCATGAGCGCAAGCACGCGCACACCATGTGCGCGATTTATGCAATTTATATGTTGGAATTTTTTATTCATAATGTTTTTTAAATTCTCTTTAAAGGTTTTTTAACACATTTTCTTTCTTTTCTATCGCGCTATATTCATCAGTATTTTGTTTGCTAGCACATAATTGAATTCCTTAGAGTAGTGTGTGTGTGTGTTTGCGAGTGAACATGCGTGCGTGTGTATGTGTTTGACCTAGTTATGTTTTAGACCATTGTTTTGTTTATGAAAACGTTGATAAGTAGTTTGTAGCAACGGCAAGTTTGAAAATTGGTCTTGTAACCAAATACTTCTACCGTTGTAAAATAAAAGTTCATTGTTCATTGTTCATTGTTCATTGTTCTCTCTCTCTCTCTCTTATACAAGCGCGCTGCTAAGCTTATCCTCCCTGATCCGTCTTTATCCACTGATGCCAAGCTGCAGGCCATCGGACTTCTCCCTCTGGTTAAGCACCTCGCACTAAACAAATGTGTACTGATGCACAAAATTCTTAACGGGATAGCTCCACCTTACTTATCTAGGCTTTTTTCGCCAACTGAAAAAAAATACAGCACCTCCAGGAACAATCTCTCTATAAAAAGGCCCCGTATAGACCTGTTCAAATCTAATAAATCAATCCAGACCAAAAAGGTGACTGCCAAGCGTGTGAAATGCCACATTCCTTCTGCATATGAAGATAAGTAGCGGCTAATGTCTCTGTTTGTTTGTCTATTTTGACAAAGGGTATTTACCCGAAATATTAATAAATTGTGTTGTACCGTTTTTTTCTAAGCGTGTTTCTTTCTCCGTTGGGTACTTCTGTTCAAATCTAGCCTGTCTTATTCAGGTGCTCTTTTATGGAATTCGCCTCCTCCCACTATTCAACAAACCACGTCCCTCTCTCTGTTTAAAAGTAGAGTACATGATTACCTTCCTAAGACATCGTTATGCTGATCCTTTCTTCTTCTTTGTTTTTTGACATAATACGCTTCATGTTTTTTTTTTCTTTGTTTTTTTTCATCTAGCCTCCAAATTGTTTGTTCAGTTTTCTAACTTGTTTTTGATAGTACACAAAATATCATACCTACTTATATGTTAGATAATTATGTGCGCACGTACGTGTGTATGTGTATGTACAAAAGTGCGCATGTGCACGAGTACATGTATACGTGTGTCTGTGTGCGTGTGTGTATGCGTGTGTGTGACGTTTATTATTAGTTAGTTTTTGCTGTTTGGTTGGTGTTCCTTAAGTAGCTTAGCAAGACAGATTGTAAGAAAGGCCTGCGCGCCTAATATCTCAATCCTTGGAAATTAAAGTTTCGTTCGTCTCGTTCGTTCGTTCGTTCGCTCTCTCTCTCTCTCTCTCTCTCTCTCTCTCTCTCTCTCTCTCTCTCTCTCTCTCTCTCTCTCTCTCTCTCTCTCTCTCTCTCTCTCTCTCTCTCCGTGTCTCCAGCTAATCTGTCATTCATCCATCCATCCATCCATTGTACAGATTTGCTACTTATAAATACCACATGCTCTCTCTCTCTCTCTCTCTCTCCTCTCTCTCTCTCTCTCTCTCTCTCTCTCTCTCTCTCTCTCTCTCTCTCGCTCGCTCTCCCCAGCAGCAAGTCATCCATCCATCATTCCATCCATCCATCCTTCTATCAGGCCACTTTATAAAATTTCAAATACAAGCGATAAATTTTGTTCGAAACCTCAGTAGCTGAGCTGACACTTCGCACCACGTGAATGTCCTGTGTTTGTCTTGTACTGTGTTTGTCTTCAGTGTGTATGTGTGTGTGTCACGTGAGCGTGCGTGTTGGGTTCAGTTCGCAGCGCTTTGAGCCGATTCGCAGAATTGGGAAAAGCGCCTATATAATAACCGATATTATTATTATTATTATTATTATTATTATTATTATTATTATTATTTTCGGTCTATTTATTTACATGCATTTTCTGCTTCTGTGTCTCTGGCTGTCTGTATCAAGGTGTTACGTTTGTGGTTGTGTTATTCTTTTGAGAGCGTGTGTGCGTTGATCGTGGTAGGGATCAGATGTTCATTTGAGTTGTTCTGGATAGGAATTACGTGCATTTTTTGGTTTAAGTCATTTTCTTTTGCTTGGAGAATGTGTGATCAATTTCTGTTATTTCTTCAGTTGCCACATTCCTTCTGCATATGAAGATAAGTAGCGGCTAATGTCTCTGTTTGTTTGTCTATTTTGACAGAGGGTATTTACCCGAAATATTAATAAATTGTGTTGTACCGTTTTTTCTAAGCGTGTTTCTTTCTCCGTTGGGTACTTCTTTGCATTTCACACGCTTGGCAGTCACCTTTTTGGTCTGGATTGTTTATGACAATTTGTGTACATGCGCAATGTTTTCTGCAAGTCACAAGCAAAGTTTGCGTCGTCGTTGACGAAAGGAGCATCTGTCGAGGGCGCTATTGTGAAGGCGTGTTTGCGTGTTGAGGTGTCAGTTTCAGAGCCACTGCGCAAATCCAAGATTTGATCGTTCGGGTCAGAAATCGATTGAAAGGTTTTTGAATGAGCATCGGTACCTGGAGCATGCACGCGCGTTCATTCCCAGACAACATATCACATGATTTAAAAAAAATGGACAATTTTACATCAAAATCTGATGCAGTTTTCTCTTGAATTCAAACTTGCGCCAGGCACCGTGAAAAAGGGCAGGAAAAGATTTTTTCAACGATACCAAATATAGAACTGTGCGTTCTATCTTTGATTTGCGCAAGCGGTTTTTATAACACCACTGATGCGTGGCTCTGTGTGGGGCTCTCACGGACAGCTGATCAACTTTTGTTTTACGCTTATCCCTGCTCCACATTCGGCGGTGCTACAAATACATCTTTCTTTGCAGAAAAAATCAAACAAACAGCATAGAACTGTAGTCCGGATGATGCTTTATTCGTCCATATTCTATTTTTGTTATGCGTGGTATATTATGAGAGCCGTTCTGGTTGCAAAATAGCTAGATATCGCTGTACGGCACTATTGTTACCCACTGTTGTATAGGGACGGACCTACCTACTCTTACAAATGTAGCGTGCTGCCTGAACGTGTGAATGTTGCACGCATTTTCCGACCTCATTCTGATCTGGGGATGACCTCTATTTTGGAAGTATGAGATTACATACTCAGAAATATTGCTCGAATCTTTTGATTTTTCTACATATCAGACACAAAACAAACAAACAAACAAACCAAAACAAATAAAAACAACCAACCAACCAACCAGCCAACTGACCAAACAAACAAGCATATAACAAGAACAAACAAACATGCAAGCTAGCACGCAAGCAACCAGCCAACCATACAAACAACCAAACAACCAAACAACCAACCAACCATCCAACCAACCAACCAACCGAACAAACAAACAAGCAAACAAACAAACAAACAAACAAATAAAAAAACCCAAGCAACGTTATAAAATACTTTTTGTCAAGGTTTTCAACATCCCCGTCAGTTTGCCATCAGTAACGGAGAACCAGCCTTCAGGAACTCTGGTGTTCGAGTGCTCAGTATCTGACGAGGACAGCCCTTTACTACCTCGAGGACAGCACGCCTTCTCCATCAAATGTAAGCCCTCTCTGACCAGCCTTTTACTACAATGTACTCCGAAAAAGCGAGCACCATCTAAATGCAAGACGCAGAGAACTTCATGAGCCCCCGCATCTGCGGGGGCTCATGAAGTTATATGCATCTTGAAATTTATATCCGTATTCCTTGCATGGATGGGGTTAATTTGCGTTGGACTTTGCCATATATATAGAAGACACAATTCGTGTGCGCTGACAGTGACGGGGGAGACAGGTCAAAATGTTGAAGCTCGACACGTGTGCTGAGGCCGTAAGGTCCCAAATCACATACCAGTACACATATGTCCGCCAAAGTTTTCCAAACACTTTTCTGCTTATTTCGACCCATACCACGAATAAAACTAGTATAATGCCATATTCAGTGCCAGCGTTGAAAGTTATCGGTCATTTCTTTACTAGACAACTTTCCAATAAATTTTTCATTTATAATCAAATGTTGATAAAATGTTATTTTTTTCAAACGGGATCTGAAAACCTTTTGGTTTTGAGTAGCTCTTTTAAGCGTTTTATGTTAACATTCAAGGATGTGTACTCATTGCCACTGTCATTTTGATTCATTTATTTCTATGATTTTTTTTTCAGCCGGAAACGACGACGGGGCTTTCACCTTGAAGTCACCTTGTCGAGTAGAAACGACACGACCCTTGGACATAGAGCAGCAAAAGAAATACAGCATCGAGATAGAGGTCACGGACCTTGACCCTGACAGTCCTCTCAAGGCCACTAACGTATTTCAAGTCAAAGTCAAGGACGAAAATGACAACACGCCGGTAAGTAATCTCATTGTTACATTAATGTCATTAGAACACAGAAAGCAACATCCAATGCAAGAGGCAGCGATCCTCATGAGCCCTGCAGTTGCGGGAGCCCATGAGGATCTATGCCTCTTGTTAGACTCATTCATATCCGCATACTTTAGGCAGACGGAGTTATTCAGCAGTAAATCTGCAATGATTTGAGATTCAGCATTTCTAGACGCTGGCAGCGTTGCAATTTGAGATACGGATGGCCCTTGTTTGTCATTAACGCCTTCACTGCCAGTGGACGCAGATAATGTTATGAAATCTTTGTTAACCCATTCGAGTCGTGCCGCATCGGATTCGGCACTTCTCGAATGGGTTAACTTAACACCAAAGAGCCCCAGCCGTCCAAGGCACATGGATACACAGTGGTTCCAGCAATAGGCATAGATCCTCTTGAGCCCCCGCAGCTGCTGGGGCTCACGAGGATCTGTGCATCTGGCAGTTGGGTTATGTTTACTTTTCTCGGCAGTGAAGGGATTAATGAGGATTTATTTGCGAGTGTCATGTATAGGGATATTGACGTTTCTTAAGTGTGGTAAAGACTTGTGCGACATTTCAGCATGAAATATTTTTTTAACATATATGTACATCGTGTCTTAAGACCTTTCTTTTAGTCTGGCTGGCCAGATTTTTATCCATCCCTTCGGGATATGGCCTTAGTCGCCTGCTCGGCGGTAAACCCAAATAACTAACTAACTAATCTTTTGTGTGGTCCGTTTTAGGCTTATATTTTCTCATTTGTAATATATTGCAGTACTTTACGGATGTACCTGCCATGCCCATCGTGGTCCCCGAGGACACAGTGGTGGGTATTCCCTTCTGGAACTGCTCTGGCCAGGACGATGATGTCGACTTCGAGCTCAGTGGACAAGTGACGTATACAATAACAGGTACTGCAGAGACAGTAGATTTGAACAAACAAATAAACAAACAAACAAACAAACAAAAACAAACAAAAACAAACAAACAAATAAACAAACAACACACAAACAGTCCACCAGCCAACCAACCACCCAACCAGCCAACCAACCAACCAACCAACCAACTAACCAATCAATCAATCAATCAATCAATCAATCAATCAATCAATCAATCAATCAATCAATCAATCAATCAATCAATCAATCAATCAATCAATCAATCAATCAATCAATCAATCAATCAATCAATCAACCAACCAACCAACCAATCAATCAATCAATCAATCAATCAATCAATCAATCAATCAATCAATCAATCAATCAATCAATCAATCAATCAATCAATCAATCAGTCAATCAATCGATCATCAAATAAACAAGAAAAAAGGAAGGAACGAACGAACAAATAAATGCACAAACGAACAAACAAGCCTAAACCAAACCTCAAGAATTACGTACTTGCCGCAAAATATGGATATAGGATGATTTGTCAACCTTATTGCCCGATATACTTAGCGCCGCGCTGTCCATTATCTGTCATTTTGCGGAACACACGTACAGTATTTATAAGACAAATAACGATGGTAAGAAGCGTACAAGCGACGACAACGAAGACGACATCGACAACAACAAAAGCAACATGCAACTAAAACACAATTCAAACCCCCCCTCCAAAAACAACAACAACAACGACAACGACAAATGCAATACCAGCAATACCAACAACAGCTCTTTGAAAAAATCGAGATAGATGTATCCGTGCATTTTTCTTACACCATTTCTTTTTTCAGCTGGGAACAATCAGGCGTTTTTCATGCTGAACTCGACAGACTGCCGACTGAGTCTCCTGAAGGCCCTTGACTACGAGACGAAGACCTTGAACTTTAACATCACCATTCGACTCTCTGACCTTGACCCCGTGGCTCCAAGAAGCGTGCATCAAATGTTTCAGTTCTGCGTGCAGAATGTGAACGACAATGAACCGGTACTTGTTTCCCCCCCCCCCCCCCTTTAATCTTTATCATTCGGAATACACCAGTGTGTGAAATAAGTTGGACTAAAATAGATCAAGGTAGTGCCATAATAGCTTGGCGCCTCTTGAGGCGCCACGCTATTCTGGCACCACCCTTGAACTAAAGCCATTGGTCTATATCCGTATCTGTAAGTACTATAATGTAGCTTGCATATTGCAGTATGCAAATTTGAAGCATTTAGCCTCAGTATGATATAGGTTAAACCCCATCACTGTCGTTACAAAATGAACACGATCCAACTGCAAGAGATATAGATCCTGAGTCGCGGTGCTCATGAGGATCTATGCCTCTTGCTGAGACCAGTTTGTATGTCTCTTGAACGGTTGTAGCTTTCGGTCATTGAATGAACAAAGATTTCAGAAACAAAATATTAATGTACGTAGTGTGACAGGAAAGAGATTAATTGCCTTCAGTTCTCAAAACATCTTATTCTAGTCTATTCAATTCCAAAATAACTGTATAGTTCCAAGCTAGGAAACGCGTCTTTTGACACGAGATTCATAGATGTAAATAAGTATGTCCCATTTGTTCTGCGTGCACGATTTGTTAGACGCACTTACACGTTTCACTACTTAGTGACGCAGATTCAACCGATGGTCACAATGCTCGAGAGAAGGAGAAACATTCACTCCAAGGCGCACAAAAAGAACACTAAAGTAAAAAGGGTTGACTGTGGGATTATGAGATATGATCACTCACGAGAGACTGTCGAGGGCTAGTCTACCTCAGGAAGGCAAACGACAGAATGTCCGTTTTTGTGAAAAGCAAGATTTTCATTGTATTACAATGAAAATCTTGCTTTTCACAAAATGAACACCTGTCTCTCGCCTCTCTATGGCACTAGTGTCTTTCTTTGTCTCATTTATCTTAACAGCAAGACAGCTTGTCCAGTCTTTGACAGCTTTTTAGATCTGTA
This sequence comes from Semisulcospira habei, assembly GCA_036245525.1. Taxonomy (NCBI): domain Eukaryota; kingdom Metazoa; phylum Mollusca; class Gastropoda; family Semisulcospiridae; genus Semisulcospira; species Semisulcospira habei. Next base: position 152,842,116 of record BTPG01000003.1, read on the forward strand.
ACTCATTCGAGACGTGCCGCCTCCGGATACGCGGCATAAGCCGTATATCCTGAGGCGACGCGTCTCGAAAGAGTTAACATGACTAAAAAAAAAAATTCCAACATCTTATTGGGAGTATATCAACTTTACTAGCCTTCTTTAGCCAATGTTACCATGTGGCAAGATGCAAAAATAGCATCACAATTTTACAAATTTCTGTGCAGATATGGGTGGCGACGATCGACAAGAAAACCTCAATCATGGAGAACTCGCCGCTGAACGTTTACCTAGGCCAATGTTCTGCCACGGACGCTGATCCCGTCCAGGATCATTCGGGCCTCGTTCGATACCGGATTAAAGGTACGGGAACCATAACAAAACAAAACAAAACAAAACAAAACAAAACGAAACAAAACATACAATTCAATACAATACAATATATATATATATATATATATATATATATATATATATATATATATATATATATATATATATATATATATATATATATATATATATATATATATATATATATATATATATATATATATATATATATATATATAATTATTGGTGACTAAACCACAGATGCCTGGTCTCACAATTTGCGATTAGAGAGGTTACGTTTAACAACGAACTAGTGCAAAGTCACGGCGGATAGCCAGCTTGTGCCATAAGCATAGACAACACTCGAAACATCTCCAAGAGGCATAGATCCTCATGAGCCCGGGGGGCTCATGGGGATCGATGCTTCTTGGAGATGTTTGGAATATTGAATGTTTATGGTCAAGCTGGCTATTCACGAAGGATTTGCTCTCGTTCGTTGTTGGGAGTTGTTTCTCCGGGTACTCCGGCTCTTCCTCCCCCTCCACTTTGGTATCAGCTTCAGCCCACTTAATCAAATTTCAAATACAAACGATCTTGAATTTCCAAAAACTACAGTAGCTCGCTTGAGCTTGCCCTTAGCACCACGTGAATGTTCTGTGTTTACGTACTGTGTGTGGGTGTATGCGCGTGATTCACGTGAGCGTGCTTGTTGGGTTCAGTTCGCGGCGGCACTTTGAGCCGATTTTCAATTGGGATAAAGCGTCTATTTAATGCGCTTATTATTATTATTAGTTGTTCTTTGCAAACCAAGCCTCACTATTGTCTGCGACTTCGGACCTGAAAATCACACAGCTATCCGAAGAATGAACACCTCGGATACCTGTGTGAAGGAAAAGGAAAACACATGTCATTCACACAAGCATATAATGCTTGTATGAATAGAAAGTTTTTTTCTTAAACTTAATTCATTGTGCCCGAGGTACGAAATACCACATTTTGGAGTTATCCTCTGAGGACTGCATTACAATTCAGGAGACAGATCGAGCATGATAGTTCAAGGGTGGTGGCAGAATAGCTTGGCGCCTATAGGCGCCAAGCTATTCTGCCACCACCCTTGAACTATCATGCTCGAGCCATATCTTGCTGTGGTGTGTCGCGGGCAGAATGAGTTAATCTTTATCGTAAAATGCGTCATAAGCGCTTTTTTTCTGACAGTTTTCTTCCCTCTATATGCATGTGTGCGCGCGTTTGTCTATACTTTAACCGAGTCGTATTAAATGGTAATCAAAATACTCTCCAGTTGCTGGCTCTGACCCTTTCGTTCTTTATCATATACTGTAAGCTGCTAAAAATGAATTGAACTATTCCAGTTGTATGCATTACACTTTGTAAATTCTTCGTACTACAAATGCATAATAAAAGTTGCTTTTTTCCCCGGCCTACCAAAAGCTAAGTTTCAAATTGTGTACTTGTTTGTATGTTTGTTTGAAAAACAGACACACAATCAAGTACATAATCAACCCCAAATATGAATAAATTGTGTTGTAACAGTCATTTCTCTGCGCGTTTTATTTTTATCCGCTGGGTTCTTCTCTACAAATAGATTATAGTCCGTTATTTACTTGTTTGTTTCGTTTTGTGTGCGTGTTTACAGCTGGCAACAAACTGAACCTGTTTTACCTTGACCCGTACACGTGTGAAATGTGGGTCAACGGTCTCCTTGACTACGAGGACGACAAGAGTCACACGCTCAAGATCGAAGCTTATGACCTTGACCCACTGTCCCCAGTCACCAGTAACGCGATGACAGTGAAAATCAGCATTGAGGATGAGAATGACATGAGGCCGGTAAGAAAAATATATCAATATTCATCACTTTAGATTAACGTCTTGTAGTGGCGCAACCTTTTGCAGGTTGGCTTAGTGGTTCCTACGCTATATCGACCCGGAGTCACGTTGACGTGTGCCGTAACAAACCGGGGTCACTCAGGCGTGTTTGTTTGTTTGTTTGTGTGTGTGTGTGTGTGTGTGTGTGTGTGTGTGTGTGTGTGTGTGTGTGTGTGTGTGTGTGTGAGTGTGTGTGTGTGTGTGTGTGTGTGTGTGTGTGAGTAACTCACCAAAATGACTCTCACGCCAGATCGACCCGGGTCACTTTGGCATATACGCCAAAGTGACCCTGGTCGATCTGATGTGAGAGTCATTTTGCTATGATACGCAGAGAGAAGGCAAATGAAGCCAAATTGCATGAGGCAAACATCTTCACGCGAGAGGGGTGGCAGAGCGGGAAGGAGAGACTCCTGAAAATATTTGAATCCTGCTGGCCAAACTTACATTCTTGTTCCTTGGTTGGCAGGGCCGGATCCAGAGGGGGTGGGTTGGTGCTTTAATACTACAGCACCCCCCTCGGCTTAAAAAAAAAAAATCACTGCCAGTCCACAACATGGTCCGAGAAGGAGCTGGGTGCTTTAATGTTATTGCAGCACCCCCCTAGAACAGTTTCGGTTGTGGTGTTTTGATATATACTAGACCCTGGCAACAGAAACAAAAGTTGAGCACCCCCCTTTAAAACTGATTGATCCGTGACTGGTTGGGTAGGGGTTTGAATGGGTGGGATATCCACTGGCAGTGCAGAGGCATACAATGTGTGTCAGATATGATTCTAGTTTGTACACTAGTCATTTGTACACTAGTCATTTTAAATGGTATCGGATAGGATTTTGTTTAGTACAAATGTTTTAACTCTTTCGAGACGTGCCGCATCCGGATTCGCGGCTTTACCCCGCGAATCCGGATGCAGCACGTCCCAAAAGAGTTAATCCACCCATCGAGCATTCGTCGATTTTATTTTGTTATTGTTGTTGATGTAAGTTTATTTCGTGTATGTAGAAAGAAAAATAATCCCGAATGATCCTTTTTGTCGATGGTTTCACGCGAGATACAAGATGTCAACTGAAAATACCGGTTCATGTAGTCTCTGACATCTCTTTGTGCCAGCAATGCGTTGCCAACTTGATTGCGATGGAGGTGTCGGAAGCAACGCCGGCCAAGTCCATTGTCATGGCCTTGAACTGTTCTGACGTGGACGTTCGCGCCGCTGGCACTCTGCAGTATTCTGCACTGACAGGTTGGTTTCAGTTGCGATCAACATTTCACTGTTCAATGTTTTTATTTCTGGTCTTTTTCTCATTCGAGACGTGCCGCCTCCGGATACACGGCTTATGCCGCGTATCCGGAGAGGCACGTCTCGAATGAGTTAATCCCTTTACTGCCGAGAAAATTGAGCACCACCCAACTACAAGAGGTAGGGATCCTCATGAGATCCCGCAATTGCAAGGACTAATGAGGACTATAATATGCCACTTGCAGAAACCAGGTTGTATTAATGCGACATGTCTTGAATGAGTATTGAACGTGCTCTTGAAGGCAAACCTGGAAGATGTCTCAGGAATATATAGATCTCGTAAGCTTACATTAACAGTAATAATACTGCTACTGCTACTACTACTATATAATAATAATAATAATAATAATAATAATAATAATAATAATAATAATAATAATAATAATAATAATAATAATTATTATTATTATTTTATCATCATCATCATTATCATCATCATCATCATCACCATCATCATCATCATTTGTGTATTTTCTTTTTCAGACTCGGACGTCATGAAAGTGGACAAATTGACAGGAGAGATCAAGCTCTTACGCGAAGTAGACTGGGACACCGAAGCTCACGTGCACGACTTGCAAATTGAGGTCTCAGACAAAGGCACGCCGCCTAACGTCGCCACGACGACTGTGCGATTGGTCTTTGTGGACGCTGACGATATTGCGCCTGTCTGGGACGCTGCCGCGCCGTACTCTACCAGTAAGTGGTAGACAGACGTAGGATATTGTTGACCTCTACAAAAGACATCCGCAAAGGGCACAGATAGTTGCTGACCTTATTTAACTATGTTTTCGCCCGTTGTGAAGACCAAAATAACCCACGCGTAAAATGTCTGTTTTAAAAATGCATGAATAAATGTACTTAACCCTTTGGCTGTCGGTAGCTGTTTTTGTCGCGATGATTTCTGAAGTAATCATCGCGGCAAAAACCGCTACCGACAACCAAAGGATTAATTTACAATAAATAATATGTACAGGAGTGACGAAAACGTTTCACAATTGGGACAATTGGTTTCTGACACAGGTAAACTCCATGAATCCGCTCCGGATTGAGGGACCTTACATGTGAACATAGCGTGCATCATTCATTTTAATTGTTGATAAATTTAGTCGCTGCACGTATTTGTTTATTTTCTAGTAATTTTTTGTTTGTTTGTGATAAATGATGGTGAAAAAATTGCTCAAGTTGTCTTTGTGGAGGAACTGTTAAACGTCTCTTTAAAATAAAAAAAAAGAAAGAATACACAATTATAAGTTATTCACTTTCAACAATCAGTGTAATTGCAAATACTACAACAGACGTATTTTTTCAATTGTTCTAGATGTTACCGAAGGCACTATCCGTGGTTATCAAGTCGTGTCCATCAGAGCCACTGACGCTGACCAAGCCAACACCGCCGCTTCCACGGTTGTCTATGGGTTCGAAACCCAACCCACACCGGACTGGTTCGTCATTAACAAATACACCGGACACATTTTCACCAAAACTGACGTGGACGCTGACCTGCAGTCGAGTGTCAGTCTGCGAGTGTATGCTCATTCGTCAGACAGATTTGACGCAAGAGTGCTGACTAACGTCAGGGTCAGAATTAATGATGTCAACGACAGAAAGCCAGTCTTTCAAGAGGTAATTTGAAACAATATTTATTTAGAAGTTGGGATTCTCGTGCTCTAAAATATATTGTTCATATTTTGTTGTGGAACTGCCAATATACAGCTTACTAATTTTCTATTTGGAGATAAACTGTGCGAAGTATACTGACAAACAAAAGAAATGTTTTCAGATTTTGACAGAGGTGTCGCATTTCTTTTGCTCGACAGTATATATTTTAACTTGCACATGGTGGCGTTATGCTATATTGCTTTATTTCCTGCAAAAAGTTGCCATTCTGACTTTTAATAGTCATTGTTATTTCACTTGAAAAGACACTTTAATTTATTTTAAAACTATATCACGTTCCTGTTTGTGTCCATTTTCTATTATTTAAAAAAATGTGCCATAATTGTACTGTTGAATCTGCTCATAGAAACTGTACAGCGGCAAAGTGCGGGAGAACTCAGCCACCGGTACACCAGTACTGACAGTTACTGCTCTTGACCCTGACTCAGGACAAGATGGGAAGGTCCGGTATTCTATCGAAGGTAAGTAGCCTGGATACATTGATGGCTCGCTGGATAACTTCCTTGATGGAGGCATTATTATTATGCATAGGCATTTAGGCGCTAATAATGAGTCATCATAATGTAATTCATTCGAGACATGCCGCATCCGGGTTCGTAGTATAAATCCGCGTATCCAAATGGAACACGTCTCGAATGTGTGAGAGGAGGTGATGACGTTCAGTGAAATCCGAATGCAGTCTCGAATGTGTGTTAACTCATTCAGCCCGACGCACGTATTTCCCAAATTTTGGAGGCATCATCTAATGACTATGCACCTGTAGCAGGAGATGGATCGACCATGATAATTCAAGGGTAGTGTCAGATTAGCTTGGCGCAGACAGGCGCCAAGCTAATCTGGCACTACCCCTGAATTATCATGGTAGACCGATCTCCTGCTGTAGTGCGTCAGGGCTGGATGGGTTAATAGACGTTGTTCGGAAATCATAAGTAGGTCAAAATTGCACGTGTTTGGACGAAAAAAGTGGATTAAAAAACTAAAAGCCCAGACAAACAGGCGACATTGCGTGTTTTGGTCCGGGCTTTGAGCAACGTCTATTAAATGCAGTGACCTTACTGGTGTCTTGATGTCCGTGCATGTTCTGTCCATGAATTAACGACTTAACTCATTCAGCACGGCGCACGTATTTCCCAAATTTTGGAGGCGTCATCTAACGACATGCATCTGTTTCAGGAGATGGGTCGATCATGATAATTCAAGGGCAGTGCCAGATCAGCTTGGCGCCGACAGGCGCCAAGCTAATCTGGCACTACCCTTGAATTATCATGGTCGACCGATCTCCTGCTGTAGTGCGTCAGGGCTGAATGTGTTAAGGACAACCTCTGTTTTATGAAGAGAGGGCAAGATAAATCTCATCCTAACACTTGGACAACCTGATTGATTGTTTCACTGGGTTGATGGAAGGATGTGTGTGTCTAGGAAAGGATGCATACTCGTAGATAGATGTACGTATTGGTTGGCTGGTGGATGGTTCATTGAATGCGTGAATAGACGGACGAACGATTGATTAACTGATTGATTGATTGACTAACTGACTGACTGACTGAGTGAGTGAGTGACTGAGAGTGAGTAAGTGAGTGAGTGAGTGACTGATTGAATGAGTGACTGATTGACTGATTGATTGATTTACTGATGGGCATTTTCAGATGGACCTTTTCAAATCCACGGAACGTCAGGAGCGATTACGGTCAAAACAACCCTTGATTACGAAAGCGTTCAGATTTTCAGACTCAAGGTCGCAGCCTTCGATCTGGGGACGCCATCAATGACGTCGCAAGTTAATGTCGTCATCACCGTTATGCCAGACAATGAATACCGTCCGATTTTTGTCAGCAGCGCTATTGTCAGTATTCCCGAAGACACCGTTCCAGGTAAGTACCCTGCATCTTGTTATCTAGCGCGACTCTCCGACGTAAGATAATAGATATTGTTCCGAAATTAGAAGCGGGTCAGAGTTTGCATGTGTTTGACGCAAACAGTTGATTAGAAGCCCGGACAAAGGAGCGATATATCATGTTTGACTGGACTTTTAGTCCACTGTTAAATTCAGACAAGTAAATATTTTGACCTTCTTCTTATGTACGAAAGTGATCTATTGACTGGCATTTAACTTATTCAAGACGTGCCGCCTCCGAATACGCGCCTTATGCCGCGTATCCGGAGGCGGCACGACTCGAATGAGTTAAGTGTAGAACTTCTGCACCAATGTATGTAGACATTTGCTTGATTTCTTTTTTCATTCTTGGTGGTGTGGGGGTAAGGATGAGGAGGGGGATCGGTGATGAATGGCGGGAGTGGGTGATGGTCGTGTTTTGTGCTAAACACAGGGGCGGATCGGGGGCCGCGGGGGGGGGGGGGAGTGCCAGGGGTTCCGGACTCCCCCCCACCCAGTTTTAAACAAATTCTATAACAAAGTCATCTTTTGGGTTGTTTGGAACCCTCCCCCAAGTTAAAAATTGTGACGAGTTATCACACACGCACAACCCCACCCCCGGTTGATTGATATTTTGGCGAACGGTGAGAGTCAAAACACACACGCGCCTCCCTCCTCCCCCCGCCCCCCCCCCTCCACACCCCCCAGCTTTTCGGCTTTTCGGTCCCTGAAAGCAAGTTCTAGCATAGGGGAGGCCTTTTGTATCAGATGAAGGTCCCAAACAAAACGTTGGAACCCCGCCCCCCTCTCGAGGTAACTGATCCGCCCCTGTAAACACACATAGTTTTAGAGAGGTTGCATGGTGAATCGGTTGAGAAAAGTTTTACCTCGCGCCTTGTAACTTCTTTGTCCTTATACATGTGTTAACCCATTCAGCCCTGACGCACTACAGCAGCAGATGGGTCGACCATGATAATTCAAGGGTAGTGCCAGACTAACTTGGCTAATCTGGCACTGCCCTTAAATTATCATGGTCGATCCATCTCCTGCAACTGGTGCATAGTCGTTAGATGACGCCTCCAAAATTTGGGAAATACGGCCGTCGGACTGAATGAGTTAATACAATATTATTAACCCCATCACTACCACTGGACGCTGACCGCGCTTTGTTTAGTTCAGCGCCAAGAGATAAAGCCGCCTCAGAATCATGGATTTAAAGTGGTCAGCAAGAGGTATATAATAGATCCTCCTAGATCCACGCAGCTGCGGAGGCTCACGAGGATGTATACCTCTTGCAGTTTAGGTGGTCTTTTTTTCTCGGCACTGAAACCCGCGCGCGAGTTGTGATTATTTCAGTCATTTCCTCCGGCACTGAACAGACTAAGACAAACTTGCTGAAAATCTCATGTACAAATATGTTGCACAGGAAAGTACATATTCCAACTGTCTGCGACAGACAACGACACTGGGCTTGACGGCGAGGTCCGTTTCTTTGGGCCAGAACCCACCATGCTTTCTCCATTCATCGTACACGAGAATGGCCGAGTCGTCCTCGCTTTGTCTTTGGATTTTGAAACCACCCGCAACTACAGCCTAGTCATCTTCGCCAGTGACCGCTCGACGATCAATGCAAGGACAGCTACGACGACTCTTCAGATAGTCTTGACTGATGTGAACGACCTGGCTCCAGTGTGCCGAAGTCTTCCGCTAGCAGTCAGCGTGTTTCCGTGGATGGGTGGTGGTCACGTGGCTACCGTGAACTGTTCAAACGATGCGGACACTGTGAATGGGCAGCTAGGTTTTAGGATAGCCAGCGGTGATCCAGACGGAGTGTTTCTTGTAAGCTTTTAACCAAATCCGTCCTGACACACTGCAGCAGGATGTGAATCGACCATGATAGTTCAAGGGTGGTGCCAGAATAGCTTGGCAATGAGGATAATAGGACAAATTAAGAAGCGCTTAGAGCTTTATTTTTTTGTTTGTTATATTATTATTATTATTATTATTATTATTATTATTATTATTATTATTATTATTATTTAATGCATGCGCGTTTTCACAGTCTTTTTCTCATAATGTTTTACTTTTCATCCTCTTTGTTTAGTTTTCATAAATTTTCAAATTATCAAAATTATCAAATTAGTAAAAAATTAAATGTAAGCGCTTGCCTTTCTATCAGATCGATTCCACAACGGGTAGCATAACCGTGGCCACTAAACCTGCAAAGACGTCGTATGGTTTGTTGGTGGAGGTGAGCGACGGTGGCAACCCTCCTCAAACGACGTCGGTGCCAGTGACCATACTGACAGAACCAGAAATGACCTTCGTCAGCCTCCCCGCAAATGTCAGCTTCTCTGAGAGTACATCACCTGGAACTGTCCTATTTACTTTTCGGACGTGCTGTTCGTGGGTGCCAACACAGGTAAGGGTAAAACATGTGCTGGTCTGTGACCTTGGACCTTAACACCGTACGGTCCAAAGCCACAGACCAGCACATGACATACCTTTGTCATTATCATTACTATTATTATTGTTACTTTTATTTAATCATTATTATTTATTTATTTTATTATTATTATTATTATTTTATTTATTTTTATTTATTTATTTATTTATTTATTTATTTATTATTATTTTTTTTTTTTTTGGGGGGGGGGGTGGTTGGCGGGTGTGTGTGTGTGTGTGTGTGTGTGTGTGTGTGTGTGTGTGTGTGTGTGTGTGTGGTATTGAAGGGGGGGGGGGGGGGGCGGTGTATGGAGAGTGTGTGTGTGGGTGTATGGAGGGTGTGGGGAGGTGTTCTTGTTTTAGGGAACCCTGGCGGCTCCGGTGGTAAAGCGACGGCCGTTCTGAATTGTCGCGGGTTCTAGCGCGGATGCGGTCAAAACGTGTTCAGATTCTTTCCGGTGCCCATGTCTTTGAAATCACCTTTGCGGTTGCAACATATATTGGTTGCCATTCTCGTGCACAGTAAATGACGTTAAAAGAGTCGCGTAAAGTTACGCGTCTTTTCCGCCGAGTGGTATCGTCAGTAACAGTAAAAGGGTTAGAGCCAAGCAAGAGTCCGACAATTACATGTTTCGTCGTATGCAGTAGGTTTTTGTAAACTCGAGACGGCTTTATTGCACTGAACAGGAGGTTATGATATTTATGAATATGAAGAATTTACCAACACTACTCACATATTCTTTAAAAAGAGAAAATCATAACTTTCACTTCTAACCGAAATTAGCTGTAAGTTTGACTTTCGAGACGTTCTGCGTTCGGATACCGCGTATCCGGATGCGGCACGTCTCTAATGAGTTAAAGACCATTCAGCATTGAACGTTATATTTCGGTATATTTTCCATTACCGTAGTTCCTTATTTTAATTTTTTTCAGATGGAAATTATGTCAGGGAATGAGGAGAATCTCTTCAACCTCCACCACCTTACTGGCAGTCTGATACTCCTAGGACAACTGGACCGTGAAGTGACGTCACCGCGCGTGCTTGTCATCAAAGCCGCCGACTCCAGAGGTCAAACAGCATCATCTACGCTAAATATCTTCGTGCTTGACATCAACGACAACAGTCCGATTTTCGCTCCAGTCTTCTCAACCTTTAGAATAGGCGAACTGTTACCGCAGGGGTCTGTCTTTGCTCGCGTGACGGCAACGGATAAAGACGAGGGGAGTAATGCTGCTTTGACGTACAGCTTGCAGGACAATTTCGGCGTTACTTTTTCTGTTGACCAGAGCGGGGACATTAAGCTGGAGAAGGCCCTGGACTTTGAGACGCGTCAGTCCTACACCTTGGTTGTCATCGCCACAGACGGTGGTGCAACTCCTCTGGTTGGGTCGGCCACCGTACAGGCAAGTCCTTTTTCAATGGCAACTCATTCAGCCCGGCGCACGTATTTCCCAAATTTTGGAGGCGTCATCTAACGGCTATGCACCTGTTGCAGGAGATGGATCGACCATGATAATTCAAGGGCAGTGCCAGATTAGCTTGGCGCCGACAGGCGCCAAGCTAATCTGGCACTACCCTTGAATTATCATGGTCGACCCATCTCCTGCTGTAGTGCGTCAGGGCTGAATGGGGTAATACTTTCACTGTCGAGAAACAAGTAAACATGAGCAAAATGCAAGAGACCTAGACCCTAATAAACCCCCGCAGTTGTGGGGTTCATGAAGATATATAACCTCTTGCTGAAGTCACTTTGCGCCAGTGTCCTGTGGACGTGGCGTTCATTTCCCAAAGATTTCACAAATACAACTAGCGACCTCTGGCAGTCAAAGGATTGGCCCGGCTTTTATCGTGAGCGCAAAACAATGACGTCCTTGCACAGTGTCAAAAACAAACAACCAATCACAAAATGGTGTCTCTGAAACCATGAGAGATTTACTGTGGTATAACCGTGTCCTCCATGCAAAATGAATAACCCGAGCAGAAGGCGCTAGCGGTGGCTCATAACGAGCATGAGCCTTTTTGCAGATTTTCCCGCTAGTGAATTTGGTACACAAATAAAACAAAAAGTTGTGCTTCTTTTCTGTACACGTGTAAATCTAATATTTCATCACAGTACTATTATACATGTAAGCTTGGATGGACAGGTTTGCATAATTATGACTGATTTGGTATCGTCATTGTGTAGTATTTAGAGGAATTTAAACCGTTACTTTTTCTTTAACCTTTGGCAGTCGGTATCAGTTTTTGTCGCGGTGATTCAACAAAAATAGATACTGATAATGGTTAATTTTTCGGCATTGTCAATTTTGCTGATAAGACAAAAACGTTACCCCCCCCCCCCCTCTCCTCGCTCCATTAACTCTCTCTTCAAAGAAGAAGAAAGATGAACCCTGGCTATATTGTCATCATAATTAAATGGTCGTGTTGTTGCAGGTGAAACTTACAAATGCAAACGAGTTTTCGCCCCTGTTCGTCACCGGAAGTGGCACGGTCACACTTCCGGAAGATTCCCCGCTAGGGGTCGCTGTCCTTGTGGTGTCAGCCAATGATCAAGACATCAGTGACGTCATTTCCTATGACATCTTTGCCGGAAATGACGACAAAACATTCCACATGCGTGCAGACACTGGGCAGATTGTCGTGCTGAAAGCTTTAGACAGAGAGAGTGTGGAGAACTACACATTGACAATCAGGGCATCGGACATTCAAGGAAACACTACTACAATTTCTGTTCAGGTACGTCTCCTTGGCAAGTGTAAATATCTCTGCTGGTCCGTAATTTTGAACCTTGCAGCTTTAAGACGCTAGATCTAAAGGCATTAACATCCTTTTTGGGGTATCTAATTTTTAACCAGTCTAATTTGCCTTATACAAACTCGAATATAGTCAGCCAGATATAAAATGAAAAATTGTTTAAAACCCCCTTTTTAACCTACTTAAAATTTACGGAAATCGTCTATTTCTCACATGGTTTCGACTCAAACAGTGAATTTAGAAGCCCGGGCAAACATGCGCTATCGTATGTTTGTCAAGGCTTTTAACTCATTCGCGGCCAGCCGCATCCGGATGCGGCTGCCCGCGAATGAGTTAATCCCCTGTTTCAGTCAAAAGATGCGCCGTATTTGACCTACTTCTGATCCATCGTTTTTTTTCTCGCAGGTGGACATAACGGATGTTGACGACAATGACCCGGTTTTCTCCTCGAGCGTCTACACATTGCAAGTACCACACGGCACTTCCGCTGGCGCTACTGTGGGTCACGTGACGGTATCTGACGCCGACGTAGGTACAAACGCAGACTTCACCCTCGCTATAGTCTCGGGTAACGCCGGGGGCTACTTCGCGTTAGACGGGTTGGACGTGAAGACGGCGAAATCCCTGAGCTACGATGCAGTGAAGGAGTTTACGCTGGTGTTGAAGGCACAACGGGTGGAGGCTGCAGCTCCCCTGCACGTGAGTTTATCGCTCTCGTGGTCTGGTTTGGGTTTGTGTTTCGCTAATCCTCTTCCAAGCCCAGGTGGGAGGCAGATTTGCAGCCTTGGCTACTTTGGACTGCGACGTAGACACCCTTGCTGTAAATATAAAAGAGGTGTTACTTTCTACAGCAGAAGAAGTGCTGGGGAAGCAGAGGAAGCGCAAACAGCCCTGGGTCACCGATGACATCCTCGATCTCTGTGATGAGAGGAGAGCCTGGAAGAAAAAGAGAGGCCAAGACCTCACATCAGCAAACAAGTACAGACTTGTCAACAAGAAGATCAGGAAGAGGATGAAAGAAGCCAAAGAAGATTGGATTGAAGACCAGTGTTGTAGCGTGGAAGAGGGCATGGCAAATGGCAACAGCAAGAAGGCTTATGAAACGCTAAGGACCCTCACCAAGACTCAACAGCGAACAGCCACAGTCATCGAAGACAGCAGCGGCCAACTCCTTACGGAAAACACTGCTGTACTAAACAGATGGACTGAGTACTGCCGAGACTTGTATAACTACAAGGCTGAGCCAGACACCAGCATCCTCCAAAACAACCAGGCTGGGGCCAGGAAGGCTGAAGACCTGCCAGTGTTAGCTGAAGAGGTGGAAGCAGCCGTACGCGGCCTGAAGGGAGGAAAGTCTCCAGGTGTAGACAACGTACCTGCTGAACTGTTGAAACATGGAGGAGAAGTAACAACGAAGGTCCTCACTACACTCTGTCAAAAGATCTGGGAGCAAAAGAAATGGCCAGTAGAATGGACACAGTCTCTAGTGATCCCGCTCCCCAAGAAAGGAAACCTGAAACAGTGCCAGAACTACAGAACTATCAGTCTGATAAGTCACCCTAGCAAAGTAATGCTTAGAATCATTCTCAACCGCCTCAAAACTTTCGCCGAGGAACTGCTGGCAGAAGAACAGGCTGGCTTCAGAGTTGGAAGAAGCACTGTAGAGCAGATTTTCAACTGCCGCGTCCTGATCGAGAAACATCTGCAGCATCAGCGCGAACTCTACCACAACTTCATTGATTTCAGGAAAGCATTTGATCGCGTCTGGCACGACGGACTCTGGCAAGTCATGAGATCGTTCAACATAGAGGAGGGACTGATCCAAATGATAGAAGCGCTTTACAAGAACGCCTGCAGCGCGGTCCTACTTAACAATCAGTCAGGCGAGTTCTTCAGGACGACGATCGGTGTCCGTCAAGGATGCCTGCTCTCTCCTGTCCTTTTCAACATATTCCTGGAGAAGATCATGCAGGAAACCCTCCACGACCACCATACTTCAATCTCTATTGGTGGCAGATCCCTGTGCAATCTTCGATTCGCAGACGACATTGACCTCATGGCAGGCAGCAATAGTGAGCTCCAAAACCTGACAGACAAACTTTCAAGTAGCGCAGGGTCTTATGGCATGGAGATCAGTACGGATAAAAGCAAAGTGATGATCAACACCACAAGCGACAGCAGCAACAACATTCACATGAATGGCCAAAAGCTAGAAGAGGTCAATAGCTTCAAGTACTTGGGAGCCACCCTGTCCAAAGACGGTAGTTGCATAGCAGAGATCCGTATCAGGATAGGTACAGCAACATCCGCAATGGCCAGGCTGGACAGGATATGGCGAAGTAACTCCATCAGCTTCACCATCAAGTACAGGCTTTACAAGTCCCTCATAGTGTCTATTCTACTCTACGGCTGTGAGACTTGGACACTGCTTGCAGACTCAGAAAAGAAAATCCAGGCCTTTGAGAACAAGTGCCTGAGGAAGTTGCTCCGCATCTCGTACCGCGAGCACAAGACCAACGAATATGTACGGAGCATCGTCACTTCCCTGGTGGGCCCACATGAACCCCTTCTGGCAACCGTGAAACGGCGCAAGCTTGCTTGGTTTGGCCACGTGACCCGACACAACACCTTGTCCAAGACTATCCTCCAAGGCACTCTCGAAGGAAGTCGTCGGCGAGGTCGTCAGAGAAAGAGTTGGGTCGCAAACATAAAAGAATGGACCGAACTCGAGATGTCAGACTTGCTTGCCACCGCCCAAAATAGAACTCAGTGGAGAGCACTGTCTGTTGCTGCTGCCTTTCAGTCCCCCCAACGCCCAGTTCGGGCAAGGGGCTGATGATGATGATGATGAATCCTCTTCACTGCTAGCGGACGCAAAATTATGCCTTTGAAATCAGGACAAATTCAACACCGAATGATTCCATCAAGTTAAGGAACACGCATGTGAATAGGGTCAGCAAGAGGTGAAGAACCTCATGTGCCCCCGCATATGCGGGGGCACATGAGGTTATTCGCCTCTTGCAGTTGGGTTGCGTTAATCGCATCCTTCCGGTAGCGAATGGCTTAACGCCCCGACAACTACAAAGACTTACTCAGGACGTGCCTGTGCTGCGTGTGAAGATAAAACATGAATCAGTACAGAAATAAAACAAGTATTCCAGACCTGAACGCTTAACCCTTTGGTTGTCGGTAGCGGGTTCTTTGACGACGTGATTCCTGCAGGAATCGCCTTAACAAAACGTGCTACTGACAGCCAAAGGGTTAAGCCGCAGTAATGACCTCTCGGCAAGGTCCTACCGACAGCCAAAGGGTTGAGCACTTCACTGCTGTCTTCCACGAATGGTGTCTATGAAATCATCGCAGATTCTTTGCCGGTGGCCGTTAACCTCGCCTGCCTGGGGCACACGGATACGACTGAGGCCAGCATCTGCTGTCTTCAAACTTAAAGACCTCCGAGCAATGTCTTGATATGCACCGTTTAACCCTTTGGGTGTCGGTAGTGGTTTTAGTCCCGGCGATTCCTGTAGGAAATCCCGATTAAAACCGCTACCGACACGAAAATGGTTAACGATTGCTACATTTTGAAGCGAACATTTGAACATTACCTTTTTTAACCCTTTCTTCTTTATGTTTCAGTGGTATTCACTTGCGGCTGTGAAGATAGAAGTTCTGCCTGATCCAGCATCTCCAAAATTCAATTTTACGTCAGCCACAATAACGCTGCCCGAAGACTCAAACCTCGACCTTCTTGTTTTCGACTTAGACGCCACGCAGCTCGGCGCCAGTGAGGGGAATAGCGGGACTTTGTCCTATGCTCTTCGCTCAGGTATATTATAAACACGTTGCGGCCGAAATTTTCAATTTTGTGTCTCCTGTGTAGATGAAGGTGTCATACAAAGTACTGAAGAAGGATCGACAATGATAGTTCAAGGGTGGTTTCAGATTAGCTCGGCACCTACAGGCGCCGAGCTAATCTGGAACCACCCTTGAATAATCATTGTCGATCGAGGCGCTAAACTATTCTTGAAGTACATATATAATGTTCGATCTCTATGTTGATGTCATGTGTCAGGACGGAAGGGGTTAACGTAGGATTATAATTCGCACTGTGTGTGCAATTGAAAAATGAAAACATTCTGTCGAATATTTAATGAAAGGTGAAGAGAACTTTCTGTAAAAATTCTAGATGCAGGGGCTCATACATTTTTCGTTTCTTGCTAATCCTGAGATCTGAGTTTCATATACGAATGGGAATTTTATTTAGTGCTGAAAAAAAATCATTTTTTAAAAGGCATTATATTTCCGCTAGCATTAAAGTGTGTTATCTCCTTTATTGCTAACTGTGTTTTTGAAATCTTTATAAATTCAACAACAAAGAGCCCACGCGTTTCCAGGAACATGGATACAAAGCGATGTTGCGGGGGCTCATGAGGATCGATGCCTCTTGCACGTGGTGTGAAGGGAGGTAATATTACCTTGTTTCTTATTTTAATCCTAGGTAATACAGACAACCACTTCTCGCTGGATGACAAAACAGGAGGTCTGTACCTTGCGCGACAGCTAGACCACGAGACGCAACAGTCCTTCACCCTACTTGTCGATGCGGAGAACAGGAACAACGCTGCTGTCAAAGACACTTTCACTCTGACTGTGAACGTGGTTGATATCAACGACAACTCGCCCCGCCCCGCGTTCAGTGTGTTCAGCTTTACTGTGAAGGAAGACGCGGTATTGGGTGATTTTGTAGGTCAGGTGATATTCACTGACGCCGACGACGGGGCAGCAGGGGACGCAACTCTAAACATGACCGGATGTGACGCGTTTGTCATTGATTCTAGAAACGGTGACGTCTCAGTTGTTGGTGCACTCGACTACAGCTCGGTTAGCATGTATAACTGTTTGGTTTCCGCCACAGACGCCGGCATTCCCTCTCGAACAGGAGTTGCTTCTGTAGTTATTTCTGTTCTGGACACCAACAACAACGCACCACAGTTTCTGGGAGCGCCATACGCCGTCATCGTAAACGAGAACACAGCTTCAGGGGTCACAGTCGGCATTGTTCGCGCCACTGACAGAGACACCGGAAGCGACGGTAACGTTACGTACACAGTCACTTCCGGTGACCCTTCCGGCGTGTTCTCTCTCAACCCAATCAAGGGCACGTTACTTCTGGTCGGCACTCTGGACGTACAATCGACTTCCCAACACATCCTGGAAATAAAGGCGACTGACGGTGGTGTGGTCCAACAAACAGCAGTGACCACATTTACCGTGAATGTCGCGGATGCAAACGACCACGCGCCGGTTTTCGTTGCCCACCCCGCGAGCGTGACGGTGGTTAGAACTGTCGCTGTTGGCCACTTGCTCACCACTGTGACCGCTACTGACGAAGACCTGGGACTCAACGCCAACGTCACCTATGCATTAACAGCAGGTATAACTATATTGACGAACAAAAGAAATGCGATATCATTCGAGTCATCGAAAACGCTTTAGCGTTTCCGATGACTCGAATGATGTCGCATTTTGTTTGCTCGTTACTATTATGGAACCCCTCCCCTTTTCTGTTTACATTTACAATAATTTTTGTGAGGCGGTACTGGAGAAATTCATATTCTAGTTTAATATGTGTGTATTGGTATTATTTTGACTTTATATTTTGAGCTGTGAGATCCAAAATGCGCTCGTATGTGATATTGGACCTTACCGCTGTAAGTCATTAGGTTTAAAATCACACACCAGCACACACGATGAAAAGTTTTATTAACATTGTTGCGTTCCTGTCGACCTCTTCAATTTTGTTTTGAAAATATCAATGTTAGATAGCGGGCAACAGACAAGACGTTATCTGTAGCCGTAACCAGATCTTATTCCAAAACTAGAGGCAGCTAGGTCAAACTTCACGTGTTTTGGACGAACACAGTGGATGAAAAGCCGGGGCAAATATGCTATATCGCAAGTCAGTCCGGGCTATCTGAACCACTGTTTTTCTCACGTGCAAATTTGATTTACTTCTAATTTCCGGAATTCGTTTATTAAGGGTACTTGACGAATTGATTCTCGATGGCAGGTCAGTTATTCTTCTGCTCCCTACATTCGTTGCCAGGATCACCCAATGTAATATAATAATATTGTCTGTATCAGGAAACACCCACGGATTTTTCACCATCGACAGTGTCACGGGTAGCATTACAATAGCAGCAGCAGTGCTTGATGCCGACGACACCTATTCTCTCACCATCACCGCTCGCGACCATGGCGTTCCCATGCAGACTACAACGACAACTGTCGACGCCCTTGTATCCCCACCTCGGACGCTCACCGTCTCGACTTTGCCTGTGTTCAATTTTACAGTTAGCGAGGATGCGACAGTAGGACTGCTGGTTGGAACTGTGGATCCTTCTCCTGCCTCAAGTGTTGCGAGTTTTTCCATCCTTTCGGGAAACATCGATGGCAAGTTATTCATTTGACGTCATTTGAAGTCATTATCTGCAAACTCACGGTCATAATTACGTCACTGGAAACACAAATGCAAAAAAAGCATACGTTCTCATACGCTCCCGCTTTAGCGGGGTCATGAGAATGTAGGCCTCTTGCTGACCTCTTTCATATCCACGCTTCTGGTCTTATTACAGGCAGCTTTCAGTTGGTGAAGCAGGCTGACGGGACGGCAGAGTTGCGGATTGCCAAACCGCTGGACTACGAGGCCTTCCCAGCTTTTCAGCTTCTCGTGGACATTGACACTGGCACCCCGCCAAACATCAAGAAGCTGGTACAGGTACGTCTGTCTTTTTAAGGCTGGCGTCGGTCCGATCATCTTTTGTTTATTGCGTGGTTTTCTTTACAAGCCTGTATTCATAAATTCAGCACCACGTAATCGCGGGCTAAAAGACGTGCTTGCTCTATTTATCATATCCGTTTAAATATCCGAATGCGCAAAAGGCCATCGGGCCGACGTCGGCCGCAGTTGGCCCGCGCACGGCGTACGCGGGCTAACAGCGGCTGACGTCGGCTTGATGGCTTTTGCGCAGTGGGATCAGTACTGGTAAATTAAAGCAACTCCAGTGGAGCGTGTTCGAATTGATGATTTTTTTCAGGTCGTACTGCATATTTCCGTTATGACGATTTCTATACTGATGCCTGAATACTTTTTCTAAATTATCAGGTGACAAAATGAGATCTGCCACTTTGATTGTCTCCCTCGATTCGCTGTCGATGATCAGCGCCAGCGAATCGAGGTAGACAGCCAGTGTGCGTCTTTGCTACGTGCACGGTGTTAACTCAGTTCGAGACGCGACGAATCCGAATACCGCGTATCACAATGCTGTCCGTCTCGAATGTGTCCAACTCAAACACCCAATCGATCTCCCTGATGCCAGGTGAATGTTCTGGACGTAAACGACAACTCGCCCACATTTTCGGACAAATCCATTGTTGTTTTCGTCCCCGAAAACTCACCCAGTGGACACACCATTTGGACTCTAACTGTTGACGACGCAGACGATTCGGCCACTAACGGAAATACAGTGTTTTCCGTTCTCCCTGCGGACAACCCCCTACTGGACGTTACTACTGATGGAAAGCTGGTGTTGAAAGCCTCACCTGATTACGAGACACTACAGAAGGTACCGAGGAGGTTTTTATTGAATGAGTTATTTTCAGTGAATCGGTTTAGCCCAGACTAGTTTTATATAATTCAGTCAAGGCTGTCCCCATTAGTAGTTGCGAATGTGTCGTATACCTTTGCCGGCGGCAACGCTATACCACACTTCCGCAGCTATTGATGCAGGGCTCCTTGAATGAGTCAAAAGTCAAAGCAACATAGTGACCTCCACACTGTCAAATTCAATAAAACAACCAACAAAGAAAAGAAAAACAAGTGGACTGTTTATTGGCTAATTCTGAAAGGCGGTTCGTTTTCGTTGGTTATTATATTGGGTTTATTTGATAAAAAGAAGAAGAAGAAGATATTTTCCACATCAAGCGGCTCTTAAAGAGAACTACAGTACCTAGTCAAACCTAAAAATGTTGCTTTTGCTTGAAATTGCATGTAATCATTCTAGCGCGGCGAGAGACGTAACTCAGACATGATATGTAAAAATTACTGCCTTTACTTCCGTAGGATAGGATATTTGGCAAACTCTGAGCGGCCGTCGTATGCCAAATATTTTTTGGGGTCGCATATACACGAACTCTTTAGAATCTAAATATTCTTTGTTGCATCTTTATGTCCGACTTAGCTGGACGTGGTAATAGAGGCGCATGACAGTGGAGTGCCACAGATGACGTCATCAGTTTCGGTGACGCTGCACGTGATTGACGTATTGGAGACGCAGGAAGTGATAGTGCCATCAGGCGCCACCAGCTACATCTCAACCGAAATTGCCTACAACAGCAGGGTGGGACAGGTAAACTATACGTTTGCACCCTTTGCTAGAAACAAATGAAAGGTCAGAGATAAGAAGTACGTAAGTATAGTCGCTAGAAAGAAAAGAACTGTTTCGTCATAGACTAACGTTAACTCCTTCGCTGCCGTGAAAAAGTAAATAAGATCTAACTGTAAAGAGACATGCGGGGTCTCATGAGGATATATGCCTCTTGCTCACACCTAATACTGTTGGGACTCTTGGGCGCTGACCTAACAAAGACTTCAGAAACTCAATCTGCGACCGTTCTTAGTAAAGTGGTTAATCGTTTACGTAACATGTCTTGGACAGGAAAAGGTGATAGAAGAAATGTAGGCTGGCACTAAGTATAAGTAACTAAAAATCATTATTTGATGAATTCCTTCCGAAGACACAGATTCATAAATATATGTATGCATATATATCTGGAACATGAACAATTAACCTACGCTCCGGGTCGTTTCTTGACCAAGCTATCAACGCGGACTGCAAACGTCGGAATACAACAGTCGACTTCGTCTAAATAAGAATGCCTACCTTACTGTTTAACAGGAAGCCTCAGTAGACCGGGGTTCTTATCAAGAACTGTCCGGCGTGTTCAGTCCGCCTTGATGCATGGGAAGAATTTCATGCAGGCTAAAGGAAAAAATAAATGCGACTAAACCTACATTAAGGAGTCCTGGCCTAGTGTTGTAAACAGCAAACGAGGCCTATCTTACGTGTTTAAGCCTGCCCAACTCGTTTAATCCGTTTTAATTGCCTGCCGTGAGATAGCCTTAGTTGCCTGCTCTGCTCGGCGTTAAAACCAAATAACTAACTACCCGTTTTAATTGCATTGAAAACATGATGACTCTTATTTACTACATGAATATAACTACCCTATTTGAAGCAAGAAGCCATCGGGCCGACGTCGGCCGCAGTAGGCCCGCGCACATGCGTGCGTAGACCAACTACGGCTGAAGACGGCCCGATGACCTTTTGCGTACTGCTTCTTTTCGTTGTCAGTTCGTGTACCAGCTGCAGTTGTCGGACTTTCACGCACTGACGGCATCGGCATCAGCCACAATCACCTTCCTGGCTCTCGACACCATGGGCGCCTTTTCCGTGAACGCGGGTACGGGAGAGGTCACTGTAACCTCGCCCTCAAACCTGCAGGTCGGCGTGACCTACTTTCAGGTGACGGAAAAAAATTTGTGACGCTCTTTTCTTCTCCTATCGAGATCGATCACAGCAATTCAGAAAACAAAGTTATTTACCGAAAATAACTATAGAATACTTTGAAAAAAATATTGCACATGAATGTTTTATGGGGTGATGGGGTATTAGGTAAGCGAACCTCGCTGCTGCAAAGAGAGAAATACCCATTTTCATTCATGGGTACCTCCGGTGTTAGAGCGTTCGACTCTCGTGCGGAAGGTCGCGGATTCGCGAATCCAGGCGGGCGGACATTTCCCCCCCCCCCCCCCCCCCCGACTTTGAAATCGCTGTCGTGGTGGCAAAAGACATTAAGCCCTGTTGTGGACTGTTCGAATCATTTGCGCTATAACTAACATCTGACTTTCGTACATTCCAGTGGGTGGTGTGCAAAGTGTTGGAGCCTGGCGGGGCATTGACTTCAGAACTGGCAATGCTGCGGATTGACACTTTTGACAAGTATCAGCATTTGGTGGCAGTACAGGTAGCGACTAGTGTCGCTGACTTGGAGGCCAACAAGTGAGTGGACTGACAGACGTCGATCTCCTCCGTGTGACACAAAAAGATCCAATATACAGCAGAACCTTTTTTGAGCGTCCATACTTATGCGAGATCACCTGTCATGAAAGACCATGTAAGCAAAGATCCCCGGCCGCTAGACCCCCGCAATGGGCCCGCGCACGGACTTGCACGGGCCCACTGCGACCGTCGTGGGGCCGAATACGTTTTGCTAATGGGGTAGGTGGCTGCAGCCACATAAATGATGGTCTTTAATGACAGGTGACACGTTTTGCCCTTCAAGACTTCTCTTGAGAAGGAACCTGTCTTTTAAGCCCCATTTTTTTTTTACTTTGTCAAATGTGTGTCACTCTCTCTCGCCTCATTTCGTAGTATCGCTGAAGGAGGCCATAGCAGCTCTTCGAAAAATAGCAAAGGTTTTAACAGTCTTGCTGTCGGCAGCGCTGTTTGTTGAGTTGATTTCTGCCAGTCACCTCGACAATTAGCGCTACCAAGGGCCAAAGAGATAAACGTATACTATGGTCATCTGAGTGTAATAGACATATCAGTCTACCATTGTCATCACAAATAACCTGTACGTACATAATTCTGTTTGTTCCAGAGCCACGCTACTTGCCCGCCTTCAAAACCAGTTCCCCAGCCCGCAGCGAATGGGTATTTTCACTGTAATCGCACAGGGGTCTACGGCGAGGAGACGTCTTTTGGCTGCGGAGTATGTTTTTATACGGTTCCTCCCCATTCCACCATTTGAGGACCCTGCTCAGAATGCTTGGCGCTCCGTGCGTTTAACATCTTAATTCATTCGATACGTTCCGCCTCCGGATACGCAGCATAAGCCGCGTATCCGGAGGCGGCCTGTCTCGAATGAGTTAATACTCATTACAAGTTGACTTCCCGATAACTCGTGCGTTTTAGGGGCACGTGTACACATGAGACAAGCAAGAGACATAGACGCACATACACCCCAGTGACTGCGAGAGCTCATGTGTTTCTGTGCTTCTTGTAGATCATGTCTTCGTTCTGGCTTACCCCTTTACTGCCAGTGGAGGTACATTGTGTTTCTGAAATCCCTGTACATTCAACGTTAAAGGTCCGCAGCCGTCAAAGCAACATAAATCTATTACAAAAAGTCGTCAACAAGAGGCATAGATCCACATGAGCCCCCGCAATTGCGGGGGCTCATGAGGATCTATACCTCTTGCAGTTGGGTGGTGTTCGATTTCACTCTGCCGTGAAGAGTTTCAGGGGCGGAACCAGAGGGTGTCTCGACGGGGAGGGGCCCAACAGCCCTTCTCCCCCTTCCCTACACCCCCAAACCCCCTCCACACCCGCCCCCCCCCTCCCGCCCCCCCCCCCTCGTTTTCCAAACTGTGTCATACAAAAGAAATCCAGACCAAAACACTGACTATCAGGCGAGCATAAATTCATAACAAAGAACGAAAAACGCTTAAAAGGAACAATTACAAATAAGCTGTGTTGAAGTTATTCTTTCTTGGTGCTTTTTTTGGGGGGTTTTTCTGTAAAATTGTACTATATTGTTATAACCGTTCTCTCTATGCGTTGTTTTTTTGTGGGGGAGGGGGGGGGGGCGGGAGGGGTGTTCTCAGACATACTTAGAGTTTTCAGAGGTTACGATTTTTATTTGTTAAAACGTTTCTTCTTTCATCTCGGGACACAACACCGCTTTTGGTACTTTTTTTTTTAAAGGAAGGGCTGATCATATTTACACGCACTTGTCCCCCTCCCCGCCTCCACCCAACCTCCCTAACAAAACAAGATAAGTCGGGCATTTCTGATTCTTATATGATGCTAATTTTTCAAATGTTCTACCTGGAGTGTTTGCAGGAGCAATCATTTCGTGTTTGACAACAACACTACACTACCAATTACTCCTCTGTCTGAGGTACAACACAGCTACTTGTGAAAATTGTCATACTGCTCTATACACCCACAGACCTCCTCCATATAAAGAACACAGGATCAGATCACAGAAATAGCCATGATCACTTTTGATGTATACCTCTTACACTAGCTGACGATTACGTGAAGGCCCACTACAGCAGGAAGTGTTCAAAGACACACTTCTGTAACAGATGGTTACGAAACGCTACACGCAGGTCTAGATATGGTTCATTAGACACAGGATAATCCGCTTCAGGACGCGTCGTCTTTATATCAAGTAACCTGACAATGACTCCACACCATTCAATAAATATAACTCTTTTAGTACGAGAAACAGCTAAAAATAGATTGACACGCTAACGGCAGCGCAGAATAAATAAGAGTGATTACGCGTGTGCTTTTGCTGTGTTTCCCAAATGCTGTTATAGTTCATTAGGTGTGTCGACAAGGCATAAGAAACACAAATGGTGCTGAAATATGTCTTCAAATTTACGCGTAATAATACTTTAAGGATTAAAAAATGAAAAGAAAAGGGGAGACTGCCAGTGCTAATATTTTAGTAAGGTTACAAAGTAAAGTAGGTAAAAGAATAGTTAAGGATTAGTTAGTGATCTTCTTCTTCTTCTTCTCGAACGCCGTCACACTTGGAGGTTGGCTCTCAAAATGAAATCTGTGGTCTTCTGTAGCACCTCCACAGGCCCGTACAGTTTCTCTTGTAGAGTGGCGGACTTCTGCCATATCTCCTCCCTCAGCAGCTGGTGGTTCCCACAGTCCTGGAGGATGTGCTCTGTGGTCTGCTCTGCTTCTCCACAAGAGCACAGGAGAAATGGCACGAGGTCTGTGCAGGTGGAAATTGAGTCGGTTGTGCCCGGTCCTCAGACGAAAGATGGTCACCTGCTCTTGTCTGGACAGCTGATGGTAACTGTCTAGGGGCCGTTGTGGTGGTCTGTACACAGACTTAATGATGATCTTCATCTCTGTGAAACTGACTCCATTTTCGTCTTGTTATTTCTCTGCGCCCACTTTTGCCATTCTGTCAGCTTCTTCATTGCCGTAGATGCCACAGTGTGAAGGGATCCACTGCAGCACCAGTCTGGTGCACTTGATGTTTTGCAGTGCCTCTTGTAGACGTGGCAGTTTGCTTGCTGTTGCTGCCTCAAGGACAGACATGGCATCAGTCAGGAAGACAATCTGGGCATCAGGGTCTGCAGTGCCACTCAAGGTGTTTGCAGCACGGACCAGGGCTTCCACCTCAGCTCTGTAATTTGTGCAGTGAAGGCCTGTTGATACTGCCTCTGCCTGCCATTTTCCGTTTGGGTACTGAATGTACACCCCAGCCCCTCCATTCTGAAATGCATCTGTGGCTGATCCATCGGTGTATGCCCGTATCCATGCTTCCTGTGGATACTTTTCTTCGAGCATGGCCAATGTCAGGGCTTTCTTGCTCACAGTGCTGTACTCAGGGTTCTGAGCCAGGGTTCTGAGCTGCGGCATCTCTGTTTTTTCTCCTTTCCGTGGACGTTTCCTAAAGCCTGCGCAGTGGAGCTTTTTGGTGGAGTGCAGTGTGCGCAGTACTGGCCCCACCCTTTAAACCCTTGGTTCATCTGCCATGGCCTAGCAAGCTGGGACGATGGCATCGAGGTCCTCGGGTCGTAGGTTTTATATCAGACTGTCCTTGTCCTAGTCTCTGGCTCAAAAGCCTTCCCCGGAGACACGGGGGCTTTGATGTCAGGGGTTTCCTCCCTTAGCCTTTCCGCAGCCAAGCGGCCAGGCCTGCAAGGCAGCAGGCGACTCGTGGAGGGCGGGGTCGTCTATGTCCCGTGCAGATGTGAACATCTGCCCACTGCCCACTAATGGTAATAGCTCAGAACCCTGGCCATACCTTCCCCTGCAGCCACTGCGGTCGAACCTGCCTGTCTCGGATTGGCCTCCGCAGCCACGAACAAGCCTGCAGACGTCGTGGGCAACTCCTATAAAATCTTCGTTCGCGAAGTCAAGCCAAGAGAGAGAGCTGTACTCATCTTTTGTAGTGATGTAGGGTACCATGGAAGAGATGGTGATGTTTTCTGGCTTACTTTGATCAAAATCAAGACATTTCACACCTCCCCTGTGGTGACACGCATCAATGACCACACTGCTACTCTGATGGGCACTGGTGCATGTCCACGGACACTACATGTACCTCAAAAGACAAATCTACGCAATCTGTGTGACACTGGAGGCCCACTGTGCTCAGAGAGTGATGTGTGACGGGATTAGTGAATTAGCAATTACCTGTGTCACCCGGGCCAGTCGTCTGCTCACCCCGAGGGAAACACTCACAGCGCAGTTGATTTCTCGCTTTCTGATCACAGTTGGCGTGTCCACAGTCGTAGACTTAAACCTAGATGACTGCCACGTATGAGGATGCAATAACATCGTATCGCACTTTTCATGAGTCCCTGTGACTTAAGGGGCACATGGAACTCTATGGCTGGCTGAGGGACTAAGTTGGGCTCCAGTTCAGCAATGATTGGACACTTTTTCACCTCTGGGGTTGAGCAGCATTCAGCGGCTTATTGCCAGAGGGCTGCCTCAGTCTGAGGACTGTATCGCACAGCAAGAGGCACTGATTTACATGAGCCCCTGTGAGTGCGGGGCATTTAGCACTCTATGTCTGGGTGAAGTACTGTGACAGGTGCAGGTCATCAGTGCAAAATGAGGATATTTGACTATATTTATTATGCTCACGAACACACTAGGCTCACCCACCGATCCCGTGAGATAATTGTGAAATACACCGTACAAGAAAAGAAGAACCATCGAATTGTAAAACACAACTTCCTCAAAAAAAAATACAATTAGTTTTGTTGGGGTCAGGGCCCCTAGCCCCCCCCCTCCCCCCCCCACCCCCCGGGATCTGCCACAGGTTTTAACAAGACCTTATTTCAGTTAATGGCCTGGAAGAACGTTTAGAAAGTATACATGCAAGGAGAAAGTCGTAAGCTGCGCGTATTGTGGTTGATTTATTTTACTCACTGCGTTCTGTGTTGCAGGTCCCTAGCGCTAGTGTATGTGGTGCAGGACGTCTCCGCTGATAACCTTGGCAACGTCGTGATGAACAAGCAGTTCCTGACCCAGCAACATATACTACAGGTAAGGATATCAGATTCAAGATTAACATTATCACATATACATCGTGACTGGTTTCAGTATGTTATCATTTTATTGGGAAATTGATAGGTCGCTTCTCCATCTTAACGTCAGTTCTTCATCTTCATCGTGTCTTCATCTTATCTTCCGCTTGCTTTGACTATACTGAGGAGCAAAGAAATGCGACAGTTTTGAATGATCGGAAACTCTGAAGTGTTTCCAATGATTTAACAAATCTCGCATTTGTTTTGCTCCTCAGTATACTATTCAATTTCATGCTTTTTGGTTTTGGATTTTACGACTCTCGCCCTTCCAACGCTACGGACTGGCTTACAATTGTTTTCTCTATATGAAACGATGACGAGTGCATGTCTCGACAACTGTCTCGACAACTGTGTTATGATAGCTCGTGGGTTTGATTGGTAATAGCTGTACGTACCGTCCTTCATGGCATACGATATGCCATATTGTGATGGCATTATATGAGATTGTTAAAGAAAGGCTTATCGCTTAATGGACAATAATGTTTATTCAATTCAATGCCGTGATATTGTAACTTCGAAACATATTGTTTCCACATCGATAGAGTCACCTTTAGCTCGCGAGATCGATAT
The DNA here is from genome assembly GCA_036245525.1 of Semisulcospira habei. Classification (NCBI taxonomy): domain Eukaryota; kingdom Metazoa; phylum Mollusca; class Gastropoda; family Semisulcospiridae; genus Semisulcospira; species Semisulcospira habei. The sequence goes on from BTPG01000003.1 coordinate 152,870,122, forward strand.
GGAAAAATATGTCGAGGTTACAATTACCTTTTTTAGGGTTGTGTGAAAAACGAACCAATAAACTTCATTTGGCATGCGTGATCTGAAAATTCGCAACATATGTATTTGTGTTTTTTCATTGCCTGTCGGTTTCTCTGCCTGTTGCATTGGCCAGGACTGCATGGCCAGCGCAACACGTAGAAACGAGAAGCAGTGACAGGAAATAACTATTGAACTTCTCTTTTCAGGTTTTACAACTGTCAGCTGACGGAACCCCCATACCGGGCCTCTCCACAGCTTCTGTGCCAGTAGACCTCGTCATGCCTTACAAGGCCGGGAATGAGACGGAGAAAAATTTTCTGGAATCTACCATCGGCATCGTTGTCATTGTCGTAGTTTGCCTGGTCGTCTTGCTTATCGTCATATTTGTCATCGCTTGTCTTGTCTACAGATCGAAGAAGCGGAAAGAGTGGTAACATTATTAATTTCGGATTGCCGCTTTTTAATACGTTTCTTTTGTTGCTTATCTCAAGTTTTGCAAAAGGCGTATATCTTCATGAGCTCACATAGGCTGCAGAAATCAGTCTGCGACTCCTGCCAATCTACATCAGTGAGTCTGAGTCAGATGGAGAGTTTAGGTACTTAAGTCTGCGATTAACCCAGGCACAATACAAGAGGATTTGGATCAGATATAATAGTTTACGGGTGGTGCCAGAATAGCTTGCCGCCTAGAGGCGCCAAGCTATTCTAGCACCACCCGTAAACTATTATCGTCGATCGTTTCTTGAACTCTGAAGTAGTCTTCAGAGAGTGTAACCCCCAGATCTGTGACTTCGTGTCACAGGGTTCAACAGATGTGAAAGAATGAGACCTGTAGTAAAACTCTTGTGAAAGTTACTTCGTTAGGAATCGAAACGGAAACTGGCTGTTGTTAGCAGGGAACTGTTTTAAACTAAGTATTGCAGAGTACGTTGTGTGGCAGTCAATGATTTAGAACACTTCCGTGTTTCAGGGAACCTCATAGACTTCGTGATGGTGGTAAGTACTACACACGTTTTTTTTTTTTTTTAAAATCAGAAAATGTCTTTTACGTGGTAGTCGTAGTATGATACGATCACACCAGTCTGTAGGGTCTTGTAACGAAACATAACTCAGCTGCAACTCGTCACACGTGGCACAAGGTTGTAGACCACACTGGAGTAACAGTTCCAACAATATTTTATTGCAGCAATGCGATCTCCACACAATGCATTCACAAATGCACCAACACTGACACACTGTCTCCACAACACTTTTGACACACTGCGTCCCTCATACAATGTACACACATATTTCCTAACATGGTCTTTTATACTATTACAGAGTTCCAGAATAATCCGGAAATTAACACAACACAACCAATCAGAAAAGAAAACGTAACCAAAACTCAATAATATTCATGAAAAGAACACTCCAGAACTAACTACAAATTTCCACTACCATTTAGGCACCTTTGATACAATGTTACGAAATGTAGCCGACAACTTTGACGTCATATAGAATTATGTCACTAGAACGATCGCGACCCTGCTCGAACATGCGTCACAACAAAAATCGATCGCAATTCACCGTGCAAAAGAAAATGAATAAAGGTATGTAATTCGTATCCAAAATAACTCAAATGAATATCGGATCTTTTCTATGATTAACACACACACATGCTCTCAACGAATAACACAACCACAAACGCAACAACAAATATATTGAAAATCACATATAGATTGAAAGAAAATCCGAGTGCCATGTGTAAACTGCTTGCTTTTCCAGTGGAGTGGATGGGTTTAATATCATATGATAGCAGTAACAAAACTGGTCGATACAGACAACTATCGTAATTTTCAGTACACATTCCAAAAGTCCACAATATTATGAGAATTAATTTACCACCAAACTGGTTCCGAAAACATTATCGTCTTCTTTAAAAAAATTAAATCGCTGCATCATTTGCATCATCTTAAATACAGTTTGTGATATCCACGCACCTCTCTCTTTTTCTTTTATAATTGTAGTGTATGTTGCTGATTTTTAGGTGAATCCTCACGAACCGAAATCTTCACCACGCCTCGTCCAGGGTTCCTGATACCTTATGGCGAAAGAAGAGGCTCTGACGTCAGCGCCGGCAGTATGACGTCACTGCTTGATGACGACAGCGGGTTTGGAGACTCGGTTCACTCGGCCAGGAAGTCTCTTAGCCCCAGCGGGAGCAGTGGCAGCAACACGTCTACACGCAGTGACGGCAGAGAGGACGAAAGTAGGTGAACGCAACTAGGTCTACGACAGGCTTGTTACTTCCTTGCAGCCACTTTTACTGTTTGCAGTTTACCGGTGGCTGTATGCACACGGGGATCAAATCTCGGACGGGTCTTCTGCCAACTATGTCGGACTACCAGTTGCGGGAGATGAACCGATCGCATTGCGATCGTTCCATCCCCCGCAACTGGTAGGCCTACATAGTTGCAAGAGGACCACGCCGAAATTTCAAAATCACAAGCTGTCTATCTCTGGCAGCTGTTAAGCCTGCACAGTTCAACGAGACCCCGCTCAATTTGAACAGCCTGTACTTTTTAGGTCGTAGACGATTTGCGTGGCGCCCTTCCAAAAGCCTATCAAACACTATCCTTGAACTGCTATTTTACTTTATAGTGGGACAGAAGATTAATCTCCCATCGTTAGTTTGGACTAATAGATCAAACTGTTATTAATATTATTTAATAGACATTTTAGTGACCATAAAAGAGAATAATAAAACAATTAACAAACAACACCCTTTAAAAAGTATTACAACAACAACACCCATAACATATTACAAAGCAACAACAGCAACAACAACATGAGCGTGGGTTTTCTGATGTCCGATCCTGTTTCAGTTCGGCTGAGTCCCAGGTATTTCACAAGCACCAGACAGTCCAGGTCATCTTTAACATTCAGTTCCGCAGACTCTGGTAGCGGAACCTCTCTCAGGAACAAGAAACAAACCAGGTAGGCATCTCAAATTACAGAAACATCCATAGTTGTTTGTTTATTCATCGTCTAATCAAACTGTACACTGTTTTACTTCAATTGTCAACCGAAACATATCGTTTGACCACAATGAGTCTATCCCGAATTAAATGCTGCGGAGCAAAAGAAATGCGACATTTTCGGAATGATTGGAAACACTGCAGTGTTTCCGATGATTCCAAACATGTCGCATTTCTATTGCTTGTCAGTATCTTTAATCTGTGCATAAATAAAGTAATTTTAAATACTTATGGGATCATCCTTTTTTCGCCCACATTTTTATTAACTCCTTCAGCCCCGAGACATCACAGCAAGACATGGATCGAGCATGATAGTTCAAGGGTGGTGCCAGAATAGTTTGGCGCCCATTGGCGTCAAGCTATTCTGGCACCACCCTTGAACTACCATGCTCGATCTGTCTCTAGAATTGTAATACAACTTAAAAATTTGGGGATTTCGGTCCTGGGACAGAATGTCTTAAAATGCGCGGGAGCCTTGGATCGGCCATTGTCGTTGTCCATGCACCTTGGTAACTATTCCTGTGAAGGCTATGTGAAGACAAAGACAGCAAGTTCCTCTTTGTGTGAAAAGCGAGATTTACATCTTTATACAATACAAATCTCGCTGGTTGTGTTTTTGTTAGACAGTGATTCCCGATGGAGGAAAATCGGTAAAGAACTTAACCCTTTAGCTGTCGGTAGCGGTTTTTGTCGCGATGATTCCTGCAGGGATCATCGCGACAAAACCCGCTACCTACAGCCAAAGGGTTCAAAATATTCCAGTTGGACAGTCACTTTCAAATACGTAGTTGCTGTTTATCCAACAGGTACACGTGGAACAAAGAGAAATACATTCCGGATAAGTGGAATTACCCAAGCCCCAAGCCCCCAGTCTCCTGGCTGCCCCACCTGCCCAACAGTCGGAGGGAATCAGTGGACTGGGATTCAGACACACCGCACACACCGAGGTGATTAATTCTTTGTTTTGTTTTACAACAGACGCCGTGGAATATGTGACTCTGCATAGAAGCGTAGTTTTATCATTTCCAAAATCGTCTGATCATCCTGCAGAAAACGGTTGGGGTTTCTATTAACCCTTTGCGTGTCGGTAGCGGTTTTAGTCGCGATGATTCCTACAGGAATCATCGCGACTAAAACCGCTACCGACACGCAAAGGGTTAAGAATCTAAGAATCTCCACCCTTTATGACATTTGATTTTCTTCCTCGATCACTCTTTATAAGGACAGCCCGGTCTCCTCTATAAATGCTGCCGTGCGCCGCAGGTCCTCCAGGCCTCCATAGCGCTTGCGGGACACCTCTGTCTCTTCCGGCCAGTGTCTCCGTCTGAGGGTTGTGAACGTGGGGCAGGTCTGTAGCACGTGGTCTATTGTCGTGCTACCAGAGTTGCATGGGCACTGGTCTGACTGGCTAATTCCAAACTTGGTGTGGAGATGCCAGTTCAGTTTGTTATGGCCGGTGCGTAGTCGGAAGATAACTACCTGCTCCGGTCTGGTCAGTAGGCATTTAAGCTCACATATTGTTCTTTGCCTGCTAAGTGCTAATAAGCAAATCAAGAAGAACCGCGATCATCAAAGAAGACTAATAACTACTCATACCGTTTGCGAGTGTACTCCCCAGATACTCCCCATATAAAACCACCCTTGGAGTATGCCACAAGTACACTTATATTTCAATGTGCTGATTAGCATCTCATTGGAATAGAAATATACTTGTGACGTACTCTCCGAGTGGTTATGTCTGGGGAGTACTCTAGAAAACTGTACGCGGAACTAACCTTTTCAACGCACTGGGCCTACAGATGTACACATTTGCACTTAGTTGGTTGGCATTGAGAAGTTAGACTTTACATTTTCTCTAATATCGTTTAGTTCCATTTACCGGTCTACGAAAGCATGTGCCTTGCGAACTGAGGTTTACGCTTCGTGAAATTTAACATTACACACACAAGATGTTAGCTGTGTTTAGTGGACCTGTTTTGAGCAGTCACCTTTCTTGTCGCAAGAAGAAAGTTTCTTAAAAGACGGGTGCGCTCTCAAGTGAAGTCTTTAAGGTCAAAAAGTGTTGCCTGTCATTAAATACTATCATTTGGGTGTCTGCAGTCACCTAAGCGATGGTCTTTAATGACAAGGGATCTTTCAAAAGGGTTTTCCCTGAAAACAGTCTCTGCTGCATTAACCCATTCACAACTTTGGTAACGTTAGGGAGCCTCTGTAGGGACTTTAGCACACGAGCGAGATGGATTAGCCATGACAAGAGTGGTGCCAGAATAGCTTCATTGGCGACCTCTGTGCGCCAATTAAGCTATTCTGGCACAACCCTTGAACTGTCATGGCCCATCTGTCTACTGACGTGTAATGTAGTCTTTAAAGGATAAATCCAAATTTGTGGATCTCGACTTCAAGATTAAGTGTGTCTCGTGGACAGATATGGACGCCGAAGTTCGTCGCTGGATGTTGAAGGGTACACCCCGAGCTTGTGGGACAGCAGCAACAGTCGGAGAGGGTCAGCAGATCTTTGGAGCTCGCAGGACTTGATCTCCAGTCTGTCTCAAGGCACCTCTGGTAGATTTACTTTTATATGTCGTTTAAAATAAAATTATGTGTCTACAGTAAACATACTTTCCGCAACTTCTGTTTTCTTCTCACGAATCACCAAAAGCTCTTCTAAGTGGTTTAAGAACACCTCAATGAGAGAGCTCCAGAAAACAGAAGGAATTTTCATGGGCCATAAAACCGACGAAATCGACACTAAAAAGTTGACTGCCAATATGTAAAATGCGCAAACAGTTCTTTGTATGGTATTTCGTGCGTGTATATACTTGCGTGTAAATTCCAAAAGCCGTTTTTACGTGTCTGACATTGCTATACGGAGCAAAGGTTATTTATTTATTTGGGTTTAACGCCAAGCAAGCGACTAAAGCCATCTGAAGGCGGGAAGGGTAAACGTCTGGCCAGCCAGACTAAGAGAAAGGTCTTAAAACATGATGTAAATACAGTTTAAAAATAATCTGCGCTCACTAAAAGGTCACACAGCTCAATCGTACATGTCTGCAGACTTTGGAAGTTCATAAGAACAGTCAGATTTATGTAGACTACAGAGACTTAAATTTTGTAAAACAAATCGGCTTCCTTTAGAAAGCTGAAGATTTTGTCCGGGGGGGGGGGGGGGTGAGGGGGGCGGGGGGGGGGGGGGGAGGACGTCCCGAAACAAAACCTTTAAAGAGTCTGCTGTGTAGTGTTTCGCCTCATATCGATTAGGTCAGCACATCATGTCAAGAAGTACTTCACCGAAAACGGTTCGTCGCAGGCGAAGCACATGCCCACACGACTGGGAACCCAGATGAAAATGCAATCATGGTAATCCGCCATGAGGTCTGTGCATACAGTTCCTTGATCTGGACTAGGAGCGGGTGCTCAGCTCCTGTACCCTTCAGAGCCTGAAGGGTAGACAAGGAATCAGACAATATTAAATTAAATTCTCTGTTGGTACACACTGGCTGGGTTAGATTCTTTCTTGTGGGCAGTTGAATCAAATAGTACGTCTGGGACAGGAAGAGTCCAGGGGGTTTGGAACACTGTAAAGATTCAGAAATTTGGGATACATACAGCGGAGCTGTTGTTGGTCTTACTTGTTTCTTACAACGTAACCACGAGAACCGGTGATTCCTGGGCTTCAGATATCGTTCATATTCTAAGTGTTACACCCAACCATTTCCTCGCTCCAAGCTTAATGAAGAAACCGAAAGTCTCGTTTCCGCTTGCAAATGGCCTCAGCCGTGAGCTGTTTAATTGGGTGAATGCTTAGACAGCTCAAAGTAGTCCTCTTTGCGAAAATGAAATGATAGTCAAACCGAGTTTTTAACACGTACAGAAAACGACTAGCAGTGAAGATCCAAATAATATGCAGATTTTTAGTGACCGGGACTATTTTGTACGGAATCTTGGGGCGTGGGAATGGTTGGGTCTAACACCAAGTATTTCAGACGCGTGTTCTTCTTCTAGTTTGTTATTTCGCACTGTATGATCCTTAATCATAATGCGCTCTTTAAAAAAAAGGTATACATCAAAATGTGTGCTGGTCTGTGTATTTGGACCTTACGGCCTCCGGCCGTAAGGTCCAAATACACAGACCAGCACGCACGTCATTACTCTCCAGGCCCTGCGGGTTGGAACAGCACCAGAAGAGGGTCCGCCCCTGGCGACGACAGACCGCCTTGGCTGCCGTCCAATCCTTACGCCAAACCAGGTTTTCACCGCAGTCGCAACCCGCTTCTGACGTCATCCGAGTCCTCGCTGGTGTCAGTGGACAGTCCGGAGCACCGTGAGAAGATGAGGTTGAAGGACGCCACCCCTGGGCACGAGGTAGATTTGTATGTTTTTCGTAGTTTGAATGCGTTTCACCTTTGGCGACACAATAATCACTTCAGGTCGCCAACATGATGCGGGTAATTAGAAGTAGTCGCACAAGCAACCCTCACACAATTTTGAGTGATCGTGTGAGTATTCAGCCCAGGAATGCAGCGAACAACATCAACAACAACAAGAACATTGCCTCCGGCATACATGACTTATATTATAATTCTGAAACAAGCACAGACGGTAAGCTCACTAGCCATTCTGCCTGAGATATGATACGCAGATGTGAATAGATCCAGCAAGAGGGGGGGGGGGGGGGGTCATGTGGGTCTATGTCTCTTGCGACTGGGTAGCGGATTGAAAGAAGGGTGAGACTGAAAGAAGTAATCGATGTCTGTCCATCCGCAGGTGACGTGGCAACCCAAACGCAACCCCCGGCGTGAGATCTTTAGCGAGAAACTCCATTGGCACGCCGTCAGCACGATTCCCAAAGCCACTCCCCGCCGCCAGGATGCGTTAGCCAGGGACCCGGTCTCCGCTGGCTGGGCCAAGAGCTTCTCGCGACGGAGGAAGCACACCGCTGGTGTGTCGCCAAAGCCGGCAGCAAAATCGGAGAAAAAAGCTGGGGAGTTGATGGAGGGGGGCAAAAAGGAGGGGGAAGCAAACGAGGGGGAGAAGAAGAAGGTAGAGAAAGGGGTGGATGCAGTGGAGATTTTGGATACCCTCGCTTCCAGGCGGTCCAAGTACAATACACCTACTTACTCCTGGTTTTGAAATATTCTCTTCTGTCCTAGGCTTCAATTCCTTCTACGAACATGCAGTTCTCGAACCTGTCAATGAAACTGCCCTGCATGAAGTAAAAACAAATTGCCGCTGGGATTAAATACAAATGAAAGAAAAGTTGATTTTTAAAGAATAAAACCATATGATGTATTGTTCTCTGAATACAGCATAAGATGTTATCAACACATTTCAACTTGTCTTTCATAAAAAGTTATATTTTATTTGCATTTTAAAAGTGCAGGTTTTAAGAGAAACAATGTTTTTTTTCCCCTGTTACTCAGTGTAGTTTAATTTTGTGTTAAGTTCTTTTTCTCATACGCGCTTGAATTAAAACAATTTTGGGGGGAACTGATTTTTGTTAAGACGCGATTGCTGCCTACATTTTAGAAGATTTTTTTTTTGTAAGACACTTGTTTGAAGATCAGATATTGTGGATGCGAGAAATATCGTTTCAATACTTCTCTTGATCACCAAGCATACGTACCACCATTAAACGGACTGATACCTGGAGCTACGTTCTGCTGTTTATATTAAATACTGCAAACTGTTTGAAGCACACGTGTTTAACCCCTTACCTGCCACTGTACATACATTTGTCTTCCTGAAATCTTTGTTTATTCAACGGAAAAAAGACAAAACCGTCCAAGAAATATAGATACAACTTGTTCTCAGCAAGAGGCATAGATCCTCATGAGTCCCCGCAGTCGCGGGGGCTCATGAGGATTTATGTCTCTTGCAGTTGGATCGCATTCACTATTTCTCGGCGGTCAAGGGTTTAAAACTGAAAAAGTTTTCCTTCATTTACTCTCTATATTTAGTGCATAACGTTTCTCCTCCGTGTCTCGTGGACGCAAATTGTATTTTGGAACTCTTTGTACATTGTATGCCAAAAAGGTAACAAAGCGGCCTTAGAAAGAGGTATAGATCCTCAAGAGCGCCCCGCGTCTGCGGGGGGCCCATGAGGATCTATGTTTCTTGCTTTTGGGTAAAGTTTGATTTCTCCTGGAAAGTGTAATTGCTTTCTCAATATAGAATCATGCAGGGGGGTGTAGGGGGGCTCTGGATAGAGGTAGCACCTTTGCTGTTCGGCAGCTGCGTCCTACATAGGACGGACGGGCATCACTGGTCCTCATCCATCTCCTTAATCTCTCTCGTGTTGGCTCCAAGCGCCACACCCTGGCAAACCACCTCAGCTGGTGGGCTAAACCATGTGAGGGGGTGGTGTTCACATTGCACCACTAGGCGGATGAGCTGTTTCTGACAGCCAATGGCTAGAGGACGGAGGAGATCAGGTTGGATCCAACGGCCAAATGTGGGGGAGTAAACCCTTCAAATCAGGAGTGGAGCCCCGAAGGCAGACAGTTGCCTGTATTCACGCACTGTTCTGGCAGCTCCTGCAGCCAAACTGGTGCCAAACGTAGTGCTTTGCATTCCTTTGGATACATCAGCGAGGCCGAGAGGGGGATCTTGACGACTGGGCACCCCATGATCTCCATACACTTTGCCCAGGCTTGCGCCCTGGAGAGGTCACTCCAGTGACTGACCCAGCAAGCGCATATACTCCATTGTCTTCCGAGACAGGATGCCAAACGAATAGAATCATGCTACGTGAATTCATTGTTTAGATGTTTTCTGTTTTTATGAATTGCTCTTGCGTGTCTTGTGTGTAACCCATAACATCCTGAGGCTAAGTTAAAACAAATTGCTTATTGTCCTATGGAAGCTACATTACAGATTAGGAAATAGATCAGCCATTATAGTTCAAGGGTGGTGCCAGAATAGCTTGGCGCCAGAGGCGCCAAGCTATCCTGGCACCGCCCTTGAACTAACATTGTCAAACTAATTTCAAGCAGTAGTGTATCAGAATGAAAAGGGTTAATTTCACTTGTCGCCTGTTCTTTCGGTTCTTTCTTTTTTTGACGACCGAACACACACACACACGCACGCACGCACGCACGCACGCACACACACACACACACACACACACACACACACATACAAATGTGAAGAAACACACAGGTTGATTTCACAATCATGCACATCCACAAAACTGGTATGTTTATGTAAATATTACGCATTTCAACTGAATGTCAGTCTTAATAATAATTAATCCAGAGCAGTTCTTTTCTCGAAGCCAAGTTTTAGCTTCATGTCAAGGAGTGATTCGGAATGTTTTAAAAACATAATTTTTAACTCGCAAGTAAGAAACTATCAATCTTCACATCATCGGTGATATATAATGAAAAAATAGTGATGTTAGTTGATGTCGAAATCTACGTAAAATACGGTCGGTTACTTTTGCTTTTCTTAGTTCATAATAATAATAATAATAATAATAATAATAATAATAATAATAATAATAATAATAATAATAATAATAATGTACAATTATATAGCGCTTAACCTCCAAACGAATGATGCTCTAAGCGCTTTACAAGAGTAAAAATCACAGAACAAAAAGTACAAGAAAGTAAAAGCTACAGTAAAAAAATATTACAAAAACTAAAGTGACACATGTCAAAAGCTCGCACTCACACAATAACACACACACCGATACAAGAACAGTTACTGCCAACGATTGCTAACACACTGAAAATGTGCTCATTCGAGTCGCGTATCCGTGTGCGGCACATCTCGAAATAATTTATAATGTCCCGAAAGCAACAATGACTCACTATGGACGTGGACATATAAAAAAAGGCAGGGAATGCAAAATTTTCTTTTGATTAACCCATTTAACTCCCACGTCCCACAACAGGAGACGGATCAGCCATGATAATTCAATGGTAGTGCCAGATTAGCTTGGCGCCACCAGGCGCCAAGCTAATCTGGCACTACTCTTGAATTGTCACGGCCGAGCCATTTCGTGCAAATGGTACTTAGTTGTTAGGTGACACATCCAAAAAATTGGGAAATGCGGCCTTGGGATCAAATGGGGTAAAGCGAATATTTAGGGTTTTTTAGAATCTTTCCCTAAAATCTAACGCTGGAAATTATCAGCCCAAGCTTACATCTTCAGTTAAAGGAATTTCTCCGCGTCGACCTTGCATGCGTCGCGTCGACTGCATCATGGCAACTGCAAGGTCACCACCCAAGTGGAAGAGGCACAGATCCTCATGAGCCCCCGCTGGCGCCGGGGCCCATGAGAATCTATGCCTCTTGCAAAACTGAAGGTGTAAACTGGGACTTCTAATTCACCAACTGCGTAATTCAGCTGGCCCTATAGACACCCACATTCACAGTTCGAACCGTGCACTCAAAATGCGCAATTATAATACCATCCTATTAAGATGCGGAATTAAAAGAAAAAAGTCCAGATGACGTTATAGGCTTTTACAATAAGAACATACTGAAATAAAGTGTTGTCATCTAGTACGGGATTATACCAACATTTGAACTTTTTCTAGTATTTTTTAACTACTGTAGAGATAGAGAAATACAACGCTCGACACTCGGACAATTTTTAAAATCTGTTCTTGCCTATTGAGAGGGTTATAGTGACATTCGGACTTTGTATTCCAACTACAGGCAACACGGTATCTTTTCAATGTGGAGAATCACCTCTCTTGCACATGCAACCACCTGTATTGTGTACAGTACCTGCAGGAATCAACGCGACAAAAACCGCTACCGACAGCCTAAGGGTTAATCAGTCAGTACCATTAACGGCCATCTAATCAGACAAACAAAGACTGCCTCCTGACTGTGGGAATTAGATCCGGTCGATCCACCTTCAGCTTCCTGCCTTCATCGTTGACTAAGGTCAGCTTTTGAAGGTCGGACTCGTCGACGCCTCCGGGACTTACTTTGCGCATGCGTAGCGTGCAGTCGCGGTCATCCACAGGCACACTAAGACTGCTACTTCCGGTGACGGAGTTCCGCGCGCTGTGGAGTCCGCTCGCCTGACCGGTGCCGTGACCATAGATCTGTGAAAATCGGGAACTGTCTTTCAGCCAGCGGGAGATGCCGTGATGGGAATCCAAACTGCGGCGAGGTTTGTCTGAAAATGTGCAAGTCCATGCAAGAGAGTATCACTGGATTAACGCGTGTAAATGCAATACAATTATCAAGAAGAAGAAGAAAAAAGAACCACTTTGAATTGACAAACAAATGTATGCCCTGTTAACCCTCTTAGCCCCAAGGTCCCATTTCTCAAAATTTGGAGGTGTTGCCTAATGACTATGTACCAGTTGTAGGAGATGGATTGACCATGATAATTCAAGGGTAGTGTCAGATTAGCTTGGCGCCTTGAATTATCATGGTCAATCAATTTCCTGCTGTAGGGACTCGGGGCTAAATGGGTTAAGGGAAAATATAGTAAGGCCATTTTGTGAAATGCAGGATTTTCATTGTAATACAATGAAAATCTCGCTTTTCACAAAAATGGACTTACTGTAATTTGACTTCACATGGTAGAGCTGTCTTGGTCATTTCAAAACGTGTTTATTTCTTGCTTTTCGATTTTATTTTAGGACATTTTCGGCAACATATTCCACTCTTTCTCCTGTGTTTAAATGTTGCTGGTCATGTACAGTCAAATCTCGAATTCGGGAGTCGTGGATAAAACAGGTAGTCTTTGAAGGTCTTTGAAAAAGAAAAAGAAAGAAAATGGAAAGACTTTATTATAAAAAAATATTTAAAAAATAATAATAAAAAAACTAGTTACGGGGCCTAGGAGATTTTGGGCCTAGTAATGGATATTTCATTCTTTGAAGGCTCAGAATATCAAGCACGGTTTACATGCGAGAAAAGATAGGGATGGGTAGAAAGGGGACACAATTTACCAGAAATAGCCGGCGAGGAGCCTCGGCGTGCGAAGGCTGGGCTGACCCTCAAAGCATCCGGCATGGATAATCTTTTCAGCGCCATTTTGTCCATGCCCCACCTGCTGATTCCGCGGAAAACGCTGTTCACGAAACCGCTGCTGCCTCTTCTGCCGTGCGCCATGTCTGGAGATTTCACGGGCTGGCTGGAGGCTTCTTTTTTGTCGTCATCAAGCACCAGCTCCTCCACTTAAAGGAATGAAAAATACTTCATTAAACCCCTCATTACATGGACATGCTGTGATTAAGCGTCATCGAAATAATGCTCATTTGGTTAATTAATAGTGAGACTGAACCTGGCGTTCTATAAAATCCCTCTCCTCTTCACAAGATACACGGGCAAAGACAAGAGACTCACTTTAACTCTTTCACTTCCGAGAAAAGGTGAACACAGCCACACTGCAAGAGGCATGGATCCTCATGAGCCCCCACTAATGCGGGGGCTCATGAAGATTTATGCATCTTGCTGAGACCAATTTGTATCTACGTCCTTAACCTTTAGACGGTTGTAGCTTTGGGTCGTTGAACGAACAAAGGTTTCGGAAACGAAATATACGTCCATTGGCATGGAAGGGATTAACTCATTTCAAACATCCTGCATACGGATCCTCGGATAATCACGTTACGCGGCATATTTCGAAGGAATGATTCGCTGGTTGCGTATCCGTATGCGGCATGTGGCGAATGAACTTTGATTGCGGGAGACGGCTCGATCGCAAAGTTTATGATTCGTCTTTGATTAGCTTCCGACAAATGACCTGTAGTAGAATCAACAAAATACATGGATGCATCCACTAACTGATCAATAAATGAATCTTGTATATAAATTAACCATTTGGCTGTCGACGGCGTGTTTGTCGTGGTGATTCTTGCCGGAGTCACCACGACAACACACGCCACCGACAGCCAAAGGGTCAATGAACCTTTAAAAGTGAGAGAACCAGGTACCTGAGATTCCATCCAAGCTATCGTGGTCGTCTCTGAATGATATGCTGACGTCAGACTTTTCCTTACGTGATCGTGGTCGCGGGGTGGACGGAGACTTGAGGATAGAGTGTGGAGACGTCACAGGGGTGTCTGCCGGTGACTCAGATGACCCTGCTGACAGCGTTATGACGTCGAAGCTGTCACCAGCTGACAGCGAAGGCTCGGCTCGCGTTGTTCTTATGTACGTGGCTAATTTAGGAGACTCTGGGGACAAATCTTTCATGCCAATGTTTTCTCCCCTGTTTTTCCTGTTCTTACGATCTCCCGCGATTTCTTCTCTATCAGTTTCATCAGCATCTTCTCCGACGTAAATGTCCTCGAAATCATCAATAAATTTACTCGGGTCGTCCTCGTTGGTTTGGTCGGTGTCACCGGAATGCTCAAATCCTCTGGAATCGTACGCGTAATGAGATCTAGAGTTCTGTTCTGAGGCGTTCTTCTCCTGTTCTCGTCCTTGCTTCGACGCTTCTCTCAATGTGTTGATTTTTTGATTGACCTCTTCCGTGTAGGCAGTGGAGTCCGGGGGTGTCTGAGGGAACCGCCCCGTTAAAAGCAGAGAAATGGGCAAGAGCTGGTTTAGCAACCTGCTCGTGTCATCGTCCGGAGTTCCCGCTCTTGTTTCTGAGCGCAACTTGTGTTGCTTGGTATTTTTCACAGCTCTCTTGGATACAGTTTCTGAAGAAAAAAAAAAAAAAAAACAACGGGGATACACGTACACGTTTGAAAAGAAAATAAACGACCAGCGATGATGAAGCCAGAATCAACAATTACTCCCTTCAATGCCGAGAAAAGAACACCACCCACATGCAAGAGGCATAGATCCTCATGAGCCCCCGCAATTGCGGTGTCTCATGAGGATCTATGCCTCTTGTTGAAACCACTTTGAGGATCCATGCGTCTTGCTTCAACCACTTTGAAACCACTCTGATACCACTATGTATCCATGTTCCTGGGACGGGTGGGGATGTTCGGGGAAAATTAACACAGACTTTAGAAACACGATCTGCGTCCTTTGGCAACAAAGGGGTTAACCAAAGCAAAGAAGAAATTAAAAGACGGCGGAAGAAACTATAGATCTGTATACCAACATGCAAGTTCCCAAATCATTAATTTCATAGAAAACGTTAAAACACAACAAGGAGATGATGGATAAACCAAATTTGAGTGTCAAACTTACCACTCGCGAGCAAAGGCTTAGAAGCAAGCTTTCGTCTGAAAATAGAAAACAAGTCCTCTAGTCAATTATCATGAGACCAGCCGATCAATAACGAGGTCAAAGTTCCCGTTTCAAATTTGCTAATGAATATTGAAGCTATTAATTATCACTGAGACAAATTTCATCCCCCATTATCCGTTTGACTATCATCTGCAAAAGGCATTAATTTATTAATCCCCCTACAGGACTTGTGTTTAATTAGGAAACGTGGAGTTATTATTAGGAAGAAGCATAATGATATTACTACACCGAGAAATCGTCTGCTGGCCTATATAAACGCGGACGCAGTCCGGATGAGTATTTTGAGCCCTAGCCGTCAGCGCGAAAGGCATAGCGCCGCCTGCTCTGCGGTTAAACCGAAGGTACACCTTCGGAACACAACTAACCCTTTTAGCCCCAAATGTGCATTTCCCAAAGTTTGGACGTGTTACTTAACGACTATGTACCAGTTGCAGGAAGTGGATTGACCATGATAATTCAAGGGTAGTGCCAGATTAGCTTGGCGCCTGAAGGCGCCAAGCTAATCTGGCAATACCCTTGTACTTTCGTGGCCAATCAATATCCTGCTGTAAGGTGTTGGGGCTAAAAGGGTTAAAGCAAACAAAAGCAAGTCCATTTTTTCTGAAATCGAGATTTTCATTGATAAGACAGTCTCAATCTTGTTTTTCGCAACACAGTGGACTTACCCGAAGACCATTTTTGTTAAAAGCGATAATTTTATTGTAATACAATGGCAATCGTGTTTTTTTTGCAACACGGTGGACATAGTGTAAGACCATTTTCTTGTGTGACAAGCAATATTTGCCTTGTAATGCAGTGAAATGTTTGCTTCTCACTCAAAATGCACATTGGGTTTAAGATTCATCGTCAGTTATAATAATAATAGTAATAAAAATAATAATAATAATAATAATAATAATAATAATAATAATAATAATAATAATAATAATAATAATAATAATAATAATAATAATAATAATAATAACAATAATAATAAAAGTTAACGTTTATGGCTTAACGTCTTTTGTCAACCACGAAGATGATTTCAAAGACGAGGCACTGAAAAGAGGTCTGTACAAATTTTGACCCCAGCTGGGTTCGAACCTGCGACCGTTCGGACGAGAGTGGAACGCTCTACCACCGAGCGACCCAGCTCCCCAATAATAATAATAATAATAATAATAATAATAATAATAATAATAATAATAATAATAATAATAATAATAATAATAATAATAACGCAGTCCGCTTCGCTTTTATCAAGATCGGAAATAACAACAGTCGGATATATACCATCACGGTCCCAGCAGCACTCTTTGTATGTAAAGTACTTCGCTTGTAATAAACTTCGAATACAACGGCAAGAAAAGTTGGGTCCCCTGGCGATTTGTTACATCGGAGGTAATAATAATAAACACATTACCTCTGCTGTCTCTTGTACGATCTCCACAGGCAGCACGCCAAGAGAAATACGGCAACCAGGACAAACAGTATGATGAGCACAAGGACAATGGCAAAGCCCTCAGGCGTGTCCAGAAAGGCCTGAGGTTCGGTCCCCTGGGCGCTGTTGTAGGCCATGACTTGGTCCACCGGTAGAGTGGTGTCTGACAATCCTGGAACGGGAGTGCCACCTGACGTCTGTTGTAGAGCCTGGAATAGAAAATCAGTGCTACCCCGTTCAGTGCCAGTTGACGCAGTCTCTGTTCGTGTAATCTTCGTTAATTCAACACGAACAGCCCCTAGCTGTCACATGGATATAGATTCAAAGTGGTGTCAGCAAGAGGCATAGAGCCTCACGAGCCTTTCCAAACTGCGGGAGCTCATGAGGATCTATACCTCTTGCAGTTGGGTGGTGTTCAAATTTTAAACGGGTTAATTACAATTTTCCGTCCAATTCACCGAGTCAGTTAGTTGAGACATACATTCAAAACGTCCGAAAATTCAAAATCCCAGTTACCATTTACGCATGTATGCATCCTTCCGTCTGTCCGTTCGCCATCGTTTCACCGCTCGTTCGTTCCATCGTTCGTTCCTTCGTTCGCCCATCCATTCGTCAATTTGTCCAACCATCCGTCGAGCCCTCCCTCCCTCCCTCCCTCCCTCCCTCCATCCATCCATCCATCCATCCATCCATCCATCCATCCATCCATCCATCCAGCTTCCCACCACCCACCCACCCGTCCGTCCGTCCGTCCGTCCGTCCGTCCATCCATCCATCCATCCGTCCGTCCGTCCATCCATCCATCCATCCACCCAACCACCTACCAACCCACCGATCCATCCATCCATCCATCCATCCATCCATCCATCCATCCATCCATCCATCCATCCATCCACCCACCCACCCACCGATCCATCCATCCATCCATCCATCCATCCATCCATCCATCCATCCGACCTGCAGTATCGCCTGTTGTGTGAGGAAGGTCTTGGGCTGGTCTACGCCCGCTGCTGTGTCTGCTGTTGCGTCAGCCACCACGTACACTAAGGCCACAGACCTGTCACAGTTACAGAGACCAGAAACATTAACAACAACACACTCATTATCGCATTTTAGGCGTGCCGCATCCGGATTCGCGGCTTTATGCCGCGAATCCGGATGCGGCACGCCTCGAATGTGTTATCCCGTGCCGCAAAGCACAGTTAGAGACACCATTCACTTCCCTACCAGCCTTATGTCTCTAAAAGCTTTGTAGATTTACTGCCGTTCAGCCCTGTGCGTCTTAAACATACATCAAACAGCACACAGTTGTCGACATTTTACCAGCCGGCCTCTAGCACAGCAGCAATGCTCCTGTAACCGGTCCGAGGGGTGCGAGTTTTGATAACGGATATCATGCTCGTAATTGTCACCTTGAATTCGGGTGAGCGTTCTTTCTCCGTGTACTCAAGGCTCTGTTCGTTAATTTGGAGCCTGTATGGCCACTATTGACCAGTACTCTTCCTACCCATCCACCTTTATACTTGTTTAGGCCTACTGTACAAATAATTTCAAATACAAACGATCAAAATTTCCAAGAACACAATAACTCTCTTGAGCTTGCCCTAAACACCTCATTAATGTACCGCTACGTGTCTAGCGTGTGAGTGAATGCGCGGACTTTAAATGAGCATACTAGTTGGGTTTAGCTCCCGCCAGTAATTTGAGCCGCTGTATCTTTATCCACGAGTCGCCTGCTGCCTTGCAGGCCTGGCCGCTTGGCTGCGGAAAGGCTAAGGGAGGAAACCCCTGACATCAAAGCCCCCGTGTCTCCGGGGAAGGCTTTTGAGCCAGAGACTAGGACAAGGACAGTCTGATATAAAACCTACGACCCGAGGACCTCGATGCCATCGTCCCAGCTTGCTAGGCCATGGCAGATGAACCAAGGGTTTAAAGGGTGGGGCCAGTACTGCGCACACTGCACTCCACCAAAAAGCTCCACCGCGCAGGCTTTAGGAAACGTCCACGGACCATGACACTGACCATTCCAAGTCCTGTAGCGACGGGCGAGGGGCGAAACGGCAGGTGAAAGATGTCACTGGAAGCCGCAGTCTCAAACCTGCATGCAGGCGGTTCAGGATATTGGTCGCCTGATGTTGACCTGGGGATGACAACATCACTCGGCACACCCTGAACGACCAAGCAGCCTTCTCTAGGGACAGCACTGCTTGCTCCACACGGAGAGGGGCCTAGAAAAGGTGGCCTAACCAAAGCTCGTCCCCTCGCAACCCCAGTTGGCTAGCCGCGGTCAACGGGCATCTTCTCCTGCGGTCAAAAAACAAGAAAGGTCCTCCATCAGCCGGCACCCAAGACAGTGTATCGCCCTCCTCACATCACCATTGGCGAGTCTGAACTAAAGTCAGTGCACCAGTTTACTTACCTTGGCTGCATTATCACGTCGGACGCCAAGCTGGACAAGGAGCTTGACAGCAGGCTGGCAAAAGCGAACAGTGCTTTCGGGCGACTTTTCAAGCGGGTGTGGCACAATCAACAGCTGAAAACAGGCACCAAGTTCAGCGTGTACAGAGCTGTGGTCCTCACCACCCTGCTGTATGGTTCCGAGTCCTGGGCCCTCTACCGCAGCCAACTACGACTCCTCGAACGCTTCCACCAGCGCTGCCTGCGTACCATCCTGGGCATTCACTGGAGTGACTATGTCACCAACGTCGAGGTCCTTGAACAGGCTGAAACTGTGAGCATCGAGGCTTTGCTGCTGCGGACACAGCTCCGCTGGGCGGGGCATGTCTCCAGGATGGAGGATCATCGCCTACCAAAGATCACCCTGTTCGGCGAGCTTGCTTCTGGACACCGTGACAGAGGGGCACCAAAGAAGAGATACAAAGACTGTCTCAAGAAGTCGCTTAGTGCCTGCCAAATCGACCACCAGCAGTGGTCTTCGCTTGCTGCGGACCGTGACACCTGGCGCTCCACCATTTACAAGGCAGCTGTCTCCTTTGAGGACTCTCGCAGAGCTAGCCTTAAGGACAAGCGGCTCAGGAGAAAAAACAGAGATGCCGCAGCTCAGAACCCTGGCCAGACCTTCCCCTGCAGCCACTGCGGTCGAACCTGCCTGTCTCGGATTGGCCTCCGCAGCCACGAACAAGCCTGCAGACGTCGTGGGCAACTCCTATAAAATCTTCGTTCGCGAAGTCAAGCCAAGAGATCTTTATTTTCGAGAACTTGCCAGAGTTTGCTTACATCCTTACCCGTCAGCCAACAGCCGTCGTCGGGTCCCTCCAGGAGATGTCAGCGCGCGGGTCTCAAAAATCTCCACTCGCGCACTGGGGGCGAAAAACAGCTGGAGTCGGGATCTGAGGGAAGATCTGTGACCAAACGCATAGTCAATAAAGTAAGAATGTCCTTATATTTCACAATATACTTGTCGATAAATATATATTTACCCCCTTGAGTGCCACTTGACGCAGACACGGTTTCTGTAATCTGTTGATTGTTAGCCAAAGAGACTAAACCATCCGAATAACATGTATTCAAAATGAAGTCAGCAAGAGACATAGATCCTCATGAGCCCCCGCAACTGCGGGGGCTCATGTGGATCTGTGCCTCTTGTGCTTAGGTCGCGTTCAGTATTTCTCGGCAGTCAAGGAGTTAACGAAACACGTGGATGAATTTCTAACAAGTACTTCTGGTTAATTAATGAACAGATGCACTAATGTACTCCCCTTATACTGACATGATATTAATGGTTGTATCTCATTCAAGACATGCCGTATGGGATACGTGGCTTTTTGTGCGCTTTGGGGCTGACCCGCTGAAACCGTATTTTCGTATATATCAACGAGCACTCGTCACGCTTACCGGCAAAGAAGAGGTTAATCACTAACCTGTGAGTCTCAAGGTAGTCCACACCGACAGCTACTGTTACTGCTACCACGTGATTATTCATGTTGAATGCGTCCACGCGCAGCATCCCCAATTGATGGTCAGTGGCGGCGCCGCTAGTGTGAGAGCACACCACCCATTGGAAATAGCGCGACTCGTCGTACAACAGCTCCCTCTTGCCAATGGTGACCTCCCCTGAATAGGTGCCCACGAGGAACACGCCATCCTGACTGACGCTCACGAACTGAAGTGTGTCACCAGGGGACCTAACCATGCCGAAATCGGAGGCGGTAAGAGTGTGTATTACTCTCCCTGGAGTGGAGTCATAAGGAACCTCTAGCGACAGGAAAATAGAGGTGCTGGGACTCGCAACCTGCACGAGCTGTTCAGTGACGTCTATTATATCTACGGTCAAGGTTGTGGAAGCGGTCAAAGCCGGACTACCCTTATCTGTAGCGATGACCTTGCAAAGAAAACTTTGCACGATTTCGTAGTCCACTGCTTTCGTGACGATAATGCTGCCGTCAGTGTCAACGCGCAAGTAAAGAGAACAGAGTGGGGATGAAGACGATATGGTCAGTGTGACATCGGCATTGGATCCTTCATCGGCATCAGTTACCGTCAGTTTCTCAACAGTAGCTCCAGCCGCCAGATTCTCCACGACAGGAAAAGATAAATCCCTGTTGAGGAACTTTGGTGCATTATCGTTCTTGTCGCCCACGTTAACAGTGACCTGTGTGCTTTCCTTCCCTCCCGCGTGGTATGCCCCAACGGTCAGATGGTACACAGAGTACGTCTCTCGATCTAAAGCCGCACTGGTTAGCAACACGCCGTCTCTATTAGCATCAGTCAAGATCTTGAAATTATTGTTGAAGTTTCCAGAAACAATCGC
Organism: Semisulcospira habei; assembly: GCA_036245525.1. NCBI lineage: Eukaryota > Metazoa > Mollusca > Gastropoda > Semisulcospiridae > Semisulcospira > Semisulcospira habei. The sequence continues at coordinate 152,891,537 of BTPG01000003.1, forward strand.
ATAGGAAGTGACGGAGAGTGCAGGATCAGACGAAATTATGCCCGCTTGGGTTCCAACAGGACTATTTTCAGTAACCGCGAAGGTCACATCTGCGGGTGGCGGAGCGAGGTACGGCGTAATGTCAACAGTAACGGTAACAGTTCCTGTCATGGCTGGGAGTCCGGCGTCAGTCGCCGTCACTACCAGGCTGTGAGTGTCTCCTGCGAGGGCCAAGTCAGTGACTGTGTCCAACCGCCCGGTGAAAAGGTCCACAGTGAAATATCCTCCGTCGTTACCGCTCAGCAAAACGTAAGCTACCTGCAGAACACAGGCGTTTCAAATACAAAGACGAACAAGGACAACTATATCTGAGCGAACTTTTTTTTTAGTTATTTATCGGAGCTTAACCCATTCACTGTCGAGAAAAAGTGAGCACAATCCAACTACAAGGGAAAACTGTAAAACTGTAGCAATAATTGTTTGCTGGCCCTGATTTTAAACCTTACAGCCTACAGCCGTAAGGTCCAAAATCAAAGAACAACACACACGTTATTAGTTTACAATACAATACAATACAATACAACAACTTTATTGTCTGTTCGAGTCAAGGCACGACAGAAATTTGCCTTTCGGCTCGTCATGAAACAACAATATAAGACATTAACAAACGCTACAAGAACATATCATGAAAAATTATCATTGCAGCAATCTATCACAAGCAATCTGTCACAAGATGGGAGGTAATGTTAAGTAGATCATACTTATCGCGGCGTTATAAACGAGAGTTCAAAATCGAGACAGCATTTGGAATAAAAGACTTCTTAAAAACATTATTTTTGGCAAGTGGCATGTTGAAACGTCTGCCTGATGGTAGCATTTGAAACTGATCAGATAGTGGGTGACGAGGATCATTGACAATGCTAGCAGCTATCCTTCGAACAGCTCTATGGTACAGATCATCTACTGGGTACTGTCCTAGGCCAATGATCTTCTCAGCTGTTCTGACGATACGTGACAGTCTGCCCCTGTTTTTCATACTGAGGTTGCCACACCAAGCAGTGATGTTAAAAGTCAGTATGCTTTCGACCAGGCTTCTATAAACGGATTCTAAAACCCTGGAACTGACATCAAAACTTCTCAGTTTCCTAAGAAGGTACAGACGCTGGTTTGCTTTTTTCACAATCAGATCGGTGTTTCCAGTGAAGGACAGCCCACTATCCACGACTGTGCCAAGGTATTTAAATTCAGTGACCACCTCTACAGGTTAATTATTAATTGAGACAGGTACAAAAATGTCATCAACTTTCCTGTCATCAATGACGAGTTCCTTGGTTTTCTGTACATTCATTTCCAGAAAACTGTCTTCGCACCATGACTCTAATACTGCTATCTGTGCAAAGTACTCAGCCAGACTGTCTTCTTTTTGGAGTAGGCGTACGAGGGCCATGTCGTGTGAGAACTTTAAGAGACGAGAAGTTTATATGCAGAAAGTCTTGCCTGGTTACACTTTAGGCCTTAAAAAAAGATAAGTAGTGCATTGAGGTTTTTTTGGTATGTCTATTTTGATTAACTGTGCTCTGCTTGTTCTTTTCCCAGTAGCAAAACGTCTTCGTGCCCACGACGGCCGCAGTGGGCCCGCGCACAGCCGTGAGCGGGCCCGCTGCGGCCGTCGTGGGCCCGAGGACCTTTACTTTATGGGTTCAAAACATGTTTTTTTTTCTTTCCCGGGAAGTTTATGCAACATTAATCGTGGCGTAAGAGACAACCAAATACTTTATTTCACCTCTGCATTATTGCCGGAATCAGCATCCGTAGCGTTCACCGTTTCCACTTCTGTTCCGACTGGCGCCGTCCTTGACACTTGCACGTGAAGCTCACTCGGGGTGAAGTTTGGCGCGTGGTCGTTGACGTCAGTCACATGCACCAGGACAGTGGCCACGCCCATTTTGCTGAGGGACCCTCCGTCTGTAGCAGTTACGGTGAGGTTGAGTTCTGTCTGGCTTTCGTAGTCCAGGGTCCCGATCACTTTCATGACGCACGATGATGGATCGACGCTCAGCAGTCCCGCCTGAAAAAAAAATTGTCACACATACTGTAAAATTCAATCAGCAGTTTAACCTTTTCAGTAACAGTTGACGCAGACTGTGTTTAGGCAGTATTTGCTAATTCGACGCCGAAGAGCCCCAGTCGTCCCAGATTCAAATGACCTCCAGCAACCGCGGAGGCTTAGAAGATACGTCTGTTGCAGTTGGATCTAGTTTATTTTTGTAGGGAGAGAAGGGGTCAAACCGCCACTCATTACGTGACCTATTTCTTTGTCATAACAACCACGCGTAGTAATAGTTGTTCAAATTCTGATGTCATTTTACAAAGTAGAGAACTAAAAAGGGTTTTGTTTTTGAGTGGTGGGGCGGGGTGTTGATCTAATTTATGAAGAGAAAAGTAGCGATAATAATTATATGTCTGAAAAATATGCCCATTCAAATTCTCTCCAAAGAAAGAAACAAGCTTTTTTAAGAACAAGTTTAACTCACTCAGCCGGGGCACGTATTTCCCAAATTTTGGAGGCGTCATCTAACGACTATGCACCTGTTGCAGGAGATGGATCGACCATGATAATTTAAGGGCAGTGCCAGATTAGCTTGGCGCCGACAGGCGCCAAGCTAATTTGGCACTACCCTTGAATTATCATGGTCGACCCATCTCCTGCTGTAGTGCGTCAGGGCTGAATTGGTTAACACAGGTGCACCTTTCTAAGCGGGTTTCTGTCTTTGTTGGGAATTTCATTGTTTTTTACACGCTTGGCAGTCAACCTTTTACTCTGAGTTTAAAATTTCAGTAGAAACGAAATGACAGTCGGCTTGTATCGTGTTTCCTGGTACTTGATTAAATTTACAGATCTGCAAACACAACATGTGTGCTGGTCAGTGATTTTGGACCTTATTTAGGTCCAAAACCACAGGCAAACACATAATATCAATTAAGAATACTGTTTACGTACGTCATTGCCTCCAGTAATGCTGCACGTCACTCGCCCATTTTCTCCCTCGTCATCGTCCACAGGCGCCAACGCCAGAACTGCCACTCCTGACGTCACAGACTCAGGAACAGTGATGTCGTACGGCGCATCCGGGAACCTGGGCGCGTGGTCGTTGACATCACTCACTCGAACCAATATGGCTCCCGAGGAAGTGAGACTTGCGAGGCCAGCATTGTCAATGGCGTACACAATAAGATTAAAGAAGTTCTGATCTGAGCGCCGAAGAACTTCTTGGGTCGTGACTACCCCTGATATAGGATCTATGCTGAATTTGGAAGTTGGCTCCAGTTGGTATTGAACCTGCGATAAAGGTAGAAGAAACACAGAATGTAAGTAATAGAAACCCCCCCCCCCCCCCACCACCACCACCACCACGACGCAACTGTATTGTACTTGTCCTTTCTAAGTGTTATTTTCTGTCTCTGCTACCGTGTTCTTTGCGTTTTACACGTTTGGTAGTCAACATTTTGGTCTGAATTTTTATTTGTGACATCTTCACTTGATAAAACAAATGCATGATAATTTAATTCTGATGTGTAAATGCATGCCGCTGGCCGGACGGTCGTGTAGCATTAAAAGTCAGAGTGAACATAATTTTAAAAAGGCTATACATAATCCGTCAGTCTTTTCAATCTATCCTATTCATAATGTAATACAGGTCAGCCTCAGCATAGAACGGCGGCACCCGGTAGCCATAAAATCAGCCAGCGTTATTCGAGATGGCGTTTGTATAGTGCTTAGGTTATATCTGGACTCGTGAAAAAAAAATATTGGTAAACAAAAGGTTCTCGGGCCAACGTCAGCCTTAGCTGGCCCCCGCACGACAGTGCGCGGGCCAGCTAAGGCTGACGTCGGCCAGAGGAGCTTTTGCTCATGGGGCATTCCCGTAATGGATAAAGAGATCTGCGGTACTTAATAATTATATGCTGGAGCGTGTAATACTGAGGTCAACCTTTATTCTCCCATTCCTGTCACTCATTTTGTGTTCATACCTGGCCGAATGCCCCTTGGTCTGCATCCTGTGCAGTCACCTGTCCGATGCTGGTTCCAACTGATAGTCCTTCGTCCATCGTCATCACAAACTCGTGTTGAGAGAAAACCGGTGCAGCGTCATTCACACTGCTGACGTAGACAGTCAGATTCATGACATCACTCAGGGAAGGATCGTTTCGATTTTCAGCTCGAAAAATAAGCGAATGAGCTTTGGCGGTTTCGAAGTCTAGGTCATTTATAATGTACACCTGTCCAGAAAGTTTATCTACGTAGAAGAGTCCAAGCTCGTTGCCTGACGTGATAAGGTATTGTACATCACCTTCTTCGCCTTCCACTGCGCCCTCGAGCGTCGCCTGAAGATCGTAAATGACTTGTCCTGTCAGAGAATTCTCCGCCACCGTTGTGTCGTCTTCGTGAGACAGAAACTTAGGATTTGTGTTTCTTGGAGCGACCTTGACGACGACAGTAGTTTCCGTGAATACAGATCCCTGGTCCGTAGCTCTGATGACAAGAAAGTACGAGCTGGCCGCAGAAGCATTTACGACGTCATCAGTAACGAGTTTCAGTCCGTCTAAGGTGAAGACACTGCCGGTATTACCGCTGATGATCTGGAGACCAAACTGTGCGTTACTTCCGGTGTCGGTGTCTGTGACTTCTAATTGACCTACTTCAGTTCCTTTGGCTGTGTTGTGCTGCACGTAAAACATGTACTTGGATCTTGAGAAAACGGGTGCATTGTCATTCACATCAGTGACAGTTATTGTGAGAACCATCGTGTCAATCTCAAGTTTAGAATTGGTCGCTTGAATGGTCAAGTTGTATTCGCTGACCAGCTCTCGATCCAGCAATTTAGCTAGATATATTTCACCGGAATTTCTGTTTATGACGAAAGTACCTACGTCATTTCCTGATGTTAAGTCCATTCGAACGTTATCCGTGACGTCCCGATCAGCGCCTTGAATCTGTATCAGTTTTGACCCTAGCTCTTTGTCTTCTTGGACGAACACATGTCTGTTTGCGAAGACGAACGTTGGCTGATGCTCGTCTATGTCCTGAACTATGATTACAACATCCCGTGTCTCTGCAAGGGAAGGCACACCCCGATCCTCGGCTCGTATGGTCAAAACGTGAACACGCGATGTCTCGGCATCCAGGGAGGACACAAGGCGCAAGGTACCACCTGGATCCATGGCGAATGTGGAGTTACTGTTTCCTTGGATGATGGAGAACGTAACATTACCATTTTCTCCAAAGTCGTCATCTTGCGCGGAATACGTACACAATACAGAAGGCACGACTATGTCTTCGGTGACGCTGATGTTGAAATTTCCAATGAGTATCGGTGTATTGTCGTTGGCGTCTGAAACTGAAACTGTAAGAGTGGCTGTGGCTGTGTAACCTACTGCTGTCCATGCAGTTATCTCAACTTCGTGTCTCACGGCCGACTCTCGGTCTAAGTCAGACACAAGAAAAATTTTACCCGTGGATGGCTCAGCCATAAAAGTCCCAGCTCCTTTCACAACACGGAAGAAGACAGGGAGTTGTGTACCGGTGACATTCACTTCGAACACAATGTCTCCGGGTGCCGCATCTTCTGAAATACCCACTGTACCGGGAAGATTTCCAAACACGGGAGAATTTTTTATTTTAATTGTCAGCGCCAAAAAGGAGCTAAGCGCTGGCGTGCCGCTGTCCACAACCTTTACATTAAGTATATACACAGCTTCTGTTGGTACACGATCTAGTCTCAGTGCTCCGGTGTTTCTGTCTACCGAAAACACACCGACAGGGTCTCCGCCAGTTTTGAAAAACTGCATAGCTCCACTTCCAGCATCCAAATCAGAACAATTTAACCTGAAAATCGTATCACCCGGCATCACTACAGCTCCATCAATGAGTGTGTGCGGCTGTTGATTACACACTGGTGCATTGTCATTGTAATCAGTAACGCTGACGGTCAGTGACACTGTGCTCGACTTCGGTAGCGTCAGAGACGAGTCTGTGGCTTGAAAGACGACTGTGTACGAGTTTTGTGTCTCCCTGTCCAGTGTTGTGACCAGGCTGACGTGGCCCAACTGAGGGTGGACGTGGAATGGAGAGTTGGTCGACGGCTGCAGAAGCGTGTAGGTTATTAAACCATCTTGGTCTGCGTCTTTGTCGCTTGCTGACACTGAGAATAGCAATGTGCCTGGAACGTAGCAGATATTGCGAATAAATAACATATTAGGACACGTTGATTTAACTCATTCAAGGCGCCCATTTCAGTAACTGCGAAAGTGTGGTATGGCGTTGACAGCGGCAACGCTATACGACACTTATGAGTGTCACTTTGAATGACACCTTGAATGAGTTAAGTTGGTTTATGACATATAAAAAAAATACACTTAGTCACTTTTTGTGAGCGCCCATTTCACATCCATGTGTGCTGACAATGGCGTTTTCACAAAAATTACAGTTCTGTTAAGGCAAACGATTTTGTTGATGTGTGTCTGTTTAATTTTATTGCGCTTGAATAAATTCAAGTCATAAAGTAACCCGAAATCATCCATGTACATGTCAATGTATGTTAACTCCGTAACTGACTAGGCAAGGCCAACGCTATTCAGTTGCAAAAGACACAAATCTTCATGATCCCCCGCAGTCCCGGGGGTTTACGAGAATGTATGTCTCTTGTTAGTCCTATGTTCTTTGTGACAATGTGTGTGGATCATTTGCATCTGTGTTTTTCACGCGATTAGCGGTAAGCGTGCAGTCGTTTCAGACGCGCACATCGTGATCACTGACAGCAAAGGAGTTAACCCATTCAGCCCTGACGCACTACAGCAGAAGATGGGTCGACCATGATAATCTGTCGGCGCCAAGCTAATCTGGCACTACCCTTGAATTATCATGGTCGATCCATCTCCTGCAACAGGTGCATAGTCGTTAGATGACGCCTCCAAAATTTGGGAAATACGTGCGTCGGGCTGAATGAGTTAAAGGCTATTACTCACCCGGGGCAGTATTCTCAGCTACTGTTCTGATCTCCTTGTTACCGGCAGGAATAATCCACTGTGGAGCTTTCTCGTTCTGCGCATCAACATGCACCTTCAACAAGGCTTGTGACATCAGCGCAGGAGTACCTGCGTCTGTTGCCGTGACGACAAGCAGGTGTGACGTCATCGTTTCGTAGTCAACGCTTCCGGTGAGTGAAACTACCCCGGACGTTTTTTGAATTTTGAACAGAGTTGCTATAATAGACATACAGTGTAATTTACGAAGTGCAAATTTAGAAAATAACGTTCATGAGACTTACAGATCTTCTTTATAGAACTTTAAAATCTGGTCTCTTTATGATAGAGAAATTCTATCAAAATAATTATAGCCATAAACCTCATAGATACAAACTAAAAGAGAGAAAGAAAGAAAATAAGAAAGTGTTACGTGGTAGTCGTAGTCGTAGTATGATACAATCACACCAGACGCACGCATGTAGTGTTTTTGTAAAGAAACTTCACTCAGCTGCAATTCGTCACACGTGGCACAAGGTTGTAAACCACACTGGAGTAACAGTTCCAACAATATTTATTTGAAGCGATGCAATCTCAGCACAATGCACCCACAAATGCATCCACTCACTGATACACTGTCTCCTCTACAAAGTATCAACACTGCGTCTCTCATACAATGTAATACATATTTCCTAACACGCTCTTTTATACTGTTACATATTTCCAGAACAATTCAGCAAATTCACACAACACAACCAACCAGAAAAAAGGTAACCAAAACTTATTATTATTCATTAAAAAGAGCACTTTAGAATTAACTACAACTTTCGACTAACATCTAGGCGCAATCGATACAATATTTACGAAATGTAGCCTACAATTGTGACGTCATATCTGAGGTCACTAGAAAGATCGCGACCTTCCAGTCTAAAGGCCCCGCCACACGGGCGGGTTGTGCCCCGATTTTGAAGCCGATTCCGATCCGTTTGCGATCGGATGACGTCAATTATCCGATCCGGTCCCAATCGGCTGGGAATCGGGTCACTAGAACCTGCTCTATATTTCCGATCCGAATCGGTCCCGATCGTAAGCTTCAACCAATCAGAGCGCGTCTCGCAAAGCATGTCGTTTCAACACGGTTTGCAAATGGCCGAACACGCCTGTTGTCATCAGTACCACCGCCGTTGCCGCTGATGTTTCGCACGCCTCTTCCCGAATATGATGCAAAACTGCTGATAATGCAAGCACTGTGACATCATCATCAATGTCAAAACTAGCAGTCATTTTGCAGAAAAGGTACGTCTTTGATCCCTTCGGTTCAAACCGGTCGGCTAAACTTGACAAGTCGAGAAATGTCAGTGTGGCACTGCACACGTTTTTTAGTCCGGCCCGATCACCTACCGATTCGAAAACTGATCGGGAATCGGCCTCAAAACCGGGCTCGTGTAGCGGGGCCTGTAGTTCAAACTTTACAACATTGTAGCGAAAATACGCGTCACAACAAAAATCGATCGCAAGTGTCCATGCAAAAGAAAATGAATCCTACAAAAAGGTACGAAATTCTATTCCAAAATAACTCAAATGAATATCGGATCTTTCATATGATTACCACACACATGCTCTCAAAAGAATAACACAACCACAAACATAACAGAATGAATGAATGAATGAATGAATGAATGAATGAATGAATGAATGAAAGAATAAATGAATGAATGAATGAATGAATGAATGAATGAATGAATGAATGAATGGACCTTACAAATATAAATATTAACGAAACAAATAAACTATGAAGGATACAGTGTAATTTACTAAGTGCAACTTTATCTTTGGAAATAACGTTCATGAGACTCAAAGATCTCTTTTATTTGACTTTACTAAACTCCATAGATAAAACAAAAGAAAGAAAGAAAGAAAGAAAGAAAGAAAGAAAGAAAGAAAGAAAGAAAGAAAGAAAGAAAGAAAAGATGAATGAATGAATGAATGAATGAATAATTGAATGAATAATTGAATGAATAATTGAATGAATAAATGAATGAACGAACGAACGAACGAACGAACGAACGAACGAACGAACGAACAAATGAATGAATGAACGAATGAAACAAATAAACTATGAAGGATGCGGTTTAGAGATTGTCATCGGTACACAACTAACTCACGCAGAACAATCTTTCATATACATGTATATCAACATTTACATAAGGACACTTTCGATAAAAAGTAAGATTGGAGCATTCACGACATTTACATTATTATACATGTGCTGATATGCGATTTTGAACCTTACGGCTGCAAGCCGTAAGGTACAAAATCACAGACCAGCACATAGGAAAGGACAGTGAAGTCACCAGTCACTCACAGTTGATGGAGTAGACGATGGCTGCACTGGCCCCAGTGTCGGCGTCTGATGCAAACACTTGACTCACGTACGTTCCTGACGCCGAGTTCTCTGTCACGTGTCCTTCGTACAACGTCTGGTGAGAAAAGCATAGACAAACGTATCCTTTATCCTGCATCTATATGACACGAGACTCGTCACTGGAACTGACGAGCAATTGTTTTTTTTTTAAAAATATATATTATATAAAATATACTGTGAGCACATGGCAAATCAAGATGAGAAAAAATGAGGGAAAATAAGATTATAAAGAGATGAGATGAGACGAGAGGAGATGAGACGAGATGAAATGAAACGAGACACAATGATATAGTACAAAGAATGCTGGAAAGCATTATAATTATTTTTAAAGAAGGTTATGTTCAATTTTAAATACAATCTAATTTATTAGAGCTAAAGAACTTGTATAATGTATCACATCAGAATCCGTGAGATGGTCATACGATACGAATTCCATACAATTTAGGATCCAGTGAACAAACTCAAAACAAATTCAATCAACATGACATGATCACTTTTTTTTACACTGATGCTACGATTGCTTTTCCTAACCTTTGAAAACATTCAGTCGTTCAAAAGTGAGAAAACATTTATTTACTCGTATCGTATTGTTACACCAGTGCAATTTTCAACTAAGATAAGTGTATGACGATTTTCTTTTACCTGATTGAACATGGGAGCATTGTCGTTGATGTCCGTGATGGTGATATTGATGGAGGCAGTTGAGGTGGCAGCAGTCTTATTAGAGGAATGTGCGGAAACAACCAACGACACCAGGCCCGCAACCTCGTAGTCTAGAAGTTTCTTGATAAACACCACACCTTTGACAAAAAATATAATAATAATAATAATAATAATAATAATAATAATAATAATAATAATAATAATAATAATAATAATATAAAAAAATGAGGGTGAAACTTTACTACCAATGGACGCAGATTTTGTTTTTGAAATCATTGTGAATTAAGAGTCAAAGATTCCGAGCCGTCAAATGAATGGTACACAAAGTGGTTTCAGCAAGAGGCATAGATTCTCATGAGCCCACGCAGCTGCGAGACTAAAATAATGAAAGCTACCTGTTGTAGGATCCACGGAGAACCAGTTCAGACTAGGCGTACTTGACTGAAGTGTGTAGGTGACGGTGGACAGTGACGTGTCAGCTAAGTCTGCGTCAGTGGTGCTCAGCGTATCAATAACGTCACCGATGTCAGCGTTCTCGGCAACAGCTATGAGGAAACAAATAGAAAATTCGACATTTATAAATGGTGAAATAAATGTTTTAAAACCGGAAGAAAAAAAAACCACAAGTACCCCGTTCCTCATTTGAAACTTTACTTGTCACTGATGCTTCATACATTATTTGAAAATAATAAGCAGAAGGGTCGACATCACAACATGTATGTCTCTTTACTTGTCACTGATGCTTCATACATTATTTGAAAATAATAAGCAGAAGGGTCGACATCACAACATGTATGTCTCTTTGCTGTCCTGGATTATTCTGAGGCTCGCTTAACCCTTTGCGTGTCGGTAGCGGTTTTAGCCGAAATGATTCCTGTAGGAATCATCGCGAGGAAAACTGCTACCGACACGCAAAGGGTTAAAGTTTTCACCTTAAGTCTAGCAATTCGTGAAATGTTTCCGAATTTTGTCCCTCCTATAGTAAAATCAACAAATCGTGCGACCAGATCAAACGTAAACCCTATCAGGCCTAGTGCAACTGAACGCTACTTATTCTTAGAATCATATTTTTAAAAAGCGATTTTTTTTTTTACGGATATATTTGAAAGCTATGATTGGTTAGATGTCACATCTAACCGATCACCAAAAAAGTTAAGCGCTTAACGTCTTTTGTCCACCTCGAAGGAGAATTTTAAGACCGGGCACCAAATAGTGTCTGAACCAATGTTGACCCCAGCCGGGTTCAAACCAGCGACCTTTCGGAAGAGATTCGAACGCGCTACCACTTGAACTGCGTCCTGTTCCCCTAACGGATTACAGGTTTCCGCAAAACTATCCGCCAAGAAGTACTTACATACATAGGTTTCCACAATAATCCACCAGAAATCAGAAGTTGGTCAAAATTGCACGCGTTTCGACGAAAACAGTGGATTAAAAGCACGGAAAAGTGTTTCAGTGCCACTTTTCTTCTTCGCTGACAAGATAAGTAGTGACTGAATTCTTTACGTGTTTGTTGTCCATTTTTAAAATTGGTATTTACCCGAAATATTAATAAACTGTGTTGTAACTGTCTTTTCTAAGCGTTTTTCTTTCTCCGTTGGGTTCTTCGGTGGATTAAAAGCCCGAATAAACATGCGATATCGCATGTTTGTCCGTGCTTTTAATCCACTGTTTTCGTCGAAACACTTGCAATTTGGACCAACTCCTGAGTTTTCTGAGTGAAGATTTGTACTGGGAAATGTGATTGGCCAAAGATGTATTTGGGAGATAACGCTTTGCTGAGAGAGTAACGTTGTCACCGTAACATGTAATAAGGTAATGTTTGTATTGGGAAATGTGATTGGCCAAAGATTTATTTGGGAGATAACGCTTTGCTGAGAGAGTAACGTTGTCACCGTAACATGTAATAAGGTAATGTTTGTATTGGGAAATGTGATTGGCCAAAGATTTATTTGGGAGATAACGCTTTGCTGAGAGAGTAACGTTGTCACCGTAACATGTAATAAGGTAATGTTTGTATTGGGAAATGTGATTGGCCAAAGATTTATTTGGGAGATAACGCTTTGCTGAGAGAGTAACGTTGTCACCGTAACATGTAATAAGGTAATGTTTGTATTGGGAAATGTGATTGGCCAAAGATTTATTTGGGAGATAACGCTTTGCTGAGAGAGTAACGTTGTCACCGTAACATGTAATAAGGTAATCTACTTATCACATGTTACTTTGGCCAATGAGAAAAAGCGTAAAGAGACTGAAAGAAGACAAAGGTCACTGTTAGCGTACATTATACCTACATCTACGCAATGGCTGATTTGTAGTATGTCGAAAATCGTCTCGTTGTAACTTACCAGCTTTCACAAATGATTTCTTAAACTGCGGAACATTATCGTCCACGTCGATTACTTGCACGGTAACGATGACTGTAGTAGTGAAGGGAACGGCAGACAGATCATACACGTGGAACGCCACATCAAAATACCTCACGGTTTCAAAGTCCACTGACCTATCCAATCTCACGACCCCTGTGCTGGCGTCAACAGCAAGATACTTGGGAGAACCTGAAATTTACAAATTTAACTGAATGGGAAAAAAAGAAGGTTGGCGGTGAATGAAGCTGTAGGCCAATACAAGTATTTTCAGCAAAACGAAATCAGAAATCACATCAAAATGTTACAAAATCACACCTTTGGCGACGGCATATTGGAGTTGGTCTGTGACGTCCACATCTGAACAGTTGAGTGACGTCATTATCTGTCCCACAGCAAGGTCCTCCGACATTGTAAGGTAAATAACATAGTCACTGCATGTCTGGAAAAACAGGTATAGGTCACCTTTAGCATACATTATACTTACATCTAGGCAATGACTGGGTTGTCGTATGCCGTCATCTGTTTATAAAATGGCTTGTGTTTATAATTAAACTCTTCAATGCAGAGAAAACATGAACACGATCCAACTGCAAGATACATAGATCCTCATGAGCCCCCGCGACTGCGCGGGCTCATGAGGATCTATGCCTCTTGCTGAGACCAATTTGTATCCATGATTCTTGGACGGCTTTGGCTTTGGTCGTTGAGTGAACAAAGATTTCAGACACAAAAAATGTACGTACATTGGCAGGAAAAGTGTTATTATGTGGGCTTGTCCGTCGTACTGGGCATTACGGCCGAGGACCGTATGGTAAAAAATCAGAGACCAGCACTCAGAAGAGATACAATTGGACTAATACATCACCGATTTTCCTGAAATCTTTGTATTCAGTTGTATTTCATTTGGCTCAGGATGAGCACGCTTTTGATCGTCTAATAAAAACCTGACGTAATTTTCAACTTGTTACTAAAGTTATCAGAGGTTGAGGTCTACCAATCAATGACATCGTGCGCATGAATTCGCGCCACTGCTACCTATCCTAACAAATCCCTTCTATAAATAGAAGGGACTTAACAAAAGGCTTGGCAAGACAAGTAACCCAAATAAAGAAAACGAAAACACGAAAAAATAAAAATAAAAATATAAAAAAATTACTGGAGGATGGTCGTTAGCGTCAAGAATTTTGATGGTGATATTCTGCTCTGTTGTCAAAGGGGCCGCAATGTCAAGGTCACGTGCACGTAAAAGCAAGGTTCTCGGTCCCATAGTTTCGTAGTCCAATCGCTGGTTCAGAGCCAGGGCGCACGTGATAGGGTCAAGACGGTACATACTGTCTTCGTTCCCGGCTGGAATAAACAAACACGATCTTAGTAAATTTTCTCCTTAACCCAATCAGTGCCGAGAAAATGTGAGCACCACAAAATTGCAAGAGGTATAGATCCTCATGAGCCCCCGCAGTTGCGGGGTCTCATGAGGATCTATGCCTCTTGCTAACACAACTTTGAATCCATGTTCCTGGGACAATCGAAGTTTTGGGTGTTGAAATAACGAAGATTGCAGAAACACACTCTGCATCAGCTGACACTGAACGGGTTAACAACAGATTTATAACACAAAAACAACAGAGAGTAAATGTTGATTTAAACAAACATCCAGCAATCACTCGTCCATAATGCTTGCTAGTCAGATGAGAGATACATAAAAAAATAAAATAAAATAAATAATATAAATGGCGGAGTTCTGTATCTTGCATTTATCATTGGTTTGAGCAAAGACAATAGTGAGGTTTCGTTTGCAACGAACGACCGCGAACAACGAACGAGAGAGAAGGCACTGTCGATAACGAGCTTGTACCATAAGCATAGACAGCACTCCAAACATCTCCAAGAGGCGTAGATCCTCATGAGCCCGGAGTTTGTCAGCCGTGATGTCGCTCTCGTTCGTTGTCGGGAGTCGTTCGTTGCGAACCGAAGCCTTACTATTAACCCCTTCCGTGCCACGAGTGCGTTTCTGATATCTTGGTTAAGTCAACGCCAAGGACCCTCAGACTTCCAAGGAACACGGATGTATAGCGGGGTAAGCAAGAGGCACCTAGACCCACGAGGACTATGAGTATCCATGTTTCTTTCGTTTGGGTTCTGTTCGTTGTGCTCCAACAGTGAGCGGGTTAACTCAGAGACGTGCCGCCTCCGGATACGCGGCTTATGCCGCGTATCCGGAGGCGGCACGTCTCCAAAGAGTTAACACACATGTCATGGAACGTCTAGCTAAGCAGTGTCTCCCGTTGCGCCTCCACGGTCCATCGTCCAGTGGTACTTAGCACGGATACTCACATATGATTTCGATTTTAGCCAAACCCTGCGGAAGTCTGGAGGTGTCAGCATCGTCTAGTGTGCACGAGGTGACGATGGTCCCTACTGGCGAGTCCTCACGCACGTTTACAACGGCGGGCAGCCCGTTGATCTTAGGCGGCTGATCGTTGATGGACGCGATGATGACGTTGACGACGACGAGAGACGAAAGACTAGGGTCCCCGGCGTCCGACGCCGTGATGTACAGCTAGAAGAAAACAATTTACTCATTCAGTCCGACGGACGTATTTCCCAAATTTTGGAGGCGTCATCTAATGACTATACACCAGTTGCAGGAGATGGATCAACCATGATAATTCAAGGGCAGTGCCAGATCTGGCACTGCCCTTGAATTATCATGGTCGATCCATCTCCTGCTGCAGTGCGTCAGGGCTGAATGGGTTAATGGTAACGTTACTTGACTGACAAAAACATAAACAAAACAACTGGTTGCAAAAATGTAATTTACTTTGATACAGTGTAAAGGCTGGAACAAACAGAAATTCGACCAAAATGCATGCGAGTGTTTGTCTTTTTTGGGGTTACTTATTGTACAAACAATATAAAATAGAACCTGCTTTGAGCAACCGCCCTTATGAGAGGTAACCTGCCATGAAAGACCATCATTTAGGTGTCTGTAGCCACGTAAATGATGGTCTTTTATGACAGGTGACACTTTTTGCCCGTCAAGACTTCTTTTGAGGGAGCACCTGTCTTTCAAGACCTTTCTCTCTCTCTTGTCAGTATTAGTATAGATGTTAGTATTAGAATAGTGTCTAAATTTTGCGTGCATGGGTCTGCCTGAGTGTATGTGTGTATATGTCCGTCTTGTCCATTTTTTTTCCACTCGATATCTACATATCTATTTCCATGCTCCCGTCCAGACTGAACTTGCCACTTCGTGGGATAAATAAAGTTTATTTTTACTTTGACTTGACTCTCTCTCTCTCTCTCTCTCTCTCTCTCTCTCTCTCTCTCTCTCTCTCTCTCTCTCTCTCTCTCTCTCTCTCTCTCTTTCTTTCTCCCTCCCTCCCTCCCCCCTCTCTTTCTCTCTCTCTCTCTCTCTCTCTCTCTCTCTCTCTCTCTCTCTCTCTCTCTCTCTCTCTCTCTCTCTCTCTCTCTCTCTCTCTCTCTCTTTCTCCAATAAAAGATGGGGCTGCCGTAGACATCTTGACACACACCGTATATGGGTTGACTTTCCCTTCAGCATCCGGTGTCTTTTTCGTCACGAGCATCCCTGTCTTGGAGATGGTGAACACCCCTTTGACATTGCCCTCCTCGATGTCCCACTTCAAGTTTCCCCCTCCCGTGTTGTCGGGATCGGTGCAGTTGATCTGCACGATCTCCGTGCCTTTCTGCAGTTCTTCAAAGATGGTGAGGTTGATGTAGCGAGGAGTGCACACTGGGTACAGGTTGGGTGGGAATCGGGGGCAGTCGTCTGGAAGGGAAACCAGTTCAGATTGGCCTCGGTCGATCAGTGGCGGCACATGAAAGTCATCCCAGGAAGCAAAACGTTTTCGGGCCCACACCAGCCGCAGTGGGCCCGCGCACATCCGTGCGCGGGCCCACTGCGGCCGGTGTGGGCCCGAAGACGTTTTGCTACTGGGGATAGAATCAGACAGAAGGATTCTGCTGTGGATCGACCAGGATAATGAACGTGCCCGACAAGCGCTACTCATATTTACAAAACATATAGACAACCTCTCTGTCCTGTGGCGGCAAACGTTAGGAAGTCCATTGTTTTGTGAAAAGCGAGATTTTCATTGTATTATAATGAAAATCTCGCTTTTCACAAAAATGGACTTGCTGTCTTTTGCATTCACTGGGCAGCTCTTGTCAGGCAAATTCATGATCATGGTCGATCTTTCTCCCCCACTGTGTGCATAATACTTAGCAAATAAGTGTTTTATTTATTGCGTAGAATAATACGTTCATATTATTACCATTATTATTATTATTATTATTATTATTATTATTATTATTATTATTATTATTATTATTATTATTATTATTATTATTATTATTATTATTATTATCATTGTTGCTGTTATTATTATTTTTTATTTTAATAATAATAATAATAATAATTGTTTTGATCATTATTTTTATTATTATCATCATCATTATCATCATCATTAGCATTATTAACATTATCATTATTATAGCACAGCATTTCAGGACACAGATCAGTGACGATAGTTAAAGGTAGTTGCATACAGGCACGACACTTAAACAATCATGATCGGTCTATACGTTCTTAAACTGTGCCAAGAAGAATAGATTAACTCATTTAAGACATTCCTCGTCAGGATACACAGCATGAAGCCGCGTATCCGAATGCAGCACGTCTCGAATGTGTTAAATTAAAAGCTACTACGTACCTGCGGTGACGGTTGCAGTCCCAACAACGAAAACAAAACAAATTAGTATCGCCTGTAGACCCATCCTTGGAACTGAAATAAACTCCCTCCTGCCACAGTTCAAAACATCAACTTCCACACAGCGTAAACGTTACAGTGTCATCACATAACCACCGACATCACGAAAAGATACGTAGATCGGTGTCCTTCTGCCATGTGAAAAAAGCAAATGCTCAACTGATCAGTCACAGTACGTATCGGGCGGTGCACGATAGTCACAGGATCCCACAGAGCTGACCTGTGAAGACAGAAGACAGTAAGTCCGTCTTTGTGAAATGCGAGATTTATTTTGTAAAATAATAAAACTCTGGCTTTTCTCAAAACCCGACTTACTCTCTTTTGCCAAATTATGGCAGCTTTCGTGCTGTTAGTCTTAAAAACAACACAATAAATAGTAAGCGTGTTTGTCTGTGTTTGTCCGAAGCGTGTTTCTTTTTGTTGGTTATTTCCTTGTTGTCACAACCGTGAGCTCCCTGGATAGATTTCTTGCGAGACAAGTGAGTGACGTCTCGTTAACATTCATATCGGTCTCGAGTTGGGAAATACTAGCTCCCTATCCAGACATGGCAGCGAATACGTCTTCTAGATTGCTGAAAGAGTGACGGAATTTTTCAGGTGTGGAAAAGCGACAAGTGGGTAGCGGGGGTGTTGTCTGTGAGGGGTGCGGTTGTTTAGGGAAGAGCGTGCAGGTGGGGGGGGGAGGGAGGGGGGAAAGGTGGAGGGGGGGGGTGTCTGGGTTAAAATATTTTGTCTCCTGTGTTCAACAACATACTGGTGAGTTGAGAAAAATTTGTATGACTGTTCAGATCATGTTAAAACCTGTGAGACAAATTTGCAATACAAGTCAACCCTCTTTGTTCCGAGGAAATCTTAGCCCCACCCAACCCAACAACAATAGGTATAAATCCTCATGAGCCCCCACAGTTGCGTGGATCTGTGCCTCTTGCTGACATCACTTTGAATCCAATTTCCTGGGACGGCTCGGGCTCTTTGGGGTGAATTAACGAAAAAAGCAGAAACACAATCTGCGTCAACTGGCACTGAACGTTTTAAACTGATATGTATTGGGAACTACTCAGACAGTTAAAAGGAAGAAACACTTACATCGCCACCACCATCAGCAACAAACAAAAACAACAATAATAAAAATGACAAGGTAGAGTTTTAATAGGTGTTCATTATAAGCGGCAAATATTTCTAGAACTACGTATGCACATTTTCTATCAAGATAATATTAAGACGGATATACTGAACGAAAGACAACCCCTTCCAAATTTCTCCTTTTTAATTCAAAATGCAAATACACTGCCGTCAACCCTTAGTGACATTTGGGTCATTATTCAGCGACATTTATGTGGTCCATTCACTTGATCGGCCCCCTACTTACTTCTGCGTGCTCAGCTTTGAACGCATTCTACCGATTCAGTCCTTGACAAAACCCCTCCACTCATGTAACCTTTCTGAGGACAGAACCTCTGAATACAGAGAAATGTCTGCAAGAGGCATAGATTCTCTTGAGCCCCTGCGACAGCAGAGGCTCAAGAGAATCTATGCCTCTTGCTGATTAATGTAAGGGTTGGCTGAAAGATTGAATTGGAGTTAAAGTTATTCTGTTCCCGTATAGTTCTTACTTTTGTATGCGGACTTAACCTGACAGTCGAGCACTGGTGTCTTTTGTGATTGGCGATTAAAGACCTGAAGAACGGTTTCGGAATTTGATCATGTTTAAAGACTGAGGGTAGATCACAGATTGAAAATGCCACCTCCACATATTCGTAGTTTCGGTATATAATCGTCAGAAAGCTCTTTCACCAACAGATGAACAAATCAAACATTTACATTACTTAGTTATAACAATTGTACAAACTGCAGAAATAAAAACTACATGAAAACCGATATAATTATATATAACGGAACATTAGTTAATTCATATCATACTGAGGCTAAAAGCTTCAAATTTGTACACTGCCATATGCAAGCTACATTATACGTACATATAAGGATATAGACCAATGACTTTAGTTCAAGGGTGGTGTCAGAATAGCTTGGCGCCTAGAGGCGCCAAGCTATTCTGGCACTACCCTTGAACTATTTTAGTTCAACTTATTTCACACACTGGTGTATCCCGAATGATAAGGGTTAAAAATACTCGCGAGTTATGTTTAGTTTCGTATTGCACTTAGTTCTGCCATTTTTGCTCTTCTTGATTGTTGTTGTTCTTATTGTTATTGTTGTGGGCTGTGGTCGTGGTGCTGCTGTTGTTGTTATTGGCGTTGTCGTTGGCGGTGGCAGCCATGATAACATTGTTGTTGCGATAGTTCATTTCTGTCAGTGTCTTTTTCTCATCTGCCCCCCTGCGTCGTATATTTGGCTATACATGAAATATAAGTCGTAGTTCTCGCAAACCAGGTAAACAACAACGGGAGATAATTCGACCATAATGCTCAAGGTCGTGCCAAATTAGCTTGGAAGGTGCTGAGCTAATCTTGCACTACCGCCATTAACCCATTCCTTGCCACGGTACGTACATTTTGTTTCCGAAATCTTCGTTCATACAAAGACCTAAAGCCAAAACCGACCACGAAACATGGATACAAATTGGTCTCAGCATGAGGCATAGTTCAGCAAGAGGAATAGATCGTTATGATCAGCAAAAGGCATAGATCCCTCGTGTGACCCCGCAGTCGCGGAGGCTCATGAGGATCTATGTCTCTTTCAGTTGGATCGTGTTCACTTTTCTCGTCAGTAAGGGGTTAAACGATCATAACTACCCTATTCAGCCCTGACGCACTACAGCAGGAGATGGATCGACCATGATAATTCAAGGGTAGTGCCAGATTAGCTTGGCGCCTGTCGGCGCCAAGCTAATCTGGCACTACCTTTGAATTATCATGGTCGATCCATCTCCTGCAACAGGTGCATAGTCGTTAGAGGACGCCTCCAAAATTTGGGAAATGCGTGCGTCGGGCTGAATGAGTCATAGATATCACACAAATTGTCGCCTCTCAGATCTCAGAAACTTGGTTTTGAAAGAATTTGAGATTAACCCCTTGACTGCCACTGACGATACCGCTCGGCGGAAAAGACGCGTAACTACGTCATTATATAACTACGTCACCCCGCATCTTTTCCGGAGAACGGTTTCGTCAGTCGAGTGACGCGTTTTTCCGACTGTTTGCCGAACTGTATCGTCCTTAGCGCCGTTAAAAGAATTAGCAGCTTTGAGTATAAATTTATAGCCTTTTTATCTTTGAAGCAGATCACAATAACTTCAAACTACGGTCTTTTCCTTACTGTTTACCTGTCTCACGAATCCACACATAAATCAAGCACTATACAATAAGCACAGGTGGATCCCGCCAGGTGAAAAATCAATAAATTAACGCGACAAATTCACACTTGTGTGGGTTTCAAAAGACCTAAAGCTGTAATCATCAAACGTTTTTTTTAAGCAGACGATCTTTTATTTTAATTATTTTAAAATCTCATCAATCTTCTTGCTGATTTTGCTGAACATTTCAACTTATAATTAATCTGTTTAAGATCCGTCATTCCAAATTATTTAGGCGTAAAGTGAAGGGTGAGAACTTCAAAACCAGAGAGGACAGATGAACCCGTTCAGTACAAGTTGATGCAGATTGTGTTTCTGCAATATTCGTTGATTCAATACTAAGAAACCCTAGCTTTCCCAGGAACACGGATTCAAAGTGGTGTTAGCAAGCGGTATAGATCCTCATGAGCCCCCGCAGATGCGGGGGCTCATGAGGATCTATTCCGCTTGCCGTTGTGGTGTGGTGTTCAAATTTTCTCGGCACTGATCGTTTTAAAAGAAGCTATCGGCTACATTATCAAACGTTTTTCAACTGACGGTTTTGTGAGTAGCTAGCCAGTAAGCAAAAGATCATCGATGCCACGTAGGCCGCAGTTGGCCTTCACACGACTGTGTGTGGGCCGACGTCGGCCTGAGTGTCTTGTACTTAATGGGTTTATATAATCGCTGACTGACAATCAGTAGAGTAGGAGTGTCACGACGGGTCGCTGACCCACAGTGACGACACGTTTGCAGTGAGATGTATAACAGTTAACTCAATAAATGAGCCCAGCATCAATAGCTGCGGAAGTTTCGTATAGCCTTCAAGCCGGCAACGCTATTCGACACTTTCGCAGCTGTAAATACTGGGCGCCTTGAATGAATTAATATAATTATGATAATGCGAAGACCAGGGTTGTAGTCGCGCTAAGCTAAACACTAAAATACGACCTTCGAGCATTCAAGGTCGATCATTCTCCTGTTGTAATTTATGGCTTAAATCGGTTACCGTGGTCAATCTTGGTGAGGGCAGTCTGAAACCTTACACAGTAAGCCTTCTTAACGGGCAAATCATAGGCGCCTGACAATAGAGTGTTGACGAATTGACCTTTTTTTTTTAGTTCTGTATAGTATTTAATTTTTTATCAGCGAGTTTGTAGTGGATACATTACTTCCGTCCGCAGCTACGTTTGACCCACTTTGTCACTGTTGCATACCTTGTCTTAAACTATTAACCCTTTGGGTGTCGGTAGCAGTTTTTGTCGCGATGATTCATTTAGGAATCATCGCGACAAAAACCGCTACCTACACCGAAAGGGTTAAATGTGTACCGTACGCGCCTAGGGCTCGCACAAAGAAATCGTAACATATATCTGCAACCCGTCACACGTGGCTAAAGGTTGTAGACAATACTGGAGTAACAGTTCCAACAATATTTTATTTCAGCGATGCGATCTCCACACAATGCATTCCCAAATGCACCAACACTGATACAATGTCTCCTCTTCAGTGATGTCAACACTGGCGACACTCTGCGTTTCTCATACAACGTACACCATCGTTACGCTACGTCTCTCACAATGTACACCCTATACGGGCCACGTACCTACGATAAACTGTGTGTCCCTACAACTGACAATGCATGACAATGTACACACGTGCTTCCTAGCACCATCTTTTATAGTAAAACAACTTTCCAGAAAAATCCAACGAATTCACACAACGCAGCCAATCAGAACGGAACACGTAACTGAAACTCATAAATATTAATAAAAAAGAACTTTCTAGAATAAACTACAATAGTCTACAAAAATTCGACTGCTCATTTCAGCCCCAAATTCCAGTGTGTAATGACGTCACACAAGAGTATGGCAGACCGTTCACGACCTTTCACAAAACACAAAGAACGGCTGCTACCTTCACGCGCACAGAAAACAACTATCACTATGAATATTAGAGCGGCTTTGATACTGAGTTGCAAAAATGTTGCCTACTCCCCGACGTCACACATACGAGGTCACTAGACAGCGCGACCTTGCTCGAACGTTCTGGTTTATTCTCAGCGAATCTACGCATAACAAAAACTCACCGCTCTTCTCCGTGCGACTTTGCTAGAAGCTTCCGGACTAATCTTAGCGAATCATAACAGAGCCAATTTCACTCTCTGCGCGAACGATAGAGAATCTTACTGAAAAGGTACGTGATTCGTAACCAAGATAGCTCAAATAAATATCGGATCGTTTCCTACGATTAATACATGCATGCTCTCACGGAAAAAAACACAACCACAATCGTATCAGCGAGTTTGTAGTGGATACGTCACTTCGGTCCGCAGCTACTTTCGACCCACTTTGTCACTATTGCATACCTTGTCTTAAACTATTAAACCTTTGGGTGTCGGTAGCAGTTTTTGTCGCGATGATTCATTTAGGAATCATCGCGACAAAAACCGCTACCTACACCCAAAGGGCTCGCACAAAAACCGCTACCTACGCCTAGGGCTCGCACAAAGAAATCATATATATATATATATATATATATATATATATATATATATATATATATATATATATATATATATATATATATATATATATATATATATATATATATATATATATATATATATATCGTGTTATCAACACGCACTCCGTCGTTAGGTGCCTATAGGACAACTTACGTGAAAATACTACAATGAACCCGTTCAGTGTCGAGAAAATGTCAACACCACCCAGCTGCAAGAGGCATAGACCCTCATGAGCCCCCGCAATTGCGGGGGCTCGTGAGGGTCTATGCCTCTTGTTGACACCGCTTTGAATTCATGTTCCCGGGACATCTAGGGTTTTTGGCCTTGAATTAACGAAGATTGCAAAAGCACAGTCTGCGTCGGCTGGCACTGAACGGGTTAAAAACATAATTATTGTCTGTTGAGGTGAATTTTTGGCTACGTATTGCGAGGGGAAGACAGTTCGCCGCAGTGCAGCGACACCTGAGCGAACCACGGTTTTACGTGTCTTTCGGGACCAGTTTTGCTGGTCGAGGAAAGTCGTAATACCCTTGACTAGCGCCATTCAAATGCCAAAACTACTACGTTTCTATTTATTGATGACTATAACAACAGTTCTTTCTCACTTTTTACTGTCATATATAACACATAATTTATTTCAATACACTTTTATGTGTACATGTGTATTTATGAATCTAAAGATCAGAAGTCGAGAACCTTTAGATGTAGTGATCATAAATTCCGTTTGTATGTCTTCTTTTACCTTCAGGACAACTGAAGCGTGCAAAAAAAAAAAAAAAAAAAAAAAAAAAAAAAAAAAAAAAAAAAAAAAAAAGAGCTCTCCATTGAAATACATCGTTTGTGTCTATTTGTAAGATACAATATCGACGTTTTTCAATAGGTCAGATCGAATTAACATTTCAGTTTCCGTATATGTGATGGTATTCAATTTATCTCATTCAGCCCGCCGGCCGTATTTGCCAAATTTTGGAGGCATTATCTAACGACTACGCACCAGTCGCAGGAGATGGCTTGACCATGATAATTCAAGGGTAGTGCCAGATTAGCTTGGCGCCGACAGGCGCCAAGCTAATCTAGCACTACCCTTGAATTATCATGGTCGAGCCATCTCCTGCAGTTTGGACGTCGCGGCTGAATGGGTTATACGCTGCGCATTGAAAACTTGAAAGCCTTTCAATGAGTGAAAACTAACATTTCGGTTCTCTTATCTTTTGACGTGATTTTCTTTATACGGTTGCGATAATGTATTCGGTAGTCACGGCGTTACACGAGCAATATACAAGAATGTTGTTTTGTTATGGTGTCACTCTATAAACGTTCACCTGAGCATGTACATCCGTAACCCCTTAACTGCTAGTTGCCACAAGATGCCTTCTGAAATCATCGTCGTAAGTTTAGCGCCATAGATTCCCGGTCGTTCAAGGGACACAGATACAAAACTGCTCCAGCAAGAGACATTGAACCTCATGTGCCCCCCGCACGTGCGGGAAATGATTTTAGTAAGTTCAACAGTAAAGAGCCCCATCCGCCCGAGGAACACAGATACAAAACTTCGCCCAGCAAGAGGCATAGAACCTCATGAGCCTCACCTGCGGGGGCTCATGAGGTTCTATGCCTCTTGCAGTCGTTTGGTGTTGATTTTTAGTCCGTAGTGATTTTTTTTTTTTTTACAGTGACCTCCCCCCCGTCTGCTTTTCAATTCAATGACTGCTGGCTGTTAAGCTCCAATCTGAAAGAAGCATAAAAGTGACTAGTCAGGTCTGGTTAATAAATCGTAACAGAATGTTCGTCAGCATTCTATCTATGACTTAATTTTAGCACAATGGCTGTGTCCAAAATAAATATTAGGAAGCTTTTGAAGCTGTGAGTAGACGACAGTTCGATCAGTAGGGCGATTTGAAATCGGTCCATTGTTCGCTTTGTAGGAGGTTTTCATATGGTTCTGATATAAGGCCTGTTTTGGATATCTGATTCTTTATTTAAAAAAAAAAAAAAAAAAAAAAAAAACACCAACAACTATATATATATATATAAGAAGTGTTTATTGGTTGAGTTTGTAAGCCAGGGGATCTAACTCCAGAAAATGATGGTTCGAGTCATATTGGCTCTGTCTTGATTGTATCCCCTTTTTCATGGTTGCTGTTTTGTGTCCAATGCTCTGTCTGTCTGTCTCTTTCTCTCTCGCATGAGTGTGTATGCGTGCGCGCGCGCACGTGTGTGTGTGCGTTTGTGTGTGTGCTTGTGTGCTCGCTGTATTTTATTCCCTTGTAGTTTGTGTACGCACGGACGTAGGCAAGCAAACACGGACGCACACTCTCACACACTCACACACACACACACACACACACACACACACACACACACACACACACATACACACACACACACACAAACACACACACACACACACACAAACACACACACACACACACACACACCATCACACACACACACACACACACACACACACACACACACACACACACACACACACACACTCACACAGAGTGACACACACGCCTTCTAAACTTCTAACACCCCCGTACGTCATGTTTCAGATATCGAATGGTGCATGGTACAATGCGCAAAGACTGATGGCACGAAACCTGAGGAGCGTTTTGTACTGCCGGACAATACGCCATACAGCGGCGGGAACGCAGCATACTCGTTACCTACACTTACCGATGTGTGCACGGCAGATGCATGGTCGGTTCATGTTTCATTTATTCATTAATGTATGAACTCACTGGAGACGTGCCTCCTCCGGATACGCGGCATAAGCCGCGTATCTGGAGGAGACACATCTCGAATGAGTTAATTGATCATTCATTCATTCATTCATTCATTCATCCAGCTGATGATCCAATCATTCTTCCAAACATACATACATTCATCCATTCACCCCTGCTACGCACTCAATTATTTATTATTTATTTATTTAGTTATTTATTTATTTATTTCTGATGAGCACCAGGACAACTCATTCAGCATGTCGATGGAATCAAGAGATCCAGACGAAAAAGGTGGCTGCCAAGGCCAACCAGCTATTCTGGCTGATTTCATGGTCATGCGCATTGAGTTGTTGGCTGGTTCGTTGGTGGAAAAGATCAATAACACGTTTGACACTGTTTGCCTCGGCGCCACCCACAAACTGAGCTTGCGTAGTCATTGCCGGTTCCCAAAGCGGGAGAAACAGTCTTCAGTCGACGTAAACCAGCGGTGACGCAGGCCAAATACGTCACCTTTGCCTCGAGGACCAGAGATCAGTTGCATAAGTGAGCTGTATCCTGCACTGGCCACTAAGCAAGGTGCTCCGCTGCAGCGGAGCACCTTGCTTAGTGGTCTGTGCAGTACACAACTCACTGACGCAAATGGTATCGTTTCCTCGCACATCTTTTCATTGCATTGCTTTTCTGATTTGTTTTCCAGACGATTGGATGCAACGGGAAGACTGTGAAGGATGGCGGGGGTCACGAGCTGGATGTCTACCATGTTTTCGGGGGAAATGGGACGTCCTGTACCCCTAAAACCTAACCAGCACCATGGCGCATCGTATGTAACAGAGAATGTGTCCCTATGCAAATGACCAGTCTCTTTCCTTCAAACATAATTCATGTATTACTTTCTATCTTAGGTGGACGGTTGGGTGGTTTTGTTGGTTGGTTGCTTGCTTGCTTACTTGCTTGCTTGCTTAGTTGCTTGATTGGTTATTGAGCAGAGGGTTCTCGGGATGTAGTTGGCCCGCGTCTACCTATGACGTAATCCTTACTGCGCGCTTACGACAGTAAAACCAATCACGAAGAGGTTTTAATGCCATCTGCTCCACGGCGGTCTCTGACTGTAAACATTTCGCCGATGCAACCTGTTATCAATGTTCTTTCGTCAGCGGAGACTTTTCTACCATTTTTTTCACAATCCATGTACACGTGTCAGAGGTTTTCCACACCTTTAGAGCATGACGGAAGGAATTCTGCTGCCTCGCATACAAATGTGCGACATTTAAACTTCATAATTTACAATAACCCTTCTATTCAGCATTACTGTAAGACATACTAAGAATATTTATGAAGGAGATATTGTAAACTAGGAACCCTTCATTGCCTGAAGTAGTTATTTGTTACTAACGTAAGCCGTCGTCAGTTCTGACTTCACCTATTGAGTGCACAACAAAATGAGTTCCCAGATTTTGATTGTTTGATCTAATGTAACCTTTTCCTGTGATCTGCAGAACTGACCGCAAGACACCACAGATGACATAACTGCATTGCGTCGAGTACATTGTGCGGACATGAAGCTTCCGTGTAACATCAGCTCTTTACGTCATGTCGTGTGCGCACTTTGGACGTTAATCTCGACTCAAGCAACTTCTCGTACGTCAGCCCCTTAACTCATTCAGCCACGACACACCACAGCAAGACATGGATCGAGCATGACAGTTCAAGGGTGGTGCCAGAATAGCCTGGCGCCCATAGGCGCAAAGCTATTTTGGCACCACCCTTGAACTATCATGCTCGATCTGTCTCTAGAATTGTAATGCAGTCCTTCCGAGGGCAACTTCAAAATTTGGGGATTTCGTCGTTCTGCGGCAGAATGTGTTAAGTCTTGTCGTACATTGGATGTTTGGCTTACTATCGTCTGTTCTGCTTATGGAACGAATGTGGTATTACGAAACGAACTTTACCCTAGGGTCGGTCAGATGAGAAGACGAACGGATCCCCTCTTGCGCGGGAAGGAGAACAGATGGACCGCAACAGTGTAGACATGTGTATGCGATTCCCTGACCACCGGCGAACGCGCAAAGGCAGACACAACCACGTTCATCATGTTTCAAACATTTGAGTGTAGTACCTTTCATACAGACTACAAAAATCGACGAAATGTACGTGAAAAAGCACCACAATAAGATGAGACGCGCGGATAGAGACAGTAATGCCACATGCTAATTCATAGAAGAACCCAACGGAGAAAGAAACACGCCTAGAAAAGACAGTTACAACACAATTTAATAATAAATTGTGTTGTAAATGTCTTTTCTAAGCGTGTTTCTTTCGCCGTTGGGTTGTTATCTGCATTTTACACGCTTAGCAATCACCTTTTTGGTCTGGATTGTGCTAATTCCTGCCTTCATCCAACGTGAACTGTTTGTGGTCCGTGGTCGTTATTTTGTGTTGCTCGACAAGAAACATTTTGTTTTTAAAGTTTAACCCATTCAGCCCCGAAACACTAAAGGCAGATATAAATCGATCGTGATATTTCAAGGGTGTTGCCAGAACAGCTGGGCGCCTCCATGCGCCAAGTCATTCTGGCACCAACCTTGAACTATAACTGTCGATCTGTCTCCTAAAAAGCAAATCTGTTTTCAGAAGACAACTATCAAATTTGGAAAGTTCTACTTCCTTGTTCAATGTGTTAACCCATTCAGCCCTGACACACTACAGCAGGAGATGGATCAACCATGATAATTCAAGAGTAGTGCCAGATTAGCTTGGCGCCTATCGGCGCCAAGCTAATCTGGCACTACCCTTGAATTATCATGGTCGATCCATCTCGTACAACAAGTGCATAGTCGTTAGATGACCCCTCAAAAATTTGAGAATTACGTGCGCCGGGCTGAATGAGTTAAAAACAGTGCTAGTGTTGTATCCAAAAACTAGAATAACAGAGCGGAAAGTGTAACAAATGTCAGGTGAATAGGTCGCTTTGTGTACTGTGGAGCGTATTCTGTGGAAAAGCTTCATGTGTGTAACAGTAAAACAAATTGCATCTTGAACCTGGCTTTTGGTTTTCAATGTATTCACGAACACACATAATTATAGAGGCATAGTACGCACACACACACACACACACACACACACACACACACACACACACACACACACACACACACACACATACACGCACGCACGCACGCACGCACACAACACAACACAACACACTCACGCACACGCACACGCACACACACACACAACACAACACAACACGCGGCACCGCACCGCCGCACCAACACACCACACACCATAACATACCACAACACAACACATCACAACTCAACACAGCACAACACACACACACTCACACACACACACACACACACACACACACACACACACACACACACACACACACACACACACACACACATACAAACATACATACAATCATGCACACACACACACACACACACACACACACACACACACACACACACACACACACACACACACACACACACACACACACACGAAGTTCAGTAAATATCAAGGAGAGTTTTCGCAGTTAGGAAGCAAACCCTATTGCTGACAAATTATCCGCCGAGCAAAGGTTCCTCGGGCCGACGTCGGCCGCATTGGGCCCGCGCACAAACGTCGGCTCGGGCTGAAGGCCTGACAGACAAGCTAACAGTGCATGTGATCAATAACTTTTTTTTTATTTACCCTCTGCCCGAAATTAGTAGTTGTACTTATGACTAGAGATAAACTCCCGTTTGTTGACCAGATAATCCTTCACTTGTTTAACCCAATCAGCCTTGACGCACTACAGCAGGAGATGGGTCGACCATGATAAATTCAAGGGTAGTGCCAGATTAGTTTGGCGCCTGTCGACGCCAAGCTAATCTGACACTGCCTTTGAATTATCATGGTCGATCCATCTTCTGCAACTAGTGCATAGTCATTAGATGACACCTCCAAAATCTGGGAAATACGGCGTCGGGCTGAATGAGTTAAGTACTTTCTATTCCAGTATTTCAGCACTACATTGTTTACCCTTTTAACACATGACATTGGTAGTAGAGGTACCTCATTCATTGCTCTAGGTCACAGATTGTGCCTCCGGCCGAAATCATTTGTCTATAGATGTTGTTCGGAAATCAAAAGTAGGTCAAAATTGCACGAGTTTCGACGTATATAGGATTGAAGGCCAACTACCGCCGTGTTGAAATATACACTTTTGTAACAGATGATTACGAAACGCTACACACAGGTATAGTTATGGTTCATTTAGACACAGGACAATCCAGTTCAGCACACGTCGTCTTTATATCAAGTAACCGCCTGACAACGACTAAACTCCGTTCTATAATTACAACTATCAGTACGAGAAACAGCTAATCATAGATTAACACGCAAACGGTTGAGCAGAATAAATAAGTGCGATGACGCATGTGTGTTTGCTGCATGTCCAAACTGCCGTTAACGTTCATTAGGTGTGTCGATATAAGGAACACAAACTGTGCTGAAATGTGTCTTCACATTGACGCGTAATGGTACTTTAAAAGCCTGGATACCGCCTGTTTGTCCTGACTTTTACTCCACTGTTTTCGTCGAAACACGTGCAATTTTGACCTACGTTTAATTTCCGGAAATCTTCTATTCGACAATTCAAACAAAATCCGAGTACAAGGAACATAGATGATATCCAAACAAAAAACACTTGTCTGCGTAAAACAATGAACGAAACGAAATGCGACATCATTGAAATCGTCGGAAACACTGAAGTGTTTCCGACGATTCCAGAGTGTCGCATTTCTTTTGCTCGTCGGTGTAGTATGATAGGCTCGTGGTAGGCCGAGTACACATATCAGCTGTCTGCGTCCTGATCAAAAGCGGTCATGGCCTACAGGGAGACAACTATTTCAACGAAGGAGTTGATTGTCTGTCTGTGGTCCGATAACGTAACATAATGAAACTGCCGATTACATTTACTGATAACGCGAAATGAGTGGCTGATGTGTACCACCTAATTTGTAAATTCATACTGACTACAGAGATGTTCAAGGCTCATCTAAATGGCGTCTAAGGATTTAGTGAGGTTTGTTTGTTTGTCTATTGGTTGGTTAGAAGGTTGTTTCGTTGTTATTATATATATATATATATATATATATATATATATATATATATATATATATATATATATATATATATATATATATATATATATATATATATATATATATATATATATATATATATATATATATATATATATTATTTGCAGTGTACTCCGCTCATAACAAGGTCGGATATAACAAAAGTCGGATATTGCAACACTTTTTCAAAGGTCCCAACAGCAGTTTTCCAACGTAAATTACTTCGCTTGTAACAATCATCGGATTTAACAACAAAAACTGGGTCCTCTGGCAATTTGTTATAATTATCCGGAGTTTACTGTAATTATTTATATATTTTCTTTTTTTAAAACTTATTATTTTATTATTTTTCATTTAATTTTATTTATTTATGTATATTTATTTATTTATTTATTATTATTTTATATTTTTATTAGTTATTTATTCATTTATTTTTTATTTATTTATTTATTTTATTTCTGCTCAGTGCCAGTTGACAATCAATCAATCAATAAACTTTAGTTTCCCAAATACATGTTGCCAAGTACAGAAAAATGTGTCTCGCCACCTCAGGTGTAACTCGCAATCACCCACACTCACACAACAGTTTACAAACAACAAATGAACAATGGCTAGGGACGGGTGAAGCCCGTCGCCAAGGCGTCTCATGGATGGCGCTAACGGCCCCAACCCGACCTGAACCTCCCTAAAACAAAGCAAACTAAAGACAGCCCTATCATAGTATCTCATAAACACGTAATATAATGTTTTTAAACTTTCTGCATGGCTGAGACTAGTTGCACAAATGAAAAATACGCATAAACCAAAAAAAAAAAAAAAAAAAGACGAATTATACTTTCACAGTTGCTACCTGCTATAAGAACAGCGCCGGCTATTAGTGACTGTCTAATTTAGACAGTCGATCCGGCATAAACAGTCATCAGCTTAATTATAACTAAACTAGGATGTAACTTCATAGTCAGTTTTAAAGCAATAGGCCTAGTAGTAGAACTACAGCATTTAACGTGAAAGCTGTCCAAAATGGTTTTTAAAGAGTACACACATGCACAAGCTGTTGTAAGAAACACAGTCACTGTGTCGGGGAGGAGGTGTGTGTTATCACATCATTCGGCTGGAATGTGGGGGCCTGAAGCTTGCTGGTACTCGCTTCGTTGTAGGCAGTGCACTCGCGCTATTCTGTAGGCAGTGATGTTGAGCGTTACGTTGGAAGAACCACTCTTGAGATGATTAAAAGGGGAGAAACGCACGTTGGTTGTATTGCCACAGCATAATGCGCGCTGTTCTTCTGAGATCCGCATTTGAATGGGTACTAACAAGCAGGCTATGTTTCTGCAGTTTTCGTTAAGTCAACACCAAACAACCTTAGCTATCCCAGGAACATGGATTCAAAGCGGTACCAACAAGAGGCACAGATCCTCATGACTGAGCTCCCGCAACTGCGTGGGCTCACGAGGATCTATACCTCTTGCAGCTGGGTGGTGTTCAAATTGTTCTCGGCACGGAACGGGTTAGACACTCATGTCCTTGAGTTCGGTGCACGTGATCCGCTTTGTCACTTTAACCACAGTCAAATTCTAGTTGATTAGTTCGGGTTTAACGTCCACAGCACCGAGGTGATCATGGACGGCCCTGATGGGCGGGTTATGCGGGACAGGGAAATCTCAGTATTGCCTATGGAGTGCGACCTGAACACTGATCAACTCAGGCGCACTCCAACTGTGCCACTTTGATTTACCAGGACCTTTCAACGGACATGCTATTGAACAAATCCGTTTTTTTCCCCTGGATTGTGAGTCCAGCTACCGGGGCCGGGACGGGATTCGAACCCACGACCCGCGATTCCCTTCGCTCTCCTGCTCCGACGTTTAACCGCCTGGGCTATTTCGGACTCTACGATCAAATTCTACATTCCTGTGTGGCCTATAGCTAATTCTGATCCAGCGATAGCCTCTATTCTCACCCGTCGTCCTTGAAATGACCAGCATTGCTGAAGCCGCACACATCAGCTACCCGCGCAAACCCTTCATTACTGCACATGCAGGTGCTTGAAAAAGGGGTTATTTTTTTTGTTGTTGTTGCCTACATTTGGTAACTCGGGCAGTCTCATGAGACCATTGATAACATCCTGACGGCTTTCTGCTGAGTGTTTCAGTTGTACGCGCAGCTTTAGTCAGGAGCAAGGACTGTGCCTCCATACTTTGTTTTAAAAACAAGACAAGTGTTCTTGTTGCTTGTGCCTCCTAGTCATGATCCGATCTCTGTTGGTGTTTCTTTCATTGGCTGGGTACAAGACCCACGTGTGCGGGCAACCATGCGTGACGGCAAACAACACGTTTGACGTCAGGTCGGACGCGAATGGATTCAACGTCACCGTGGGCAGTTTACAGGTGAGCAATTAATCCTTTCCCAAATTGCTACTGTATGCGTACACTGTACGCATATTTTCGTTTCTGAAATCTAAATAGCTTCATTGAACGACCAAAAGCCAAAACTGCCCCCCCCCCCCCTCACACACACACACACAAAAGTGTACAAATTGGTCTCAGCAAGATGCATAGATTCTCATGACCCCCCGATTTGCGGGGGCTCATGAGAATCTATGTCTCTTGCAGTTGGTTCGTGTTCACTTTTTTTTCTCGGCAGTGAAGGATTAAAGTGTAATTGACGATTTCTGTAAGTCTGACTGACGTTGGTCCAAGTCGTGCGCGTCTTTTTAAGCAAACGTTCGATTAAAAGTCCGGACAAGCATGCGATAATCTGCTTTTAATCCGCTGACACGAGTTTTTCGTCAAAACACGTGCAAGTTTGACCTACTTCTGATTTTCAAACAACGTCTATCGCTGACATGTAATTTTTCAGCCAGTATGACGTCTAAGCTTGCCAAAAAAGGTTAGAGCATATTAGAAAGCCTGCAAAAGAATTAAATGTTCACAGAGCGCCCGCGTTAACCAATTTAGCCCCGATGCCCTATGATGGCGCCAACCTAATCTGGCACTACCCTTGATTTAGCAAGTTCGATCCATCTCCTGAAACTGCTACGTAGTGGTTAGGCGACACCTCCAAAATATGGGGAATGTGACCATGGTGTTGAATGGGTTAAGCGATGACTCATGAGGACCTGTCAGTCTGTCTCGCGCA
Organism: Semisulcospira habei; assembly: GCA_036245525.1. Taxonomy (NCBI): domain Eukaryota; kingdom Metazoa; phylum Mollusca; class Gastropoda; family Semisulcospiridae; genus Semisulcospira; species Semisulcospira habei. The sequence continues at coordinate 152,925,610 of BTPG01000003.1, forward strand.
GATGAGGTTGTTTTTTTTTTAAATGCTACTCATCTTATTACATAGGTAAGTTATTCCTTAAACAGTTGGCTGTTGGTAGCACCTTTTGGCGCAATGATTCCCGTAGGAATCATCGCAACAAAAAGTGCTGCCGACAGCCAAAGGATGTCCTGTAGGAATTGATCATGGCGACAAAAAGCGCTGCCGACTGCCAAAGGATGTCCTGTAGGAATTGATCATGGCGACAAAAAGTGCTACCGACAGCTAAAGGATGTCCTGTAGGAATTGATCATGGCGACAAAAAGTGCTGCCGACAGCCAAAGGATGTCCTGTAGGAATTGATCATGGCGACAAAAAGTGCTGCCGACAGCTAAAGGATGTCCTGTAGGAATTGATCATGGCGACAAAAAGTGCTACCGACAGCCAAAGGATGTCCTGTAGGAATTGATCATGGCGACAAAAAGTGCTACCGACAGCCAAAGGATGTCCTGTAGGAATTGATCATGGCGACAAAAAGTGCTGCCGACAGCCAAAGGATGTCCTGTAGGAATTGATCATGGCGACAAAAAGTGCTGCCGACAGCTAAAGGATGTCCTGTAGGAATTGATCATGGCGACAAAAAGTGCTGCCGACAGCCAAAGGATGTCCTGTAGGAATTGATCATGGCGACAAAAAGTGCTGCCGACAGCTAAAGGATGTCCTGTAGGAATTGATCATGGCGACAAAAAGTGCTACCGACAGCCAAAGGATGTCCTGTAGGAATTGATCATGGCGACAAAAAGTGCTACCGACAGCCAAAGGATGTCCTGTAGGAATTGATCATGGCGACAAAAAGTGCTGCCGACAGCCAAAGGATGTCCTGTAGGAATTGATCATGGCGACAAAAAGTGCTGCCGACAGCCAAAGGATGTCCTGTAGGAATTGATCATGGCGACAAAAAGTGCTGCCGACAGCCAAAGGATGTCCTGTAGGAATTGATCATGGCGACAAAAAGTGCTGCCGACAGCCAAAGGATGTCCTGTAGGAATTGATCATGGCGACAAAAAGTGCTGCCGACAGCCAAAGGATGTCCTGTAGGAATTGATCATGGCGACAAAACGTGCTGCCGCTGCCGACTGCCAAAGGGTTTAAAGACTGGTTACAGTACATGATACGTTTTTTTCTTTCCTCAGGTATTACGACATACGGCAGCTAGCCCTATGATGTTTCTTGGTGTGGGCCAAAACAACATAGTTGACGTCATCGGGAACTTTATCGTGAACCAGTACACAGAGGAACGCATAGGGCTGACCAACTACACGCTACAGCAGGATTCTGGCCTGGTCAACCTTACGCTCTCTTTCCACGAGTTTTGGGTAAGAATTAACCCCTTAACTGCCGGGGCAAGGCGAATGCTACCACTCAGCAAGAGACATAAATCCCCATGAGCCCCCCTGCAGTCGCGTGGGCTTATGAGGACTTATGTCTCTTGTTAGTCCTGTGTTTTGTGTGCTCATTCCTGGTCCCATTTCATTTGTGTCCTTAACGCGAATGTCGGTCATTGTGCAGTGGTTTCAGACACGAAATATTTTGTGATCACTGGCAGCGAAGGGGTTAAAACATCTACCTGTTGACAGTACCGTGCAGTAAGCACACTCACATTTGTATTCTTGTGTAATATTTATAAGTACAGTGATGATACTTTCAGCCCTTTAACTCATTCGAGACAAACGGCATCCGGATACGCGGCTGAAGCCGCGTATCCGGATGCCGTTTGTCTCGAATGAGTTAATCGCATAGAGAATGCAAACGCTGGCCACTCAGCTTTAAGATCGAGGCAGTTAACCCTTTTGGCTGCTTCTGTAGATTCCGCTAGCCGGAAAAGGCGCCTACCTAAACGTCCTTTCCGGTCACGGTATACATTTAAATTGGGAAGTCCAGGCAGTAAGAGGCCCCGTGTTTTTAAAAATAATTTTTGCCTTGTTTGAAAATTTGCAGTTGGGCTGAATGTTGGAATTTGCTGGAAATTTGTGGTTAGCTGAGAGGAGACATGTTTGGTGCTTTGATTCATACCATCCTGAGCTTGTCCAGTGGACATTTCTGGGCCTATGTTGAGTTGCCTTTGACGTAGTGATTTGAGGGGCACGCTGATTTCAGCTGTGCTTGGGTGTGGGGTTGGTAAGGAACCAGTTTCATAGCCAAGAAATGAGACGGGTCATGTGCTGTTTTTTTTTTTAATTATTTTTTTTTTATTTTGTGCATGGCAAATGTGCAGCTGGTGGGCGGTAGTGTTTTTTAGGGAATTGAAAAATTAGGGGATGACTGGGACTGACTAAGGCTAAGAGACTGGACAGTACGGAAACAGCACTGTGGTCCGTGGCCTTCCGCCGAACGGTATCGTCGGCAGCAGTCAAGGTCTTTATGGGGAGAAATCTTGAAGAATTGAAGATATGTTTTTCGTGCACTCTTCACCGAAAACTGGATTAATGGCCTCTATGAAACCATCATCGTTTATCTCATTCAGCCCCGCCACACTACAGCATGCATGGATCTAGCGTGATAGTTCAAGGGTGGTGCCAGACTAGCTTGGCGCCCATAGGCGCCAAGCTATTCTGGCACCACCCTTGAACTTTCACGCTCGAGCTGTCTCCAGAAGGGCAGCTTCAAGATTTGGGGATTTCGGTCCTGGGGCAGAGTGTGTTGTTTATGGATAGCCTAGGCAGGAAAAGGTCTCTATGGTGCACAATCTATCCAGGTAGTGACAGGGTCAATCTTAGCCTGTTTTCTTTTAGGTGAAGTTGAGATTGTCTGCGGGTGACAAGACCCCGCTTGTGATGGAGGTCGAGGACAGCAGTCAGAACTTTAACCGCGTGTGGCTGCGCGTGCCGGCTGTACGTGGGGAGCACGTGTACGGAGGGGGAGAGCAGTTCACCTATCTGGACTTGCGGGGCCGGATCTTTCCTGTCTGGACAAGGGAGCAAGGTTTGTGTCGCTGGTGGTGTTCTTTAGTCTTGCTGTCTCTGTTGCTGTAGCTATTATGACGTGATTTGTTGTGTTGTCATTTCGTTTGTTTCTTTGTTTGTTTATTTTGTTTCTTTGTTTGCTTGTTTCTTTGTTTGCTTTGTTGTGTGTTTGTTTGTTTGTTTCTTGCTTTAAATGTTGTTTTTCGTTTTGCTTTGTTTTGTTTTGTTTTGATTTGTTTTCTTTACTTTTCTTTTCGGTTGTTGTGCTTTGTTTTGTTACGTTATGTTTCGTTTCGTCGCGTTTTGTTTTGTTTCATTTCATGACGTTTCGTTTTGTTTGATTTTTTAATGTATTGGCTTTAAAAAATTGTTTTTGACGTCTCGTTTCGTTCCTTTTTCTTTTCTTCCCTTTCATTTTATTTTTGTCATTTTCGTTCCTTTTCTTTCACGCTATTGTTGTTTGTTGTTGTTGTTTCTGTGCTTGAAGATGCTGCTGCTGCTGCTGATATTGTTAACGGTCTTGTTCGTAGTGTCCTTGTTATTCTAGTTGTTGTTCGTGACCGTCCTTTTCTTGTCCTGTTGTTATGATTCACATGTTCACATGATGATGTTTGCGCGTGGTGATGATTGTGATGATTTAAATCATTCAGCCCGACGGCCGTATTTCCCAAATTTTGGAGGTGTCATCTAGTGACTATGCGCCAGTTGTTGGAGATTGATCAGGGCAATGCAAGATTAGCTTGGCGCCTGTCGGCGCCAAGCTAATCTAGCACTACCCTCGAATTATCATGGTCGACCCATCTCCTGCTGTAGTGCGGCAGGGCTGAATGGGTTAATGAGGTGATGTTACGGTGTCATTCTTAGTAGGTCCTTGTCCCGTGTCGTAACAACTGATACCACAGCCAAAACTTATCAACATTAACCGATATAACCCCGACGCCTTAAAGCAGAAGATGGCTCGACCGTAATAATTCAAGGTGCCAGATTAGCTTGGCGCCTGATGGCGGAAAGATAATTTGGTACCTTCCTTGAATTATCAGCTGGTGAATAGTCATTAGGCGACACCTCCAAAATTTAGGAAATGCGGCCGTGCGGCAGCCATCGGTGTTTTTTACAGTACTGATGGCTGGATGCACAAGGTTGTGAAAATTGGAACTCTAGCAGTTGTTTATCGTCTGGTCATATCAACGTCACTTGACAAGAACAACCTGTCAGTCTGGACTGTGGGCTTTATAGGCCATTCAGCCCTGACGCACTACATCAGGAGATGGGTCGACCATGCGTCGGCGCCAAGCTAATCTGGCACTACCCTTGAATTATCATGTTCAATCCATTTCCTGCAACAGGTGCATAGTCGTTAGATGACGCCTCCCAAATTTGGGAAATACGTGCGTGGGGTTGAATGAGTTAAATGTATATGTTGTGTGTATTTATCTCATCATCAGTCACATTTATAGATAGTGTGCACACCACTAACCATACTAGTCTAGTACTATAATACTTATAGACGTATGCACTAACCTAATTTGCGAGGTCACAACATTGGCCTGTATCAGTACATGTACCCACTCCATAAAGTGTATCCTTCTTTGACATGTATTGATATATATTGTATAACAAGCAAATTAATATTCATGAATTTGCTTGATATAATATAATTCCCAAACTGCCTTGCGCGCCAAGAAGACTCGATCTTGATTATACTTACATTTTTCAAAACGGAAACGCGAATGATACTTTCATACTGCAACATTAACAAACTCCTTATGTGTATTAGTAATGAAATGCTTCTTAGTGTGAACGGACGCTCGAAATTTATATCCTAGACATACAAACGAACTGCCGGAGAACAGACGCCAGTCGCTGCACTGACTATTGAAATTGAAGAGATGTCAGCTGGCGATATCGACAACCTGAGAAAAGAACTAAATAAACAAACCTGCTGGCATTTTCCTCAGTAACACGCACGGTTATACAAAGCACTGATGTCTTCGTAGTCAGACGAAATCTACGCGCTGAGTCGACAGCGATATGCAGTCATCTGAAATTCGTGTGTTTTGTCTGAACAACGCAATCAGTCGCAAAATGAATGACGCGAGGCACAGTTTTGTTTTAGACTGGGTACATAAATTATATTGAGCAACATTTTGCTTGATATAGTGCCGATAACTGACAGATGTGATTACTTGACCCGAATCAAATGTCCTCGTCTTACGACTCGGACATTTTGATTCGGGTCTCGTAATCACATCTGCCTGTTATCGGCACTATATCAAGCAAAATGCTGCTCAATATAATATAATATAATATAATATAATATAATATAATATAATATAATATAATATAATATAATATAATATAATATAATATAATATAATATAATATAATATAATATAATATAATGTAATGTAATATAATATAATATAATATAATATAATATAATATAATATAATATAATATAATATAATATAATATAATATAATATAATATAATATAATATGTGTATTCATTGCAAACACTGAAGGTCGCATCTAGACGACTAACACCCGCCGAGTCTTCTTTCTTCAAACAAACAAAAGATTGAACGAAATAACTAAAGAAAAAGATCCAGGGAGAAAAAACGGATTTGTTCAAGTTCAATAGCATGTCCGTTGAAAGGTCATGGTAAATCAAAGTGGCACAGTTGGAGTGCGCCTGAGTTGTTCAGTGTTCAGGTCGTACTCCATAGGCAATAGATTTCCCTGTCCCCCATAACCCGCCCGTCAGGGCCGTCCATGATCACCTCGGTGCTGTGGACGTCAAACCCGAACTAACCAACCAACCAACGAAAGAAAGAAAGATTGAACGAACGAATGAACAAACAAAAGAAACGAAAGAACGAACAGTACAACGGGATGTAAGAAGTCTTACATAAAGCATGGCGGGCGACTAGATTTTCCTGAAATCTTGTGTGCGAAATTAATTCGTTTTTTTAAATTTTCACTTAACTGAAAAAAGAAAAGGCTTTGCTCACTTACTGTAGTCACCTGTGTTGATAAAAAAAAAGCTCTCAACCCTGGGGCGGATCTGGGGAGGGGGCGGTTCGGCCCCCCGCCCCCCGTTCCCCAGACCCAAAACTTTTAAAAATGATATAACAAAGTCCCTGTTTGGGTATTTGGGACCTCCTTCCCCCCCCTCCCCCCCCCCCCCGCCCTCCCCGTTGTTTGATAATTTTTTGATATTTTGGCGCTTGGCGAGAGTTATCACAAGCGCCTTCTCTCTCTCTCTCTCTCTCTCTCTCTCTCTCTCTCTCTCTCTCTCTCTCTCTCTCTCTCTCTCTCTCTCTCTCTCTCTCTCTCTCTCTCTCTCCCCCCCCCTCCTCTCTGTTGTTTGATTTTTCGGCCACTAGAAGATTGCATAGCGTCGGGGAGGCCTGCTGAAGGTCCCAAACAAAAAGTTGGAACTCTCCCTCCAACAACCCCCCCCCCCTTTTCGAGGTAGCTGATCCGCCCCCCCCTTTTCGAGGTAGCTGATCCGCCCCTGCAACCTACATGGAATCGCCGCCCGGAGGCTCCGTGGAAAGAAATATAAAATGACCGCTGGCAGCCCATAGACGGCAGTCTCCAAGTCACCATCTAAATTCAACATGTGAAAAATCATCTGCAGGCGAATCGTCAATTAACGCTGTACATTTTCAATAACGCTAATGTCTGTGGATTGTGACGCCCGTGACAAGCATTTAATTCTTGTGTACGTTTTCCACCTATTGTTGTGGTATGACTCGTAGTATCGCACATTTTCATCTTGACAGAAATAAACTTTATTTTCGAAGTTTATCTCAAACATCGAAAACAGAGTTTGATCAAAACGTATGTATAATACTCCCTGTTCCTATTTCTATCTTTCAAAATCAGTGGTTTCACTGAAAAAAGGTCACGCACATCCCAGTGCACTGTGCTATTCTTCACAATGGGAGCCCCAGAACGTAAACAAAGCTGCCATTTTGGTAGCCAAAAAACCAAATCTAATTTAGGCCGGTTTTTTTTAAAAATAATTTATATCTCCTGTCTGCGATCGCTCGAATCGTGCAAGATATCAAATGCTGGGTTCAGCTGTTATCTGCTTATACGCACATCTGTTCTGCGTTTACTTGTATGATCAGCATTTTTTTCCGTAGGGATCGACACTTGCACCAGTCCAGCGAGTTTTTTTCTTTCCTGAACCGCGCGTAAAACTATGTCACGAAGCAGACGGCCCAGATACTGTCGGTGCAACTGCAAGACGGTGAGTGTTATCTGTTTCCTCGTGAAATTTCGTCGCGCTCTGACTTTCAGTTTGCGAAAGTTTGCGAGATCCACGCATGCAAAGTTTTCCGACCAGAAACGACCGCCATATACTGCCTTGAGTATGCAAAACTTATTAAACAACAGTGTAGTTATTAATGTTTATCGCCGAGCAGACGCCATCGCACAGCAGGCAAACCAAACGACACAAACAAGTGAACGAACGCACGAACGATTTGCAACAACCAAGCATGCGTAATATGGCCACGTTTCCAGTAAGCAAAAGGTCCTTAGGTCGACGTCGGCTCTAGTGGGTCTGCGCACAGCTGTGCGCGGGCCCACTAGGGCCGACGACAGCAAGAAGACTTTTGTTTACTGGACTGAGATTCCAGGGATGGTTTGTTGCGCTTGTTACGGTGTTACAAAGCACGCCATAACAGCGCACCCTATCCGTTTCAGTGTGACGTGCGGGCCGGTGTTGGTTTAACACATTCTTCCCCAGGACCGAAATCCTCAACTTTTTAAGTTGCCCTCTGAAGGACTGTATTACAATTCTACAGACAGGTCGAGCATGATAGTTCAAGGGTGGTGCCAGAATAGCTTGGTGCCTATGGGCGCCAAGCTATTCTCAGTGGCACCACCCTTGAACTATCATGCTCGATCTCTGTTTTGCCGTTGTGTGTCGGGACTGAATGAGTTCAGGCAAAGCACCTATCAAGATTAGGATCAAGGGATAATGGCTGATTTTTGTGTGCAGGTGTTGGGCGAAACAAAAGCTCCATAATCACATTTTTCGCGGACCAACTTGGCAAGGCTGGTGGCGACTACTACACGACCTACTTTTCGCAGCCCACGTGGTTGAGTTCCCGGAACTACTTTTTACACTACACCGGAAGTAACTACGCTGAACTCGATTTTAGTCATCCGGAGTTCTATGAAATGTACATCGAAGGGCCACCATCCAGCTGGCATTTTCAGGTAGTTTGCGAACTATGAAATGAAATGAAATGAAATAAAATTAAATGAAATTCAATTCAATTCAATAAAATGCAGTTTAATTCAATTCAGTTCAGTTCAGTTCAATTCAGCTAAGTTGAATGAATTAAATTAAATTACATTACATTACATTTGGTTTTTATTCTATTTTATTTTTATAATATTTCAGTTTATTTCAATCAATAGTGGTCCCAGAATAGAAAAAGTGCCCAGATATCTATTCTGGCAATATCCTTGCAATATCGTGGCCACGCTCTCTCCTGAATTAACTGAAGTGCAGTTTTCATAGGATACAGCTTATGATTTTTTTCCCTGAAGGCCTCAATGTGTTAACTCATTAATTTTGTTATGCGTCGCGTAACGCCGCGTATCCGAAAGCAACACGTTTCGAATATACTTTATCCCTCATCTACTCTTTCACGTGAAGACTTCTGTTTGCATACATGTACGTTTTAACACATTCGAGACGCGCGGCATTCGGATACGCGGCTTTATGCCGTTTATCCGAATGCGATACGTCTCGAATGAGTTACCGTTTTTCATGAATTTAGTGCATTTGTATTCTTAATGCAGACGCTCTAGCTCTGCAACAATTGACATGGACTGCAGGTTCAGAAAAAAATCTGTAAAGGTATTCATTGAACATTTTTCTGCTGATCAGGTGCAGTCAAACATGAAGGATCTGGTGTCATGTCTGACTTACTTTTTCGGAAGGATGAGCCCTCTGCCAACTTGGCTGTATGGTGGAGCAATTCTTGGGGTGCAAGGAGGAACGGACAAGGTAAGTGGGTACATTGGGTACCCCGGTTATTATATGACTAGCGTGGTGAAGTACATTGCATGATCCACTTTCCTGGTAGCTTTAATTATCGAGAGTAACATCCTAGTTCACAAAGGCCATCGGGTCGACGTCGGCCGCCGTTGGCCCGCGCACGGCAGTCCGCAGGCCTATTGCGGCCTGATGGCCTTTTGCGCATTGGGATAATGTTGATGGGCTGCCAAGGTCGACTAACTGTGTATGCGTGCTTGTGTGTGGATTTGGTTACAAATAAATGCAAGTCTCTGTTTATAGCTTGAGCTGTTGAACACCTGTAGAAAAAGTGGATGTTTATATCGTTCTTATTCTTTAAAAATAGTTTGAATATTGTTAATCGCCCCGAGCATGCATTTCAGTGGGGAAGGGCGCTATATAAAAAAAACTCTGCAATATTATTATACAGCCCACAGGCAATGGGGGTGGCGAAGGGGGGGGGGGTGGAGTCGTTGTGCAATCGACTACAACATCGGTCTTCGATCACCACTACAAAAAGCATTTGCAGCGAGATTGTTTCCCACTACCTGTGGTTGAGGCGATCAAAAAGATGATACTGCGGTTGATTACGCAAGGGTCATCCCATGCCTGTGATCTGACCCATTTCCAGGAGAACAACCGTGAGCTGATCCATCCGATATCATCGTCACCTTTGACCTTTTGTTTATAATGCAAGATGGTATCTTGAACAACCTACACACTCAAAACGTTTTCGTTTTCTTTTCTTTTTTTTACTAATACGAAATTCTGTAATTAGTAAATTCGCAAGCACGAAAAATGTTTTTGTTGTAAATTGTTGATTGAAATCGCGAACTAAAGCGCCGACGATGTCAATGACTGCACCTAACACCTAACACATCAGTTCAACTACAAGAGGCATAGATCCTCATGAACCCCCGCAGTCGCGGGGGCTCATGAGGATCTATACCTCTTGCTGGTTTCATTCATGTCTGTGGTCTGCCATTAACGATTTGTGAGAGGCAATTCTTGTCCACGGGCAGTTGGTTAGTAGATATTGATGTCATGTCATACGCATGGATGATTCTCGCATGCCACGCCAACTCCTGTATGGCCGCGCACTCTCAAAAGGCCACAGGAAGCAAGGACGGCCAAAGAAACGCTTCAAAGACGGCATAAAAGACAGCCTCAAGTACTGCGTCTTCCCGGTAAAGGAACTTGAAGCGCAAGCGCAAGACAGATCTGGCTGGCGTGTCGCAACCAGGAAAGCCTGCACACTCTTTAAACACAATCGGCGCAAAAAGATCACCAGTGCCAGAGCTCGCAGAAAGACATCGTCGACTCTACCCACAGCTACGTTCCAGTGCCCCCATTGCCCTCGCAAGTGTGGCTCCAGGATTGGCTTGGCCAGGCACACCTGCACTCACAAATAAAAGTCATGCACAATGACGACCCCGCCGTGAGATGGCCTTAGTCTCCTGCTCGGCGTTAAACCCTAATAATAATAATAACAATGACGACATCATCGGCTTTCGATGGTCCATTTAGACCCGGAGAAGCTTGAAGCGGTACACCATAGCGGTTTCTCCGTGGTACTTCATATTACACTTGCATCACTTTTGGGATTGATTACCCTTATTATTATTATTATTATTATTATTATTATTATTATTATTATTATTATTATTATTATTATTATTATTATTACTGATGCATTGTGTTCGCGCGTGTCTGTGTGTGAAGATGATGAGCCGCCTGCAGCAGGCCCGTGACGTTAACATGAGCGTGGCGGGACTGTGGATCCAGGATTGGTCCGGTACCAGGGTTACCAGCTTTGGCAAACGGGTAAACTGGAACTGGCGCTGGGACCAGGAACACTACCCAGGTAAGCTCACTTCAGCTTTTGAAGGCATAAAGCTGTAGCTGAGAGCAGTATCAATTTGCACTGCGTCATTCATTCATCTGTCCATTGTCCGTCCATTAATCCATCTATTCACGCACGCACGCACTCACGCACGCACGCATACACACACACACACAAACACACACCAATCCATTCACCCATCCACCCATCCATCCATACATCCATCCATCCATCCATCCATCCATCTATCCGCCCATCCATCTTCCTCCTTCTCATCTAACCCACCCATCTAACCATGCATCCATACATCCATTCACCCACCATCTCATCCATCCATCCATCCATCCATCCATCCATCCATCCATCCATCCATCCATCCATCCATCCATCCATCCATCCATCCATCCATCCATCCGTCCATCCGTCTTCCTCCGTCTCTCCGTCCATCGCCACTTTTCTTGTTGATTTAGGTCTGAATGTGACTATCCAAGACTTGAAGAAGTCCGGAGTCCGCGTGCTTGCCTACATCAACCCTAGCCTAGACAGTCGCGGGGACGTCTTCCAGACAGCCCAGCAACGCGGATACTTGGTGCGAAACAATAAGAACCAGACCTACATCGTGAACTATGGGTCTTTCCCGTGCGGCATGGTCGACTTCACAAACCCTCAGGCGTACAGCTGGTACAAGAATGGTACGAGCCCTTCCTCAGTCTAGTATGCGTGTAGTGTTCCGATTAACGTACATATTGGCGTGCTGATGTGTGATTTTGGGCCTTACAGCTTCCAGCCGTAAGGTCGAAAATCACAGATCAGCACAACAACCTACAACTGTTACAAAAATGCAAAGAAAATCTCAGCAACGGCAGTCACCTTTTCAGGATCAGTATTTACTATGAGAATGGTCTGCATAAGGATTTTCGCAATCTGTCGGAGAACAAACCTGTTTAGTTTCTCTCAGTCTGATGATGCAAATGAAGCCAGCAAGAGACATAGATTATCATGAGCACCTGCAGGTGGCAGGGGCTCATGAGAATCTGTGCCTCTTGCAGACCTTTCAGCCTGGATGGGCGACTCTGTCAAACGCGTTGCCCTTTATTTTCCAGACGTCATCAAGGCTAACATGATCCAACTGGGGTTCGGGGGGTGGATGGCGGACTTTGGGGAGTACTTGCCTGTGGATGCAGTGCTTCACAGCGGTGACCCTTCCCTGATGCACAACCTGTGGCCGCGAATATGGGCGAAGCTGAACCACGAAGCTGTACAGGAGATGGGGGAGACCGGCAAAGATATCGTCTTCTTCTCCAGATCTGGGTTCTCTGGTAAGCATTTCAGTGCTGTTGCTCCATCTTAACTCTACTTCGCTTTTTTTTTTTTTTTTTTTTTGTTCAACTGGTTGGTTGGTGCGGGTCAGCCAATGACCTCTTCAGTACCGAGAAAACGTGAACACCACCCAGTGGAAAGAGGTATAGATCCTCATGAGCCCCCGCAGTTGCGGGGGCTCATGAGGATCTATACCTCCTGCAAAATCTATGCCTCTTGCTGGCACCACTTAGAATTCATGTTCCTGAGACAACTAGGTTGGTTGGTTAGTTCGGGGTTTAACGTCCACGGCACCGGAGTGATAATGCACGGCGCTGACTGGCGGCTAACGGGGGACAGGGAAATCTGTTGCCTATGGAGTACGACATGAACACTGAACAACTCAGGCGCACTCCAACTGTGCCACTTTGATTTACCAGGACCTTTCAACGGACATGCTGTTGAACAAGCCCGTCTTTTCCCCCTGGATTGCGAGTCCAGCCTCCGGGTGATTCGAACCCACGATCCGGCGATTCCCTTTGTTCTCCTGCTCCGACGCTTAACCGCCTGAGCTATTTCGGACTCTAACTGGGACAACTAGGGTTATCTGGTGTTGAATTAAAAAAGAGTGCAGAAACACAGTCTGCGTTCACTGGCAGTGATGGGGTTAACCCACATCATACTGAAGCTACAAACTTCAAAGTTGTACACTGCCATATGCAAGCTACATTATAGTACTTACAGATAAGGATATAGACCAATGGCTTTATTTCAAGAGTGGTGCCAGAATAGCTTGGCGCCTAGAGGCGCCAAGCTATTCTGGCACTACCAGTGTACTATTTTATTCAAACTTATTTCACACGCTGGCGTATTCCGAATGATGAGGGTTAAGGTGTTTCCGTATAGCGGCGCGACAGATGTGCGAAAACGATGGCGACAGCGGCAACAATCGGAAAAAAATATATAATAACGACTGCGTGTTTCTGTATGGACGACGCGGCAGAGGCGCGAAAGCGGAGTGGCTTGCGACAGCGACGCGACAAAATTGTATCGTCTCATGGAGCGATAAAACGGCGATTCCGCAGTAAATAGAGCGTGGCTTCCATTCTGCACACAGTTTTGAACTATTCGAAACAACCTTAAAAGGGCGCGATTCCGCCTGTCGCGTCGTTGTATGGAAACACACGAAACGTATATAAGCCTGCCGCTCAGCTACGATTTTTTGGGCCACTTTTTTGCACCGCCTTCGCGTAGCTATATAGTAAATGGAAACACAGGCACTCCTGTAACCAGGTCATTTGCTGAATAAAAAATGCAAGTCGCAGGAGACGGATTGAACGTAATAATTATTTACACACACACACACACACACACACAACTTCGCATATAGCAACTCGCTGTGGGACCCCATTTTTCTTGTTATCGCATTCAACCGATCATCACATGTATGCGGACGATACACAACTTCGGAAATCTGCACCTCCAAACAGCTCCAGTCAGGCTATTTCAGATGTTCAGAACTGTATCTCAGATGTTAAGTCCTGGATGTGTGAAAATGAACATCAGTTAAACGAGGGCAAGACATAAGCTCTTCTTGTCGGTGCCTCTCGACTGCTGCCCAATTCTCCTGACTCTATGCGCATTTATGACGCACCTATTCCATTTTCTGATTCAGTTCGCAATCTTGGCGTTTTTCTTGATAAAGATCTTCAAATGAAGGAGCATGTAAATCATGTCTGCAAACTTGCTTTTCTGGAATTAAGGCGCATCAGTTCTATCCGTCATTACCTCACTGATGCTACCACCAAACTGGTCGTCTCTTTAGTCTTGTCCCGCATTGATTACTGCAATGCCCTCTTAGTTGGCCTCCCTCAGTGTCTCATTCATAATTTGCAGCGTGTTCAGAATTTTGCTGCACGTCTCATCGTCCTCACAGCATCAGCCCATCACTCCTATTCTGAGACAACTTCATTGGCTGCCAGGCAAACAACGAGTCTCGTACAAAATCGCCTGTCTGTTCTACAAAGCTATTAACTACTCTACCCCTACCTATCTTACTGATCTTCAACTATACACTCCCTCCCGCTCCCTCCGTTCAAGTAGTGACACGCGCCTTCTCAGAGTTCCGCTCGTCAAATACAAAACCAGAGGTGACCATTGTTTTGCTGACGTTGGACCTGTTGTCGGGAACTCCCTACCTATAGACATTAGACATTCTCCCTCATTCACTGCCTTTAAATCTGCCCTAAAGACCCACCTGTTCGATACCCCAATGTAGCTCAGTTCTTTGTTATTATGTACCTGTGTGTGTGTGTGTGTTTGTGTGTGCGTGCGTGTGTGTGTGTGTGTGTGTGTGTGTGTGTGTGTGTGTGTGTGTGTGTGTGTGTGTGTGCGTGTGTGCGTGCGCGCGAGTGTGTATTTCAGAATCCGTTGTTTCTCTGGTTTTATGAACCCCTCCACTCCCACTCTTTATTTGTAAAGCGCTTAGAGCTTATTTAAGGATAAGCGCTATATAAGTAGCCATTATTATTATTATTATTATTATTATTGTTATTATATCCGAAGTTTTATTATTTGCGATGCAATTTACATAGAAAGGGTGTTATTGTGACTTCTTACAAAGTGTTGTTTTACAAGACTTTTCTTATATATTGACGAGCAAAAGAAATGCAACATCATTCGTGTCATCGGAAACACTGAAGTGTTTCCGATGACACGAATGATGTCGCATTTCTTTTTGTTCGTCAGTATATATTACCTTGTTATAAGCGAAATAGTACAGTACATAGACGGTGGCAATCCAGGAGTTAATAAAGGACTACTTTTTTACAGGGGGGGGGGGGGGCGGGCGGGCGGGGGGCGGGAGGGGGGGGGGGGGGCGGGAGGCGGGGAGGGGGTGGGTGGGCGGGGGGGTTGGCGGGGTCATTGATGACTGTCGACCTGTCTCACCCAGAACTACACATGTATTTTTACTGCACGCATAACAGAAACGTGTAGTTAATAGAGGTTAAATCATAAAAGGCAAAGTTAACACATTCTGCTCCAGGACCAAAATCCGCAAATTTTGAAGTTGCCTACTGAAGACTGTATTACACTTCTGGAAACAGATTGAGCGTGACAGTTCAAGGGTTGTGCCAGAATAGCTTGGCGCCTATGGGCGCCAAACTATTCTGGCACAACCCTTGAACTGTCACGCTCGATCCATGCATTGCCGTGGCGTGTCGGAATTGAACGAGTTAAACAATAGATCTATAACTGACAGGTGCCATCAAGCGTACGTAATACATTACTGTTTCTTCGACTTGGAGTGAATTCTTGCACACGCGCGTGTGTGTGTGTGTGTGTATGTGTGTGTGTGTGTATGTTTGTGCGTGTGTGTGTGTGTGTGTGTGTGTGCGTGCGAGAGAGAGAGAGAGAGAGAGAGAGAGAGAGAGAGGAGAGAGAGAGAGAGAGAGAGAGAGAGAGAGAGAGAGAGAGAGAGAGAGAGAGAGAGAGAGAGAGAGAAATGAAATGAAATGAAATGAAACGAAACTTTATTTCTCAAGGATAAATGATTAGGTACACAGACCTTTTTTCAATCATGTCCTTGCACACGCACTCACACATCAATCTCACGCGCGTGACTAAAACTAATAAAAATGGAAAGGCAAAACGTGAGCATAAAAAAAAGTTAGCTCACTCACACACACATACACACACACACACACACACACACACACACACACACACACACACACACACACACACACACACACACACACTAAGAGCCTGATTAAACATGAATGTTAAAAACTTAGTTTGAACAGCAACTGCAAACTCGACAATACAACTCACTGCGCTGGAAAAACGCCGACACAAGTACACAACTATGGGCTTAATTTTCTTTCAGCTGCCGAAATAAGCGGGCTCTGAATGTGGACAAAGAAGGAGCCCCAGTAATGTCGATAGGCAACAAATTCCATAGTTTGGCTCCTGAGTAAGACAAACTAGTTTTGAATATATCGAGGCGCGGCCTTGGTATGGATAGATTGTTCCTCGTCGTTTTATAAGGCGTATGAGCAGGGCTAAATAGATCTGTTAGATAACTAGGCGTTTTAGAGTGGTAGATTTTAAACATAAGTACGCCTTTATTGTACATAAGTAACTTACGCAGAGGCAGCATGTCGAGGGCTTTGAGTCGGTCGTCGGTGCTTTCTTTACTATCCGGGTGGATTAATTTGGCTGCTCTACGATGAAGAGCATTAAGTCTTTTTATGCACGCATCGCTACATCCATCCCAAACTGTAGAAGTATAATCTATATGGGATTGAATATGTGCGTTATAAAATATTTTCCTTGTCGGTGTATCTGTAAAATAACGCAGTTTTGAAAGAAGATATAAATTCCTGGACACTGTTCGACATACGCTGCTGACATGAGCGTGCCATGTGAGTTGATCGTCAATAATGACGCCTAACAAGCGTTGCTCTCTAACTTGTCTAATCGGCTCAGAGTTGAGAGAAAGGCTAAGAGGGGGTGGATGTAGCTGCTGCTTTTGTCGTGTAGTTATTAGCATGCATTCTGTTTTAGACGGATTTGGTACCATATAGTTAGTGTGACACCATTTTGAAACATCAGTTAAGCCCTGTTGAAGTGAGGAATTGATTGTGGAGATATTCGCTGACGACATGTCGAGAGTAGCATCATCAGCAAACAGACTACAGCGTACGTTTAGATCTGAAATATGCAATGGCATATCATTGATGTAAATGGAAAATAGGAGGGGCCCTAATATTGAGCCCTGAGGCACGCCATGCTTTAGTATGCCTTCAGCGGAACGTTTTCCGTTAACAAACATACTGACGTCTTCCGTGCAGGTAGGATTTGAAAAAGTCCAAGGATGCTTTGTTTACGTGATACACTGATAGCTTTAGTATCAACATATCATGATTTATTAGATCAAAGGCTTTTGAGAAATCTAGAAATACAGCACCGGTCATTTCAGCTTTGTTCATGGACGTAAGCCAAGTATTGGTCAGGTGAGCTAGAGCAGTGTGGCATGAGTGGCGAGGTCTAAAACCTGACTGTAGTGGGTAAAGCAAGTTATGTTTTTCAAGAAAATAGCTCAGATGCCTGTGTACATGTTTTTCTATTGGTTTTGACAGAGCTGACAAGAGCGAGATTGGTCTAAACTTATTAGGATCTGAGAGGTTCTTACTTTTAGGCAGAGGAATAACTTTGGCTACTTTCCAGCTGTTTGGAAATGTACCATGTTGTAAAACGAGATTATAAATAAATGTCAAAGACTCGACCACATACGGGGCAGCAAGTTTTAAAAAGTATGTATTTATCCCGTCGTGACCAAGCGAGCGCTTATTTTTGAGTTGGCTAATAGATTTGCCAACGTCAAATACAGTAAGCAAAGGAATACTAAATGATACGTTTGGCGCGAGTTTGTCCTCACAAAAATCTGTAAGCCTTTCGGATATAGCTGGTGTGTGAGTTGTCGTACTGCTTAACAACGAATCAGCAGCAGACAAGAAATGGTTGTTAAATGTGTCTGCAGATATAGATGTACATGGTGCTGTTTGTCGTGATTTAGTGAACGCATTAAGGGCGCGCCAGACAGATAAGGTGTCTGTTTTGTTGTCCATCAATCGCTTAAAGTGTTTTTTTTGGACCTCTAATACCATGTATTTAACACGATTTCTCTGCTTGCGGAAAGCACCAAAATCTTTGTTGCGTTTTAGTTCATTTCTGACAGCCATGGCCTCTTTAATGTCATTGCTTAACCATTGGGATAAAAGCACATGTTTCACCCTCTTTTCACGCAACGGCGCATGCTTGTCAAGAACCCAACGGAACAATCTATACCAATCGGCCAACGCATCTTCAGGATTCGTATGATTGTAAACCGAAAAAAAGAGGTTTCATTTAGTTCGGCTAAAAACATATCCCTATTAAACTTTTTAAACGATCTATAATAGATAGTGGTATGTTGGTTTTTCCGATTTTGTTTGTCCAACTTCAAAGCCCAGCTGCAGCACACAGGGTAGTGGTCACTGATCGCCACTTGAAGGACACAAGAACTAAGAACCCTTGAATTGTTGGAGGTGTATATATGATCAATCAGAGTGGCAGACGACTCTGTAACTCTAGTTGCAGACGTGATGATCTGCTTGAGACCAACCATATTGATTGTGGATTCCCAAGCAGGGTTCGAAACAAACATATTAATGTTAAAATCGCCAAGTAATAACACTTCAGTGCTGCTTTTGTTAATCTTATCCGCCATATGTAAAAAGTCGTCATACCACTCAAATGACGCAGACGGGTTTCGGTATACAAATCCAACAAGCAAAGGGGCCGATCTGTTTGTCTTCACCTCAACCCACACACTTTCAACAGAGTCTGGTTCCAGGTCTGTTCTTCTGCGTGTAAAGTGCGCAATAGAGTCATGTATATAAACAGCTAATCCTGTTTGCTGAGGACGTACAGGATCGCGCCGGATTACTGAAAACCCCGGTATCGAAATAGATGCGTCAATTATGTCGGAACGTAAACGTGACTCTGTAATTCCGAAAATATGAAAGGGGGTGGGCTGAGAGAGGAGAACACACAAATCAGGAATCTTGTTTAACAAGTGATAAATATTTAAATGACCCAAATGTAAATTGTGAAATGTTGAACTATTCGACATGTTAAAAGAAAAAAAAATTATAAATGCAAGTAGAGTACAATTAAAACTATACTGAGCACAATGATCGTGCTGTCACGACTTCCAGTACTGTCGTGCCTCAAATTAATGTGTCCGTTAGGGTCACTACCTAGATAGTGGCTGACGGTAATCGCAAACACGTCACAGTCAGTCAGCAACAGCATACCCACAGTGCTTCGCATCGAAGTTTAGGCGGCCTTTCAGAACTGGTTTACTAAAAGACCACAAAATATATCGTAGCAATACAATGAGTTAGTGAATGTGCTCAAGGACGAAACTTGATATTAATGAGAACGCTCAATTCAGCTGTCAAATAATTCACTAATTATTTTGTGAAACTTGAAATGCCAAAACTTATAAACTGTAGTGTAATTGAGGCAAATATGTCGGTTTTAATAAGAGCTCGCAAGACTGTGAGGACTAAGGTGCTCTTGGGTGTACGATGGCACGGGATAGAAACAATCAGGTGGCATCCCAGAGTACGAATGATAATGCTGGGGCAATCCAAACACTTGAGGATTATAGCCGTACACCGGCCACGTGAACACCTGAGGCCCAAGAGGGTGTTGCGTCACCACTGGCCAGGAGAGCCCTGGCTGCTGCAACGAGGGGTTTTCTGGCATTGATGACGCAACACCGCCTTCGGCAATATACTTCGTCTGCTGCATCTGCTGCTCGGGTCGTTGCCAGGTAACGTGTCTGAGCGGCTCACTGTGTGCGGTTGCCTCATCCGAGCGGCCACTCTTGCTGCTGGGAGTGTGTGAAGCGTGGCGAGGCTGGTCGCGTGGCTGGTTGTCGGCTGGTAGCCACGTTCGTCTGATGTTGGCCGCCAGTCGGGTCATGCCCTTGTAGCTCGGGTGGATGAGGTCACGTCTGTCTTTACTGTACATGACAAGGCGTGGAAAACCCATGTGTGTGAAGGTGGCCGTGTTGTTGACGAAGACCACCCCCAGTTTGCGACAGGCGTGGCACAAGTTTGCGCTGGACAGTTCTATTGGGAGTGTCATCCTACACTGTGTCTTAGTGGGCAGGATGCTGGAGGCGTGAAGTGCGGCGTTGGGGAATACGCGCCTGCACTGTGTCAGTAGCTGATCCCACAGGCGGCTGGTCACTTCGCCAGTCTTACAGTCATTCACCCCTACATGCACGGTGACCACCCGTACATGGGGTGCTTCGGACTGACGCTTCATCCAGTCCGACAGATCGATAGCCTTCAAGCCCGATACTGAGAGTATCTGGACCCTTTCACTTAGGTTGGTCTTCATTTTACTGGCCTTCATGTGTCGAAGAGTAGAGTCGCCGATGACGAGATGGGTTGCATCCGGCTGTATACGGCGAGAGGCCAGGTGTTCAGCAGGTGCCTGTGGCTGCCGGCGGGGCGGGCCGACGTGACTGTCACTGCGGCCTGAAGTGGTGTAGAGAGGCTGATCTTCTGAAACACTGTTCCTTTCGGCTGAAACGACAACAGGTATGCGAGAGAGAGAGAGAGAGAGAGAGAGAGAGAGAGAGAGAGAGAGAGAGAGAGAGAGAGAGAGAGAGAGAGAGAGAGAGAGAGAGAGAGAGAGAGAGAGAGAGCAGAGGCGGACTAGTTACCTCGAGGAGGTCCAACTATTTGTCACAGTTTGGGCTTGCTTCCAGGGCCGAAAAATCGACAAGCGGGGGGGGGGGGGGGGGGGGGGGCGGGGGGGGGGGGGAGAGGGGGGGGGGGGGGGAGAGGGTTTTGGGGTGCGGTGGAGGTGGGGGTGGAAGGAAGGCGTGCGTATGTTAAGACTCTCACCATTCGCCAAAATATCAAGCAACAGGGGAGGGGGGATGGGGGCCGGCAGGGGGTCCAAACACCCAAAAACGGGACTTTGTTATAGCATTTTTGAAGAATTTTGGGTGGAGGAGAGGAGGGGGGGGGGGTCCGGAACTCCTGTAACCCGCCCCCTCCTGATCCGCCCCTGGAGAGTACCGTGGCACTTGTAGCATCTTTGCTCTTTCCGGACTGTTCTGAAAACCACTCGGACAGTCTTCCACATAGCCTCTCGCGCGAATAACTCCTTTCGCCTGAAATTTCACTCTAAGATATTTTGAAATGTAACACATTTTCAGTCATTCATTTGTATGAAATTGGTAAGATAGGCCGAATACAACGCGTGCATATATACAGTATAGTTATTTTATTGCATAATCCCCTCAGATTTTATTTGTCCAGCTTTTTGTTTCTTCTAAATTTCGAATACGGTCAGTACAGCAGAGCACAGGGCCTTCGGTTGAATTTTCCTGTCGTTGATGTTATCTAACTTATCCAATTATTCAATTTTTGTTGTTGTATCAGTGTATGAAACTGGTAACGACGGTATCACAGAAGGCCTACATATAGTTCTGTTCGTTGTGTAACCCCCTAAATTGTTTATTTATTGGCATCTTTTTGTTTAGACTGACTGAAGATTATAGTATGATTGTACTGAGAAACGTGATTGGCCAAAGACGTATTTGGGGGAAAACGCTTTGCTCAGCGAGTAACGTTCTCATCGTAAGACGTAAAAAGTCTACTTATCACATGTTATCTTGGAAACATGGGACAAGAAGACTTCCCTTGCCTTGAGAACATGGAAAGGGGGTGGGGGGTGGGGGGGGGAAGTCAAATAGAGGCAGGCCAGTAAAAGAAAAAGTGTAAAGAGACTGAAAGAAATACGCGATCTATTAACCCTTTACGTTTATCAATTTAACGAACTCACACTCACACACAACCCCCCCCCCCCCCTACACAGTGCGCACAGGCCATCGGGCTGATATCGGCCGCCGTTGTCGGCCCAACTGCCTTTTGCGCATTGGGTACTTCTTTCATTACCCCCTCCCCCCCCCTCCATTCACCGAACCTCGCCACCACCCCACCAATTGCATCCTTTTGTTGTCCTCCATGAAATCAAACTTCTTTCTTTTCAAATTGAATGTTTAATACTGAACTTTTATTTCTGTAAACTTCACTTTTAACACAATTCAGATACAACAAATCTTAATCAAAGGTACCGACTACATTCTTTATATGTAAATCAGCTGGCTGAAAATGACACACTTAAGATATAACAACAAAAACATTGTGGGTCCCATGGCGTTTTCTTCTATCGGAAGTTCACTGTTTAATGGAAAAGCGCACATGAGAGATTGCTTGTCGAAATTGGTCGTATTTTCTAATAGGACTGTAGCTATGTGCCCTGGTCCAGTGTCCATATACTAACCCCAATCCCCCCCCCCCCCCCCAAGGATGAGTTGCATGAAGGAGCATAGTCCTGCACAGGACACTATGCAAGGTGCTCCGCTATAGCGGAGCGTCTTGCTTAGTGTCATGAGCAGGATTTTAACTCACTCGTGCAACAGACCGCAGGCTTTTTTCTCTCAGACGGTGTTTCCTAGACGTTGCTAGCCAAATATTCCGGGTCCATTCTTGATTGAAAAGTAATCACGTGTTGACGGGAATGGATCCGGAAGGTGGTTAAACTCTTGATTGCTGCAGACGATACCGCTAACCCCATGACTCCTACCTACGATACAGCTGGGCGGAAAAGACGCATAACTATCGTGCTTATTTCTTTCTTTCTTTAATTATTGCCCCCACCCGGGTCTGTCCTGGGGGACTTAGGTGGGGTTAACTACTTTTTAGTTCCCAGGGTCACCCTGGTCAGCCTCACAGGGTGGGTTTTTCCCTCTATTCTGGGGTATGTCTACCCTTGGTCCATTCACCTGTATTTGTCTTTTTAAAACTCTCCCAACTGTCTGCACTGCCTGTAGATCATGCTATTGGATGTGTGTTGCTAAATGGTCTTAGCTTTATTTAGGCCCCATAGCGTAGGTTTATTTAACGTATTGGACCGGCTGGCGACATACATTCAATATTCTGGGGTTTTTTTTTTGTTTTTTTTTCACAAGCAGTGCAGGCACGTCCTGAGAAAGCCTCGTTGCTGTCGGGACGTTAAGCAATGTACAATCAATCAATCAATCTTTAATTATTATTTTGGAATTAGGTGGGTGGGGGAGGGGTGGTGGGGGGGGGGGAGTGGTGGGTCCGCCGAGCGGCCTCGTCAGTAGAAATCAAAGGATTCATATCCCAGCATATTGCTTCGAGATCTTGCAGTACAATTAAGCTGTGCACGTGCGTACATTGTTTGCATTTGTGATTCTCATGTAACATGCATGGCTCATTAACAAAGTATGGATGATGCGGTCTTTGGCGCGCGCACTTGAGGTGCGAGGTTCTGTACCAGGGGACATAATTTGTTGTTCTCGTTATATTCCAAGTTTGTTTGGGTTTGGGGTTTTTTGGTAAGAGGATTCGACTGTATATTATAGTCCCTTATAACAGGTAAGCGCCTTCACCCTCGTCTACGTGCAACCATCAAAACTATTAGCACGGTCATTCTGTGATGGTATGTACAGCATATTTAATCGCCACTGAACGGCAACACAGGAAGCGCTATAAGCACAGATCATCTCATCTGATATTCGTAACCTCTGATGGAAATGTAACACCTGTAACCCTTTGGCTGTCGGAAGCGGTTTTTGTCGCGATGATTCCTGCAGGAATCATCGCGCCAAAAGCCGCTTCCGACAGCCAAAGGGTTACAGGCGTTACATTTCCATCTGTGCTTATGTCGCGATGATTCCTGCAGGAATCATCGCGCCAAAAACCGCTTCCGACAACCGAAGGGGTACTAGATCTGAGGATAACTAATAAAAACGACACGTTCATTAATTATGCGATTTCATCAGAAGTTAAAAGAGAGTTTCTTCGTACATAAACTGGTCACTTGGTGGTGGTTTTGTTCTATAATTTGCTTGGATTATTATGTGCACTAATTACCCCTTCACACCCAACATGCAGCTACAAGAGGCATAGATCCTTATTAGCCACCCACATTTGCGGAGGCTCATGACGATCTATGCCTATAGTTGATACCACTTTGTATGCGTGTTCCCCTGAGGGCGCGAGATCTTTGACGCCTTGAAGTTACAATGATTTTCAAGAACGGAATCTGCGTCTTCTGGCAACAAAAGAGTTAATTATTGCTCGAACTGAGTAATTATTGACAGCAATAATTAATTGGTGGAAACTATAATTAATTACTCCCCAGTACAAGTCCGCGTCATACTGTGCTAGCGTTTTTGACGAAGCCGGCTAGGCACAGGTCCTGTGGTAGTGGTCCTGTCCAGACACGCTCTCATCCCAATCTGACGGTGCGTTCAGAGCGGTGTAGTTGTACAGCGTACAGCGCCCCCCGCTACTAGTGCTGAAGCCCGCAGACACGCACCATGAAAAACTGAAACACCACTGTTTGCACGAGGCCAGGGTCATATCCATTTCTGACGTGAATTGCTTCATTGCGGAACCCGGGTAGAGCAGGTAGTCAAAGCGGAGGTCGGCTTCAATGCAGACTGGTTGTAAAGAAAACATGTGTTTAACGATTAATTTTGTTATGAATTAAATCATTATTAACTATTTCATTATTTATTACATGAACAAATAAGTAGATACAATTACAAACACGTCTAGTAACTATATTCATCATTGAGACGTACCGCGGACTGCCGCGTATCCGTAATCCTTATACGACATGCCTTGAATGAGTTATATGTTGACATAGACTGGCTAATGAAAAAAAAAAAAAACCCACAATTTTCAAGGTCCTAACAATGCGAATGTGACACCCTTTTAGATTGCAGTGATCAAACTTGGGTGTCGACAGTTAGCCCCGGCCTCTGTTGTTCTTTTTTTTTTATACTGACGAGCATCACAAAAATGCGACATTTTTGGAATCATCGGAAACACTGAAGTGTTTCCGATGATTCCAAACATGTCGCTTTTATTTGCTCATCAGTATAGAACAGAGACCACGGCCCCGACCGTTGAGATTCCTGGACGCACAAACTTAGTTGACTTGCCCACACAAGATATTTCCGGTCCTCACGCTGTCGGAAAAGCTAGGTTCACTGTGGATCTGACGGAGCATGCAGTAAGTTGGCGGATAAGATTCTAGGGCCGAATCGTTTTATCGATAAACCAAATTAAAATCTTCACCGCCTCAGGGTGTCGGGAGGAATATGTACCTCGTGATTTAGGGCTGCTTTTCAGTTTTCATGTTTTCACCCCCCCCCACCCCCCTCCTCCCCCTTTCTCCATAGATAACCCCAGCCGGAGCCTCAATTTTTTTGTTTTGTTGTTGTTGTTGTTGTTTGTTTGTTTGTTTGTTGTTGTTTTTTTGTTTTTTTTTGGGGGGGTGGGGTGGGGGGTGGGGGGGGGGGAGGAGATGGGGGGGGGGGGGGGCTCTAGAACCAAGGCCCCGAACCCAACAGCAAAGAATCCTTGACGCATTAACTTACCTGATGATTTGACGGTGACGCATAAGATATTTGGGGTCCTAACGCTTTCAAAACGTTTCAAGACGTTATTATGCACAATTGAATTGGCGCGGATCCGTTGCTTGGGGTAAGTTGTTTTCGTCGTTAGACCGTAACAAATCTCCATTTTTTTAAAACACTTGATGCTTTTATCTCCGCCTCAGATTTGTCTTGGTAAAAGTATTAGCTTGTGGTGCAGAATTACTTAGCGTTTTTCTTTTTCTTCCCGTAAAGAGCCTTCTCAAGGAGTACAGTGTTTTCATAGGTACTGCAAGAATGAGCTGAGGCGTCAGACAAATTATAAACAACAAGATTATGACGTCATCTTGCTGTCGAATGACGTACATTTTTCTTGTTACCATCATTACATACTATTGACTTGGAATCTATCTTTTCCAAATTTGTGTCTACCGTATTGAAAATACCGTATACTTTGGAAAACAGAAACTAGAGGTTGAAAACCCTTTAAGTTAGAAACATGAAACACGGCGTTTCGGATCAAAGATCCTTCTTTTCGGTGATATGGAAACAACGTAGAACAGAAATGAACACACGACAGAAAGACAAAAACGACATCCTGTATAGAGAAAATTGAGAATGACGTAAAAAAAAAAAAAAAGAAGAAGAAAGAACAGAAGATACATTATGACGCAAATACACACGAACTAAACACGTAGCACAATACGTACGTCTACATACATTCACGTCACTGAACGCATTCGCATTTACTCGTGCCTACTGCCGATCACGTACATGCATACACACAGGCAAACACACACACACACACACACACACACACACACACACACACACACACACGCACGCACGCACGCACGCACACACACACACACACACACACACACACACACACACACACACACACACACACACACACACTAATCAGTGCAACGGTAGCATCAAGTATCAACGGTAGCATCAAGTATCAGCAGTGAGGTCAAGTCTGGCACCAACCACTCATCAGCCCGAGCATACGTCCCTAAACATTGGTTTGTCTAGGGGCGAATGTTCAAGCCGAGTGGATGGTAAGTGCCAAGCCTGTCCGCGAAAAAGGATTCTGTAATTTTACCGGCGGATGAAGTTGGATGTATTTTGCCAAAGGATGCGTATGCTTAAATGTGTGACGCTATGAGGAGGTTCGTTGAAATGACGTCCAACCTGATTGTTGTATCCGAGGCGGATCGAACGAAAAAGAAGAAGTATCACCGAGAAGAAGGATCTTTGATCCGAAACGTCGTGTTTCAAGTTTCTAACTAAAAGGGTTTTTAACCTCTATTTTCTGTTTTCCTTTCACATGAAACCCTTGCGGTAGCAGTTTTACTACATTACGGTAGACTTTGAAATAGGGATGGTCGGAGCGCATTCGTAAGCTCCGTGGTCTGACGTAGAATAGCTATTCTGAAGAAGAATAATATCACGAGCAGCGAAATGACGTCACTTCAAGCTTCACGTGAATGGCGGGAATCGCCGTGTGTCCGTCTTTATTTCTGTGTGCCAGGGTGTGTGGATCAGAGGGTGGGTTAGAGTAGAAGGAGATGGATTCCTGTCGCTACACGAGCCCACAGAGCGTACTAATGGCGGGAAGCGCCGTGTGTCCGTCTTTATTTGTGTGCGCCGACGTGTGTGTTGATCAGGGGTTGGCTTAGAGAGGAGGGAAATGGATCAGCATAATAAGCCTAAAAATATGAACAACCCTGAATGTTTCCTCAAAGATAATCGCATCTGAGCTCCAAACAATACGGTAGACTTTGGGATGAACTCCTCATCTTGTTCATTTTATTGTGGACAAAATGGCTGAAGGTTTGACATCGTTTACATCGCAGTAGCTGACAGTGGCTTGTGCATTCACTAGAACCTTCTACATGAGTTTATGGTGGCATAGGAGCCCCAGGTAGGCTGCTTTTCTGATTCCTTCCTTTCTTTTTTAATATTTCTGTCGTTTAGCACTGCGTCACGACTCTTACACGTTTTTAACATAGCAGGGACTCCAAGCCCTGTTCCTTGGTATGCGCTTGGTCTATTAGATACCCCGTAGAGTGCCTTCTCAAGGAGTACGGTGTTTTCAAATTAGATATACTACTACGCGACGTCAAAAAAAAAAAAAAAAAAAAAGAAAAAAAAAAAAAAAAAATATATATATATATATATATATATATATATATATATATATATATATATATATATATATATATATATATATATATATATATATATATATATATATGTACTACAGAATATGACGTCATTTTGCTGTCAAGCGACGTAAATGTTTTCTGTTTATTGTCATTTATGTAATGAGGTGGAATCTATTTATCCCAACGCGGAAGAACCAAGGTGGCGTCTGCTTCGGAATGACTCGACTCAAGAACAACTCTTCGGCGCTGACGCTTTTCTTTAAAGTTTTCTTTACAGATAGCACAATGGCGTCGAACGAAAAGTAGCTTTCATTTCATTCCTTGTTTTCATCATACCATATCAGATAGTTATGCGCCTTGACCCCAAGGCGTTCGACCATACCACGGAACTCAAGCGCAATCCCATAAAATGCGCTTGGTCTACGTGCTAGTCCAAAAACGGAATATTATACAGGAAACTACATTTCATATTTTGTCTGCTGGCTGAAAAAAATAGCTACACAGGGGCGTGGGTGGAGACATAGATTTTTACATCGGTGTTTAGGTGATACTGACAATCTTACTCGAGTGGTTTTAAAACCTTATCCTATGAGCGAATGCAAGTAGGATATGGTTTTAAGACCACGAGAGTGAGATTCTCAGCATCACCTAAACACCGATGTAAGAATCTATTTCTTAATCACCTTTTTCTTTGCATAAATTCGATGTCAGTTTTTTCGCCACACACATAGTCACAACACAGCCGCCATTGTGACTTGGCAAAAGTCTTGACGTAATTTACTTTGTAATGTGACGTCAAATATTTTAGATGCCAGACAAATGTTCCTAATAGCCCAGTACATGACGCCAGAGTGCCAGTCGTCACTGTGAAATGATGTCACTGCGCGTGAGCTGAAAATAGGTCAAGTTTCAATATCGCATGTGCCCATACCTTTTTGTTGACCAGACTTTCTACAGGACAATATAGTGCACACTTGGCCGTTCACGCAGCACGGCTATGTCACACACATGTGATACAGCTAAGCAGTATAACACGTGTGTGATACAACTTTTCCGCTCAAATTCGGCAAAGAAGGAGGTGTGTAAGAAATCTGTTTTCGAAATGCGCATCAATTTACAGCATGTACCTCTTCTGTTAAAGTTATATTCCCCAGGATCAAGCATCTCAACACAGTCAGAAAACTGTCTGCAACAGATACTGCTGACATTATGTGTATGCTTCCTTTGTGTACTATCTTAGAGCTTTATGGTGTAAGAACAATGCCAAATGTCGAAATTCATCATTTGGAGGGTGTATTGTTTTTGTACCCGAGTCGCTGATTTATCGTCTGCACCGGCCTCGGTTTGAATTAATATGCATATTTATGAGCCTACGTCACAAAACAGAACCCGGCCGACTATCAGTGTATCGCAATACTGCAGCTCACGAGGTCACCGGCGTGGTGTACACACGTGTCTGTGTACATGTGTACTGATGTTCTCCAGCATCCCTTTGACGTAATTTTTCACGAAAAAGTAGAATAAACCTTCCATACTCGCTATGCTGTCAAAATCACAATGCGGGTTCCGCTCGACCTGCTAGTATTTACTAGTAACGATCGTGCGTACAGTCGTGCACGAAGGGCGGGCGTGCAAAGCGAATCCACGGTGCATAGTTTGACCTTTGATCCTTTACCCCTCGGAAACATGCAGCGTCTTCCATCATTGAAACAGAACATTGGTATTTATACCCACTTTCTGCACTGCAGTCAATTTCACATCTCACACATCGAAGTCTACGTAACTGAAAGCATCACTGGAAACGACAAATGCACCATCGCAGCAGAAACAATACCTCTCTGAATCGAGTAAATGAGAGCCCGCACAGACAAAAACATGTTACGACCAGCGATGTGCAACTTTGACACACACCGTAGTTTTCAGATCTCTGCAGCAAAAAAAAAGTGATAACAAGCTCTTAACTATATGATAAAACAGGTTTAAAATCTTGCGAAATCAGTAAGAGTTAAATTCTACTGAAGATCATAAATTCTGAAAAAAAAATCACTAGTGCTCGCGGAATTCTAGGAAGATCGACAAAGACCGTAGATTACTAACTGATTCAGCAGGAAAGCGACAAATTCCAGGTGGGCGGTCAAGCCAAGCTCTTGCTTTAAGCGTTGCCACATGTCCATATTCCTTTGTCCGATGTCAATTCTACTTAGGGGTATCTTGTCTCTCTTCCTCTTTCTTCTCTTCAATTCCGAGTCTGTCATTGTCGGCCGATGATACTTTCTTTTTTTCTTCGCTGGTTCATCCGCCATCTTGTCTCTGATTGGTTATAATTATGCAGATGACCTAAGGTGGTATAGAATAGTTATGACGTCAGCTACCATCGCCTATCAGAAGCAATCTTTTCACATATCCGTCAAAAGATTCAGGTGGTCCTCTTTTCGCTTTGAACGGACAAAAGAAAGCATTTGGTGGGACAATAGGGTGGTCACTGTCTAAGTGGGTATGTATAATGAATCCCAGTAAAAGCTTTTTGAAAAAAAGAAGCCTTAAAAAAGGTCGGGCGTGCCCCTTTAACTATGGAGGGGAAAATAAGTGGTGAATAAATCGTGACGAAAAATACACAACGTGAAAAATGCATTTCTCGACTCACTCTTAAATATGCAGGAACGAACTTGAGCGGCAAGGACCGTTAGAAAAGTTGTATAAATGTAAATGAATACAATGAAATGACCCAGTAAGCAGAGATCCTCGGCTCGACGCTGGCCGCAGTTGGCCCGCGCACGTTTGTGAGCGGGCCAACCGCGGCCAACGTCAGAATCGTTTGCTTACAGGGAAGTGACAAAAATGACTCTACTTACCTTGGACACAGGTGTTTTTACTCGAAGAATAGTAGTAACCGGGCTGACAAAGACATTTCCCCTTGAAGCATTTCGTGTTAACACCTTGGCAGTTAATGTCACTTGTACATGTCGTCAATAGCCAGGAAACGCTAGACATTGCATCTGAGGGACAAATTAAACGTATTAGTGGTATTACTACTACTACTACTACTACTACTACTACTACTACAACTACTACTACTGCAATAACTACTACTAACAACGCAGCTACATGAACAATTGAATGTAAATATGAATAATAATAATAATAATAATAATAATAATAATAATAATAATAATAACTATGATGATGATCATCATCATCATCATCATCGTCATAATAATAATAATAATAATAATAATAATAATAATAATAATAATAATAATAGCAGTAGTAGTAGTATTGTATAGTTTTATTGCTACTACTCATTATTATTAAAACAAATTGATCATGAATTACTTAACACATTCTGCCCCAGGACCTGAATCCCCAAATTTTGAAGCTGCCCTCGGAAAGACGGTAGTATAATTCTAGAGACAGATCGAACATGATAGTTCAAGGGTGGTGTCAGAATAACTTGGCGCCCACGGGCGCCAAGCTATTCTGGCACCACCCTTGAACTATCATGCTCGATCCATGTCTTGCTGTTATCTGTCGGTGCTGAATCAGTTGACAATGAGAGTTATGCTTCTTTTTTTTTTTGGACTGAAATTCACCGGTCCAGATCAAAGACAAGGCACAAAGTACTTAACACTCCCCATCCCTGCGAGATCTAATATACCGACGAGCAAAAGGAATGCGACATAAAGTGTTTTCTATCATCCCCAAAAATGTCACATTTCTTTTGCTCGTCTTTATAGTTTTATACAACCCGTGCCCTTTTCCAACCATGTGATACTACCCTTTCTCAATTCACATGTGAGATAATTATTTTGCTGGGTCCGCCATGGCGGCGGACCACTTTTTGGTTCAACAACATGACGGGAAGCTCTTGTAAACATTAACAACAAAAGCTGACGTCACTGCACGTGACCAATGAATCCGAGTTGTCGCAACCATAAAGGAAGAAACCTGTACAAAATGACTTAAAAATAATGTTCAGTTCGGAATAAAACAAGATAGGACCCCAGCTCAAAGTTGTTCCTGTTTACAAGCTTATCCTTTTGATCCATCTCCTTCTAACCTAACCCACGCTGATCCACACACACTGGCAACTGGCACACAGAAATAAAGACGGACACTCGGCGCTTCCCGCCATTCGTAAGCTCTGTGCCTGTGGGCTGGCATAGCGATAGCTATTCGGAAGAAAAAGAATAGCACGAGCAGCCAAATGACGTCACTTCAAGCTTCACGTCATGGTATCGTTAATCCCACTACGCCGTGTACATAATGACGACTTGATGTTATACGTCACTCATCACAGTACTAACATTTTACGTATTAGAGGATCAAACTTTGCAATTTTCTAGCTGATTTTCACACCTAGGGCTTACAGGTCACAGTTTGACCTAATCCTACCCGAGAGCCGGGACAAACAGCAGGCTTATGCAAACACTGTTTATGAAAAATCATGAGGGTATTATGTGAAGATAGTTGTTTGTTTTCTTCGTAAAAGAAAAGTCCAAAGTTATGTGAGCTGTTTTAAAAATAACTCCCCAAAAGTAGTGCCGAACATTAGCTGATTTTCACAGAGCACAATTTGACCAAATCGTATCCGACAGCCGAGACAAACTGTAGGCTTATGTAAATACCGTTTATAGCAAATCATGCGATTATTGCTTTTTTTCGTAAACAAATATTCAATTGTTTTAAGATTAATCCCAAATGTTTCGTGAAATTAATCCCAACAACGTATTTTATTCCCCACAAATATTTAATTATCACTAAAGGTTGAAGAGGTACAATCCTTGTTAACGAACTCATTCAATGTCTTCCTTTAATCTAGCGATATGCAAAATATCTAGTAAAATAAGAAAAATTACGGACTCCAGTATGTATCAACATGTTTTTGTGAAACGGCCATTTACTCGCCAACGTGAATCTTAATTATATATATATTTTATTAAAAATCAAAATGGGATGAACCATAACCCACAAAGTCCATTCTATATGAGAGCTGTCTTCGCTGTCGAGGGTCTCTACCTTTTGTCTTTGACCTGATTCTGATGTTGAAATATCTCCTATTGAACAAGATAAGGATTTCATACCAAAGTCTACCGCATTGTTTGGAGCTCACATGCGTTTTTCTTTTAGGAACATTCACAGTTGTTCACATTTTTAAGCTTATCCCTCTGATCCATTTCCTTCCTCTCTAAGCCAACCTCTGATAACACTCACCACGGACTACACAAATAAAGACGGACACACGGCGCTTCCCGCCATTAGTACGCTCTGCGGGCTGGAGTAGCGACAGGAATTAAGAATAGCGCGAGCAGCAAGATGACGTCTCTATAAGCTTGACGTCATGGCATCGCCAGTCTCACGACGCCGTGTACACTGTGACAAAATGGATGTTTCACGTCACTCATCCGACAGGCACGCGGCCTCTTTCAGGGCTGACTATTTTGTTCCACACAGCCTCTTCCAGGGCTGACAGTTTGATGGGAGTATATAGTGGATCCAAAACTGAATGAAAATAAATAAATTATTATTCAGAAAGTAGCTGCATGATATACTAAGTACACCTGCTTGCTCTTCTGAAAGCGCGTCGATATTTCTGTGTGTATGTGTGTGTGTGCGTGCGCTCCAAACATCTCCAAGAGGCATAGATCCTCATATGCCCTCCGGGCGCATGCTGATCTATGCCTCTTGAAGATGTGCGCATGCGTGTGTGTGTGTGTGTGTGTGTGTGTGTGTGTGTGTGTGTGAGAGAGAGAGAGAGAGAGAGAGAGAGAGAGAGAGAGAGAGAGAGAGAGAGAGAGAGAGAGAGAGAGAGAGAGAGAGAGAGAAATGAAATGAAATGAAATGAAATGAAATGAAACTTTATTTTCCAAGGATAAAAGAATAGGTGCGCAGACCTTTTTTCATTCTTGTCCTTGCTACAAACTACATGAAAACACACGCACGCACACACACACACACACACACACACACACACACACACACACACACACACACACACACGTACACACACACACGCACGCACACACACACACACACACACACACACACACACACACACACACACGCACGCCGGCGCGCACACGCGCTTGCACACACTCACCCACACACGCGCGCACGCACACACACGAGAGAGAGAGAGAGAGAGAGAGAGAGAGAGAGAGAGAGAGAGAGAGAGAGAGAGAGGAGAGAGAGAGAGAGAGAGAGAGAGAGAGAGATGATGATGAATCTTTATTTATTCAGGATAAAGCTATTAGGCAACTCAATGCCTGTCTTACAAGCTGTCCTGTAAACAAACAACATAACAGGAAAATAAACATAGCATGCAAATACTAACAATAATAATAATAATAAGAAGAAAAACTACGGAAAAAAACAAACACAATAGGTGAATCAATGAAAGGGGGGGAAAAAAAATTCGTATTGGAGAAGTAGTAATTGCCACCAACACAAAAGTAAGAGAAATAAAAGAGAGAGGGAGAGAGGGAGAGAGAGAGAGAGAGAGAGAGAGAGAGAGAGAGAGAGAGAGAGAGAGAGAGAGAGAGAGAGAGAGAGAGAGAGAGAGAGAGAGAGAGAGAGAGAGAGAGAGAGAGAGAGAGAGAGAGAGAATCAATGAATCAATGAATCTTTATTTTACAACGGTGAAGATATTAACACAGTCAGTGACTATATCATTTTTCGTACCTGCCGTTGCTAAAACTACGACTAACTAAGTACAAAATATACATAAAACAGGGACATCAAAGCACAGTGATACAAAATATACAGTCCACTAAATACAAACACACGCATGCACGCACAAACGCACACACGCGTGCGCGTGTGCACACACACACACACACACACACACACACACAAGCATACACACAAAAATACATACACACGCACATACACATGATAGTTAGAATATACACGTACATTCGTGTGTCTACGTATAACTAGATATTATTATTTAAGTGATGTCAGGTATCTATTAAGACTTGTCTTGAAACGAGATAATGTCGGCGTGGCTCTAACGTCATGTGGGAGTGAGTTCTACAGTGTGGAACCCACAAATGACAAAGTGGATTTAAATAAATCTATTCGGGGTTTTGGAACAATATAAAGACCCCTCATATTCCCATAGCAGGAATCTGATTTTTTAAACAGATCTATTAAATATTCTGGAGCGATATGGTTCCACACTTTAAACATCAGTACCCCTTTGTTAAATTTAAAGTGATTTTGAAGGGGTAGGAATCCATTTTTTTTTAAAAGTTTTTCCTCGGTTGTCAAGTGCGGGTCGGGAAGAATTGATTTTGGTATTCTCCTATGTAGAGAATTTAATCTTTTTAGTGGACATCACTGCAACAATCCCACACCGTCGATGCGTAGTTTATATGTGACATGATGTGTGCATTACTGAACAATTTTCTGGTTTCACTATCTGTGAAATACTTTAATTTCGATAACATAAAGACATTTCTAGAGACCGTTTTACATACATTGTCAATGTGCATCTGCCACCTGAGCTGATTATCAATTATAACCCCCAATAGACGATGTTCCGCTACCTGTTCTATGATGTTGTCGCTGAGTGATAGATTAAGCTTTAATGGTTTCAACTGATGCTTTTGGCGTGTTGCAATAATCATAGATTTTGTTTTAGTAGGATGCAGAATCATAGAGTTGACTTTACGCCATGCTGCTATATCATCGAGACTTTGTTGAAGGCCGTTTTCAACTACAATTATGTCTTTGTTAGCTGTGTGGATTGAGGTATCATCGGCGAACATATCACACTGTGCTGCTTCGCAGGTTAGACTTAGAGGTAAGTCATTGATGTAAATACAAAATAAAAGAGGACCTAAGATTGACCCCTGCGGAACTCCGAGTTTTACATCTTTATTAGAAGAGTAGGCTCCATTTACAATTACTTTCTGCTTCCTGTTTTCGAGGTATGACGTAAACAACGAAACAGCCATGTCTTTTCGAAGATAATTCTTTAGTTTAGAAATCAATATTGTGTGGTTCACTAAGTCGAAAGCCTTTTTAAAGTCAAGATAAATTACACATGTCAGCTGCGAATTATTCATATTTCAAAGCCATGTGTCTGTTAGTCTGCTCAGAGCCGTTTGACATGAGTGCCGAGGGCGAAATCCTGACTGAGACGAATGGAGCAACTTTCGGGATTCTAAGTAGATGCCTTTCGAGGGGTTTAGATACTGACAGCAGAGAAATGGGTCTATAGTTGTTAGGGTCAGTACGATCTTTTGATTTTGTCAGTGGAACGACTTTTGCGACTTTAAGGTCTGTAGGGAATACATTGTTTTGAATACATAAGTTGTAAATATAAGTAAGGGTCTCTACGATGTATGGTATAGACAACTTTAATATTTGTGAGCTAATATCATCATGGCCGGAGGATTTCTTATTAGCTAAGTCACTAATTAATTTGCCCACTTCGTGCACAGCAAGCGTGGGGATATTAAATGGTGGTGTGCCAGTTGTTTTTCTGTTGCAGAAATTAACTAAGTAATCTGGGCATATTTCAGCCTCTGTATCGCGACTAAGAGTAATTATCAAATCCGCAACAGACAGAAAATGTTCGTTGAATTTGTCGGCAGAGAGATTACTAGGGATGGTTGTTGACCTACTACTATTGCCTCGGGTGATCGAATTTAGTACCCGCCACACTGCTGACACATCTTTGTTGTCCTTGACAGTGTTGCGGATAAAGTCCCTCTTCGCGGCGCGCACCATTGATCTCACACGGTTTCGCTGCTTTTTAAATTCATCAAAGTTCTTTTCTCTTTTTAGGTCATTTCGCACCGACATAGCATGCATTATTTCTTTTGTCAACCAAGGGGTAAGTATCTCACTCTTTACTCTTTTTGTTCTAATCGGCGCATGTCTGTCTAATACTCTAAGGAATAAACTGTACCAAGTGAACAGCGCAATATTTGGATCATCTGCGAGAAGGACCTCGTGAAAAGGAGTGTTACTGAGATCATGTAGAAAGGCATTACGATTGAAATGCTTAAATGACCTGTAGGTTGTTGTAGTATGACTATGTTTCTTTAATTTGGGGAGTTTTACTGACCAGCAACAAATCACGGGGCAGTGGTCACTAACACTAAGATCTGAAACCCTAACTTACATCGGTCACCGCCTACGGTTTGTTTGTATAGATAATGGTCAATGAGCGTAGAGCTCGTGGCGGTAATTCTGGTGGGGGATTTAACTAGCTGTACTAGGCCAAATAAAGAAGATGTAGTTTCCCATGCGGGATGGGGTTTAATCATGTCTATATTAAAGTCATCTAGTCATTTTGCCCTTTACAAACTTTGTCTAGGTTAGTAGTAAAATTGTCATACCACTCGAACGTAGACGCCGGATTGCGGTAAAGAAACCCGACAAATGAGAGAGAGAGAGAGAGAGAGAGAGAGAGAGAGAGAGAGAGAGAGAGAGAGAGAGAGAGAGAGAGAGAGAGAGAGAGAGAGAGAGAGAGAGGGAATTGAATTGAATTGAATTGAAACTTTATTTTCTAAGGATGAAGACAGTAGGCACGCAGGCCTTTTTACACGTCTGTCCTTAATAACATTTTAAATAAATATAACAGCAGAAAAGATAACATGACAAATAAATAAAAATAAAAAGAAGACAGGATAATAATAATAATAATAAACAGAAATATTTCACGCGCGCGCACACACACACACACACACACACACGCACACACACACACACACACACACACACACACATACACACAGGGAGGGGGAGGGAGGGGGAGGGAGGGAGGAGGCAGGGAGGAGGCAGGGAGGGAGGGAGGGAGAGAGAGAGAGAGAGAGAGAGAGAGAGAGAGAGAGAGAGAGAGAGAGAGAGAGAGAGAGAGAGAGAGAGAGAGAGAGACAGAGAGAGAGACAGAGAGAGAGAGAGAATTACGTCATATTTAGAGTATTGCGTCAATGTCTGAGTGGTGACGGAGTTATTTCTTTTACGTCACCACAAATGTCTTACTTTCTCCGGAAGTCGATGTTTTTTTACTGTTTATTTTTTTTTCTGAAAAGAATAGAGTTTTACTGAAGACGTTGAAAGGGTACAAAGCTGGCTAACAAACTCATCCAATGTCTTTCTCCAAACTAGCCAAAATTTCAAGTAAATGTGACAAAAATTACGGACTTTGATCTGGGTCAACCGACTTTCTATAAACGGTCTTTTATGTCTTCAATTACAATAATTATGCTCGGAGGCACTCTTAGACATCCCTTTATATAACGTATTTCGCCAAGTTCTAAGCTTGTACGTACAGCAATATCTGAGATTCTCGTGTCTACACACACACACACACACACACACACACACACACACACACACACACACACACACACACACACACACACACACACACACACACACACACACACACACACACACACACGGACTTTCGCGCCAAATGTACCTTCAGCAGCTATGTCACTGTAACTAACAACAACAACAACAACAAAAACCTGCCTCGAGATTATTTTTTAGGGACAATATCATACAGTTTCAAACTTGTCCGTCTTGAAATCGTACCGTGAAATTCTAGTTTTGTCACCATTTTCTCAAGTCTTGAAGCGAAAGTGAAACTCATTTCACGTAAAATATAAAATATCGTAAAAACATAAAAATACGTCATGACAAAGGACGTGTGACAAACCAATGCCTCGAATGCACTGCGCCCTTATATAGAGCTCACTGACGCATTGTCAGATCTTCGAAGCTTTTTTCAATAGGAGATATTTCAACATCAGAATCAGGTCAAAGACGAAAGGTAGAGACCCTTCACAGCGAGGACAGCTCGCATATAGGAGAGACTTTGTGGGTTATGGTTCATCCCATCTTGTTAAATAGGAACACCAAAAACGAGCATATTGGACTCCTTTTCTTTTAGCAGTTCTGTCTGGACTTGGACACCGATTGGAACAAAAATCTGAGGCATGTTTGTTGTGTACATAGCACAAATTATGACGCACCTTTCCATTACGCAAAATAAGTCACGGATGCTCAGGTGGACACATGAAATACTTGTTATATTTTATTTCGCGAAATGGGAATGAAGTCATACTTTAACCCATTTTGCCGCATGGCTGCATGTCCCATCTCCTATGTACCCGTTGCAGGAGATAGACTGACCATGATAATTCAAGGGTAGTGCCAGATTGGCATGGCGCCTTCAGGGTAGTGCCAATCTGGCACTACCCTTGAATTATCATGGTGAATCCATCTCCTGCTGTAGTGCGTTGGGTTAAATGGGTTAATCTCTGTGTTCGTTTTTGTTCGTAATTGGAATGCACACTGTATCTGTCAGCGTGATCTCAGCTGCAATATCAGCCGTCAGTCAGAATTTCTTGTAATATTTTGGCGTGTTACTGCGAAGGTTTTTGGAATAGATACAAACGCCAGTTTTACATATAGGAGCTTTGGCAGAGCTTTCCGTCTGGACCTAGTCGTTTCCGCTCAAGTGCTAATAACGGTACACTGGTCCGTCCTGATCGTTCAAGTGTATTTCTCTCCGCGAAGGCAAAGAACAGTAGGTCTAATTTTGCGAACATGAGACTTTAAATTTTTAATGAAAATCTCCTTCTCACAAACATGGACTGTCTTTTGTATGCACAGGACACTATGTTGCCGGATTAGCCTGGCCTTAGTTGCAGGATTGAGCTTTGTCCTGCGCAAGTCATTAATCAAGCTGCTCCGAATAAGCGAACCAGCTTGCTTAGTGGCTTGCGCAGGATTTAAGCTCGCTCACGCCAATGGCCCCTGTCCTGTCGCTTACCCTGACGCCAAAGCTAATCTGTTCCTACTTTGAAGTTTGAGATGGTTCATCCGTTTTGTAGGTATAGGTACAAGTTTGAATTACGCGGATACGAAAGAGGTCTTACTGGTAGTTGCCACAGAAGTCGAAGTTACCGTTGGAGCGGTAGTCGTCACAACGGTCAAAGTTGCCTCTGCAGCGGAAGTTGCCACAACGGTCGAAGTTACCGCTCCAGCTGTAGTGTCCACAAAGGTCGAAGTTGCCGCTCCACGGACGTCTTCCACATAGGCCCAAGCTTCCGCTCCAGGGAGAGATACAGATGAACTAAACGACCCTGGAGTTGTGTTGTACAACACGCACGTGGCCACTAACGGAGATGTCCTGTAGAACCCAAAGGCTTCGCATGAAGCAGTATTCAGGCATCTTCGGGAGCAGTCTATCCTCGATGAAACACGCATCTCAACAATGCCATATGTGTCGTACATTTTGTCGACGTATTGTAGTCTGGATATTCCATATCGACTGTCCTTAGTTTTCACAATTGTCGTTCCTTCAACACCAGCTATGAGCACTATAGAGACTACAGTAATATATGCTATTGCTGTTGAAATCATTATTATTTCCTATAATATAAGTCACCTGGTCCAATTTTCAGACGTGTCGAATGTATCTCAATTGGCGGCTATGTTGATATTTGGACATGTTCTGAAGACTAAATGTGGAGGACACTTCTCAAGTTCAGCCTGCCTTTGGCGCAGACATCGCGTGCATTGGGAGGGGACCGGCCTGCAGGCGAATGACCTATATCTACGACATGTGCTGAGTCTGTGAGTTTAGACCTTACAACTACAGCCGTACGGTCCAAAATCACAGACTAGCACACCAATCAAAGAGTAGAGGATTAACCCCAAAGAAAATCAGTAATAACCTCATCGATTCACTGTACACGAACCGCCACTAAGTACACAATATACACGCACTGTACGGCCTAAGTGCACGGTTTTCTGAAAAAATCGACATCATTATAATATCTTTTCCTTGCCAACACTCACAGATGAAGTATGCAACATATTAAATAACGCTTTTAAGCAGAAATATAGAAGTAGGGCAAACAGATACCAATACTACTGCTAATATTTTGTTTCAGTTTCAAAC
Organism: Semisulcospira habei; assembly: GCA_036245525.1. Lineage (NCBI taxonomy): Eukaryota > Metazoa > Mollusca > Gastropoda > Semisulcospiridae > Semisulcospira > Semisulcospira habei. The sequence continues at coordinate 152,965,880 of BTPG01000003.1, forward strand.
TTTTGACATATTTGAAAAGGTCATGATATGAGGTTGCCTTATATAAATCATTTCCACATTGTTTGTACACTTCAGCAGCGAATTTCACCATGACAGCATTTTAAACGATTTAGTTTGCGACGTTCTCATAGCGCTGCACTTAGAGCATACAGTGAGTGGCAAATGTGCACGTAGCTGCTATTCGCCGTACAGTGAATAGTAGAGGTGCGCAATTGATAGATCGGCTAAGAGCTGTTTGATGTCTTAAGTCGTAAATCGTTAGCAACATTGCTTTTGTGTTTGAGAGTTTGAGGGCGCGAGTCAAAGCTTGAAAGACTGAAGAAAAAGACCGCGTATTGATAGAGGCTTTCCATCATTGTCTCACATAATCCCGATTTACACTGAAAACCAAATGATTTTTTCCGTTTGCGGAGTGGTGGCGGAAACTGGATCTACAAGAGGCATAGATCCTCATGAGCCCCCGCATGTTGCGAGGGCTAATGAGGACCTATGCCTGTTGTAAAAACGGAGGTGTCGTCTGAGAGCGTGTGTGTGAATCATCAGTGACATAGAGATATCAATTATACATTAAAGGGACACAACTGAACTGTTGGAAGGTACTAAGGTGATGCATTCTCAGTTAAAATTGCAACTAAGCGGCCGAGTGAGCCACTAATTTATATAGGCCTGTGTGATCCGCCAAGCACATTGTGCAAGTCATTTACTATGTGCTTCATTATTGTGATGTACTTGAACGCTGTGGCAAGTTTAAAGTTATTTTCCCCAGGATCAAGCATCTCAACACAGTCAGAAAACTGTCTGCAACAGATACTGCTGAGAGTATGTGTATTTGTCCTTTGTGTACTATCTTAGAACTTTATTGTGTAAGTACAATGGTAAATGTCGAAATTTATCGTTTTGAAGGTGTATTGTTTTTGTACCGGAGTCGCGGATTTATCGTGTGCAGCGGCCTTGTTTTGAATTAATATGCATATGTATGAGCCTACGTCACAAGGTAGAACCCGGCCGACTATCGGCAGTGTATCGCAATACTGCAGGTCACGAGGTCATCGGTGTGGTGTACACACGTGTCAGTGTACACGTGTACTGATGTTTTCCGGCATCCCATTGACGTTATTTTTCACGAGAAAGTAGAATAAACCTTCCATACTCGCTATGCTGTCAAAATCACAATGCGGGTTCCGCTCGACCAGCTATAGTATTTACTACCGCTATAGTATTTACAGTATGTATCCCGCTCTGTGATGTTGGACCTTACGGCCTAAGGCCGTAAAGTCCAACATCATAGATCAGCATACATATTAGTTTAATGCAATGCATTAAAGTTATGTTCCCCCGGATCAATTATCTCAACAGACAAGCACACAAATGCATTTTTGTTTTCATCTGGTTCTGTATTAAAGTGCTTTGTAATAAAAGTGCAAAGCCCTTATAATACAGACCTCCCACAAAGTGACTGATCCAAAATAGAAGGCATCTCTCTGGCATGCATCCAAAACACAATGATACGGGTTCAAATGAACAAGCACTTATGAAAGTAAGTCAGACCTCTGCTTGGTTCAAAGAACAAGCAATTATGCGAATAAATCAAATTCCTGCCGTGCTTTGTGTGATTCTAATCTAGCATCGGCCGCCTAAGTGGAAAGCTGTGTCCCAACAACTGTTTCCACTGTGAAATGACAATATGAAATGGGTCGAATAGGAAAGCAGATACTTCATTGTCCATTCCTGGCGATATGGTTCAGTTTACTGACGTTTCTAAGCACAAACTGTGTTGTTAAATCAATATATATATTTATATACATATATTTATATACTGCTTTAACAACACATAAAAATAACCGCTTTGCCGTTTGAAGGCAAAAGACACCAAGTCGATTTTTGTAAAAACTAGATTTTTCATTATACTACAATGAAAATCTCGCTTTCACAAAAATAGAATTGTTGTTTATTGCCTTCACTGTACAGTGCTATTTTGTACCAAATGTCCGCACAGAGATCTTAAAACAAAACATACATAATATAGATGATAAGAATACAGAGAGATTTTATAAGCTCCAGCTGGACACATTTGACATCACCACAGACAATCCTTATTGGGTCTTATAAAGTACCCGATAGAATAATAGTTATGTTGATGATGATGATGATGATGATGATGATGATGATGATGATGATGATGATGATGATGATGATGATGATGATGATAATAATAATAATAATAATGATAATAATAATAATAACATAAACTACTCCTAAACAAATAATTATCACAGTGACACGTAAGGTGTAATACATGGATTAATAAGCCACATCCACACACAGACGCACGCACGTACACACTCACGCACACACGCACGTACGCACACAAACACACAGAGGCTTCAATGTGCACCAGCACATCTATGGAAGCTGTATTGAATATTGAATGAAAATCTGACACTAAATCTGGCCATTTGATTGATCCGCGACCTCAGTTGTTGAACCTTATTACACGGTTGAGAAACCCTGCACATGAAAATGTTCTGCATCTGCAACAGGCATAGGTCATGGGGTTTTGCGGGGGTTCATGAGAATCTAATGTGTCGTGCTTACTCGAGTTACCTCTATGTTATGTAGAATGCATCGTGTGTTTGGTTACCAGACATGTTATTAGGCGGTGCTATGTATTCTGCATTTGAGAAAGCACGCAAGATGGATACTTTGTACTGGTCACGTGTTGGCACTTCGTCATTTTAAGACATCGGACTGCTTGCTGAAACTTCGTACAACTCGCACATTGTCCATGCAAACTATACTAAAATAAATAAACCTTACTTGGAGTATGGTAATTTTTCATTTAACTAATTACATCCAGGGGCTGATTTAAAAAAAAAAAGATTTTGTCATATGAAGGCTACATCACAGGTATCAAGATAGATCAACCATTTTAGTTCAATGGTGGTGCCAGAATAACTTGGCAAGCTCCATAAGTCTTTTTTAGTAAAACCAAAAAACATTATTCTCTATGTCAAGAATGTGCTGGGCTAGATTCCATTTCAGGTGTCAAAGTTGATGGTCTGACCGTATGCTTGTGCCCTCAGAGTGCATATTTGTTACACCCATTAACTTTGCGTTTTAGAGGTGTGGCAGGCACACCGTAAACTCGGCAGCAGCGCGAAGGTCTATGTCTCCATTTACTACTGCTGACACAGCTTTACATCTTTCCTGAGACGTCCAGATTCCGCCTTAAAAGCACAATATCAATGTGAAGCGTATACGATCATTATATTTTTTTACGGACACTTGACTGAAATAATGAACTACTTTATCATGCCTCTTATAAGCTTAGCGTTACAACGCTTTGAAGATGTACATTTAGCTCTACTGCTTCAGCTTGTGACACTACGTGACACACGTTTGGGGTAATTTCCTAAAATTCTATTAAAAACAAGATGAGGATTTCATCCCAAAGTCTACCGTATTGTTTGGAGCTCACATGCGTTTATCTTTTAGGAACATTCAGAATTGTTCATATTTTCATATGATCCATTTCCCTCTTCTCTAAGCCAACCTCTGGTCAACACACACGTCGGCGCCATACAAATAAAGACAGACACACGGCGCTTCCCGCCATTAGTATGCTCTGTGGGCTGGTGTAGCGACAGGAATCCAGCTCCTTCTACTCTAGTTCCACGACGACGTGTATATATTGACGACTCGATGTTATACGTCAATCATCGCAGTACTAACAATTCACGTGTCAGAGGATCAACTTTGAAATTGTCTTGCTGATTTTCACACATAGAGCTTGCAGGTCACAATTTGAACTAATCCTACCCCAGGGCCGGGACAAATAGCAGGCTTATGCAAACACTGTTTATGAAAATCATGCGGGTATTAATGAGAAGATAGCATTTTTCGTAAAAGAAAAAATAAAGTTATGTTATTGTTATCTGTTTTACAAATGACTCCGAAAAAGTGGTGCAGAAAATTGTCTGCTTTTCACACCTACGGCATACAGGTCACAATTGACCTAATCGTACCCGACAGCCGAGACAGACTGTAGGCTTGTGTAAATACCGTATATGAAAAACCATGCTAATATTAATGATACCATTACTTTTTTTTCGTAGAAAAAAAGATTCAATTGTTTTAAGATTAACCCATATAATTCGTGAAATTAATCCCAAAAACATGAAAAAATTTTTTTCAACAAATATTTATCACTCAAAACGTTCTAGAGGTACAATGCTGGTTAACGAACTCATTCAATATCTCCCTTTTATCTAGCTATACGCAAAATATCTAGTAAAAATAAGAAAAATTACGGACTCCAGTGTGGATGAACCGGTTTTTGTGAAACGACCATTTTCTCGCCAATGGGCATCTTAATCCCAAAATTGAAAAAAAAGTCTCGAGATTATTCTTTTAAGGACAATATCATACAATTTCAAGCTTGTCAGTCCTCAAACGCGGGCTCTAGTCGCTGTCACATACACACACACACACACACACACACACACACACACACACACACACACACACACACACACACACACGAACACACACACACACACACGCACGCACACACACACACACACACACACACAACACGCACGTACGCACGAACGCACGCACGCACACACACACACCACACACGCACACACACACACACACACACACACACACACACACACACACACACACACACACACACACACACTCACACACACACACACACGCGGCGCTTTGGCGCCCCAAAACGTTCTCTACCAAGGTTTGCGTAGCTAGACGTGACGTCATTTTTATCTTGTTACTTCTTGGTAGAACTTCTGCCCCTAACGCCAAAAACGTCATGTACATGCTCCGGAATGTGCTCCGACCAGCCCCATTTCAAAGTCTACCGTATTTTCAATACGGTAGATCATTAAACAAGATAATGTTTCTACTCTTTAAAAAAAAAAAAAAAAAAAAAAATGTACGTACAAAACAATCATCTTACTTACATTTTGAGTGAAAAACTCTTGCGAATGACTTTGTAAAACGTTTTTAGTCATAGAACATAGCCGGCGCTTCGCGGGGTACACTTTACTACCTCCCGCAAACCTAACGTGAATCCAAAGAATCCAAAGAAAGGGAGCTGAATCCGAAAAAAAGGAGGCAATTTCTGAAATTCGGACAGTCCGTGATTTTTGTCCACCGTATTGAAAATATGGTAGACTTTAAGATGGGGCTGGTCGGAGCGCGTTCCGTTGAATGCAAAGGACTAACAGGCAGGCGGGGCTCATGGTCTGACAAAGAAGTAACAAGATAAAAATGACGTCACGTCTAGCCACTCTAACCTTGCTGTTGAATGTCGTTTTGGCGCGAAGCACCGTATGTTCGTGTGTGTGTGTGTGTGTGTGTGTGTGTGTGTGTGTGTGTGTGTGTGTGTGTGTGTGTGTGTGTGTGTGTGTGTGTGTGTGTGTGTGTGTGTGTGTGTGTGTGTGTGTGTGCGTACACCAAACCCCTCAATTGGGTTACTTTCTTTACCATCCTCAGCAAAATAGGTGTGTGTAAAATTCTGGGTGACCAAGTCAGGCACCCATTTTTTCTAAGGGTTGTTTCTGCATTATCTTTCATTCAAAAGTCAGAAAAAATATCAAAATAGGATGTCCCCATTTCGCCAGATTTACTTCATGTTGTGTTTTGGCGATGCCCTGGGCCTGTGTGTTGACACGGAAGCGGAGTGTTTTCAGATCAACTTGATGATCGCTGATTGGTTAGCCCAACACCGATGAACGGAGTTGTTTCCCTTGACCTTCCTAAAACGTCGTCTTTCGTCCCCAACAGTGGGCCATTCTTCCGCGTTTGCAGAGGTACATTATGCAATATTTCTTAGTTAAGAGCACGCCCAAATGTACTTGTTCAGTGCAGTTATTTAACTGAGAGATGCCTCCAATCCCCGATACCCGTTTGGCCCAGAAAAATAAGGCGTCTGCTTCAGCCGTGGCTCGGTCCGTGTCTTCCTCTCTCTGACCATTGAGTCTTGTAGTAACTGATAATAGAACCCCACGATGTTAACAAAAGCTTTCTTTTTCAATGAAAGGAATTCGTTCAATAACCCCATTACAAGGTCAATCTGCCACGCGATTTTGTTTCTTTTTTTTCTGACATATGTGATTGTCAGTGATCGAAAAGTAACTAGCCACATGCATGCACAGTATCAGTTGACTTTTTTTTTAAATGGCGCCAGATTTCAATCCTCGTTCGCAAAACTGCCTCGCGATTCGAAGAACAAACGTCCACAAACAGGTATTTCGGAATGTGCAACTGAAGTGTCGCTTTTTACTGTATTACCAGTTTTGGTCAGCCCCACAGGGTGGGTTTTTCTCTCTATTCTGGGGCATGTGTTTCTGTCTATCCTTTGTCCATTCACCTGTATTTGCCTTTTTAAAACTCTCCCTACTGTCTGCACTGCCTGTAGCTCTTGATATTGGATGTGTGTTGCTAAATGGTTTTAGCTTTACTTAGGCCTCATGTGTTAGGTTTATTTAACGTATTTGACCGGCTGGCGACATACATGGCAATGTTCTGTTTAGGTGTTTTTTTCACAAGCAGTGCAGGCACGTCCTGAGAAAGCCTTGTTGCTGTCGGGACGTTAAGCAATGTACAATCAATCTGATTCAAAATGTCAGTTGGTTTACATGGTTGTATTGGACATGTTTGCAGCAACACCGTTTTGGTCACACCGGCTCAGGACTTTCTGCACACACCCAGCGCCGGATGGCAGCAGGATGTCCAAACCCATCGGGAAATATGCTGCAGCATCACGGCCCCCCCGGCCTCTGCCACAGAGGGTGCGTCTGGTAGGAGGGTGCATAGACGGCAGCGGAATGCTCCCAATTACAAACTGGTAAGTAAAGTGATTCTATGATCATCTTCATTTTATTGGCTGGCGTGCGTGCGAAGCAAAAGTGAGTTTATGTTCTGGGCCACTGGTCGTCCGCCCGTCGTCCATGGTAAACTTTAACTCATTCTACCCCAACACCAAAATCCTTAAATTTTGCCCCTGTCCTCTCAAGACCGCATTGCAGCGCAGGACACAGATCGACCATGATAGTTCAAGGGTGATGCCAGAATAGCTTGGCGCCCGTAGGCGCCAAGCTATTCTGGCATCACCTTTGAACTATCATGGTCGATCCTTATCCTGCTGTGGTGTGTCTGGGGGTAGAATGAGTTAACGGTGGCATTTTTTTCGGAGACTATTCAAACCACATTCTTCAAGCTTGGCCCAAGGATACTTTGTGGCAAGACCTTTTTAAAAATGCCAATTTGAGTGACCTCTCTCAAAGGGTCACGCAGGGTTGACAAATGTGTGAAAACTACTTGCATTTTCAGAAAACGTGGATTTTGCTGCTGCAGAAGCCAGCCCTCGTCACCGAGGTCACACATATGTAAATCGGTCATACACGGGATTACTCTTTTTATTCTTGTGCAAGGCCCCTTAAACCAAAATTGGGCTGTTTCTGTCCCCTAATGCAGCTTTGGTTTCAATCTTTCTTTCTTTCTTTCTTTCTCCAGTTGGCAAATGGCGCCTGGGATGGACCCGAGACTGAGAGTAGTGCCAGCGCATCGCAGTACGAGGGCAGTGATGACGAGGAGTTTGTTCCTGGCTCGAGCTCACGGGATTCAGAGGGTGTGTCAGCATCAATTGCTGGGATCTCTGACATAGACAGTATTGTATCGACTATGTTAGATTTCATCAAAGTGGCAGGTTCGGGGTGGCCAGGTGTCGGTGACGCTAGTACCAGCAAGGTGCAGTGTGCGTTAGGGGGTGGCAATGAGAATGTGGATAGGCAGGAGGAACATGATGCTGGAAAGAGTGGGGAAAGAGCACGTACATAAGAAACAGGTGTGTATGTGTCGCAGAGAGGGAAAGGAAAGTACAAATGGGACAAGAAACATGCATGCAAATTGTGTGGCAAGCTTGTCTTGAAAATGAGCACGCATCTTACAAGATGTCCATGCAGATGAGGCAGACGTTGCTAAAATTTTGTCGATGAAAAAAGGGACCAAGCAGAGACGTCGAGCATAGATCAGACTACAAGATGAGGGTGATTACATGCATAACGTTGCTTTTCTTGAAAACAAATCCGGATGCTTGATTCCTAAGTATCGCACCAAAACTAGTAAGGTAGACGACCTTCTCGCCTGTAGCCATTGCAAAGGGCTCTATCAAAAAAGGCTGATCTCTGTACACTCAAAACGTTGCTGTCAGAAGCCAGGAGGGTTTCAGATCACTTGGCGAGGAGACGCGGCGCGCCGTGGTCGGCTAATGCTTCCAATACCCTTAGACGTTGAATTTTCCTTCTGTCACAAGGTCTTGGCCAGCCAGAGAGATGATGAGATAAGCCGTCTCATCAGAACTGACCCCTTGCTTCTTGAGTATGGAAAGAGATTATTTGACCACAGGGACATTGAAGAACACACGGCTGGACAAATCAGCTCCAGGATGCGGGAGTTAGGGAGACTATTAAAGATTATCAGAGTGAGGTCAGAAATGAAAATCGCAAGTTTAAATGCTGTGATCAATTCAGCTAGCTTTGATCATGTTGTCCTGGCTGTAAAAGAGCTAGCAGATTTTGATGAGGACGCACATCAGTTCAACAAAGGCAATCTCGCAATGCGCATAGGCCATGCTTTGAAAAGGTGTTCACAGATCAAACAGTCACAGGCATCCAAACAGCTTGGGCAGGGTTCAAACGACAGGTGGCGACAGGAGCTCTCTGAGGCACAGCGGTTTGACTCTGTCTTCAACGGGGACTGGTATGATTGTGTGTCCGCTACAGCAGCCCAGTCGGTCGGGAAAATGACCATGAACAAACCCAAGCTGATCCCATCATGTGAAGATGTGAGGAAGGTCCAACAGCTTCTTGAGACAAGGATGGTTTCGGAAGATTATCCGACAGTGGTTAAAGCAACTCTTTGTGCTGTATCACTTTTCAACCGAAAACGAGGGGGAGAAGTTCAGAGAATGAAGGTGTCAGACTTCCAGAATGCTAAGATTGGATAGATCACCAATCAAGATATCTTGAAAGGTCTCACAGAGGTTGAGAAGAAAATGGTGAATCATTTTCAGCGAGTGGAAATCAGAGGCAAGTTTAATAGGAGTGTTCCCGTTTTGCTGACGAAGAAGATGATGACAACTGTGGACAGAATCCTTCAAATGAGGCAATCAGTGCCAGCTCTGGCTGATTCCCAGTACATCTTTGCCACACCTTCTGGTCAGAGGCCTTACAGAGGCCATGATGTTCTGAAGGCCCATGCCCTAGAAGCAGGGGTATCATACCCAGCCATGTTCACATTTACTCAGTTACGGAAGCAGGTTGCAACTTTGGCTCAGTCAATGACCATCTCGGAGTTGGACCAGGATCAGCTGGCAGATTTCCTTGGCCATGATATTCGGATACATCGCCATATCTACCGCCAACCTCAAGACGTCCTTCAAAAGGCAAAAGTGGCAAAGATTCTTCTGTCAGTTAACAATGGGATGACAGATTTTGAGAGTTGCATTAGAGCTGAGCTGGGCGATGATGAAGAGATTGACTTTGACAATGAAGACATCAGAAACTGGCAGAGAGGTCTCGGGGGAACAGCACCTGTGAATGAAGCAAGTAGCAAGTCAACAACACAGGAATCGATGAGCATGACGGAGAAAAGACGTCCAGAGCCTGATGACAATCTAGATAGTTTTGATGATGACAGTACTGCGTCAGATTCTGGGAAAAAGAAGGGGGGTGGGCTTTGTGTGTATGTAAACAAGAAGTGGTGTAATCCGAACAACATGTCGCTGACGTACACATTCTGTTCGCCAGACGTTGAAATTCTGACAGTGAGCGCACGCCCCTACTACCTTCCGCGGGAATTTTCACACGTTTTAGTAACGAATGTGTACGTACCACCATCAGCTAACGAGAAAGGAGCCGCCGATATCATCGCTAACCATCTACACGACCTTGACACTCGCGCGCCAGATGCCTTCAAGTGTGTCACGGGTGACGTCAATCACTGTAATTTGAAGACTGTTCTGCCGGGGTTCCACCAGCAAGTGACGTGTACAACACGAGGGGACCGAACTCTTGACGTGTTTTGGTGTAATGTCAGAGATTCGTACGTCGCTGTTCCGATGCCGCCTCTAGGACGATCTGATCATAACTTGGTTAAACTCGTGCCACGGTACACCACGCGTACAACGCGAGCCGCCGCTTACCAGGACAGTACAGAAATGGTCCACAGCAGCTGAAGAGGACCTGAAAGGTTGCTTTGACTGCACCGAGTGGAATGTTTTTACTGACACTACAAGCGATGTTGCCGAGCTGGCTGACACAGTTTGCAGCTACATAAATTTCTGCGTAGACAGTGTTGTGCCTAAAACAACTGTTAAAATCTATTCCAACAACAAACCTTGGGTCACGAGGCACATCAAGGAGGTCTTAAACAGAAAGAAGAAAGCTTTTGAAGACAAGAACAAAGAACAGTTACGGACAGTACAAAAGGAACTGAAAAGGGAGCTTAGGAAGGGGAAGGAAGCATATCGAAAAAAGATAGAAAAACAGTTTGAGACTGGTAACATGAAACGTGTGTGGGAGGGTATGAATCTGATGAGTGGGAACAAGAAGCAAAAAGCTGTTCCGGTTTTGAGCAAAACTACGGACTATGCCAACGACTTAAATCAGTTCTATGCAAGATTTGATTGTCATGATTTTGAGCATGAGAGGGAACAGGTCAAGGAAATGCTAGTTAGTGGACCTAAACACATGCAAAGTGAAGTGACTGTGGTGACTGAGGAGGAGGTGCTTAGCGTACTTAAACATACCAACCCAAACAAAGCGGCTGGGCCAGATGGTGTTAGATCAAATGTGTTAAAATTGTGCGCTGAACAACTGTACCGAATTCTTTGCTATATTTTTAACATGTCACTTACCCAGTGTGTCGTTCCCTGTTCATGGAAGACCTCTTGTATTGTCCCCGTGCCAAAAAAGCAAACCGTATCTGTGATGAATGATTTAAGACCAGTTGCTCTTACCTCGTGTGTCATGAAGGTTTTTGAGAGGGCTGTTCTTTCACATTTTAAAATACAGGTTGCAGATTTTATGGACCCCTTTCAGTTTGCTTACAGAAGGCAAAGAGGTGTTGATGATGCCATTTTGCATGTTGTAAACAACATCTACTCTCATTTAGAGAACCCAGGAGCCTCCATTCGACTGATGTTCTATGATTTTTCGTCTGCTTTTAACAGCATTCAGCCACACATACTCGCCTCCAAACTAGTTCACATGAACATAAATGCCTCTACCATTCTTTGGGTTTTAGAATATCTCACTAACCGGCCACAGTACGTCAGAATTAGTTCGGATCTAATCTCAGATGTACTTTTTACCAACACCGGTGCACCACAGGGGACTGTCCTGTCGCCTTTTTTGTTTTCTTTGTACACAGCAGACTGTAGAGCTACTCATGACGACTGTGTCATGGACAAATACGCTGACGACACGGCACTGACAGGTCTGATTACAGATGAGGACGACAGACACTATCGACAAGAGATCGATGACTTTGTAGAGTGGTGCGACCTTGAATTACATGTTGGCAAGACAAAAGAGATGGTCATAGATTTCAGGAATAACAAACAGCATCCCGGTCCTGTTGTTATCAAGGGAACAGAAGTTGAGCGTGTAGAGTCCTACAAGTATTTAGGTGTTCTTTTTGACAACGCGCTCAACTGGAAACAAAACACATATGCTATTGTGAAAAAAACGCATACCCGTCTTTACTGTTTGAGAAAGCTCAGATCATTTCATGTAAGCACTCAGCTTTTACAGATGTTTTACTGCTCCAGTATTGTTAGCATTTTAACTTTTGGACTGACGTGCTGGGGGAGAAATTTATATAACAGAGACCAAGATCGTCTTAACAAAGTAATCCGGAAAGGGGGTGGGGTGACTGGTAGGGCACAGGATAATTTGGACACACTGTACAACAGACGGATTACAAACAACTTGGCAGGCAGACTTCTGAAGACGACTTCAACATTTGGGCTTAACTTATTCTACCCCAGACTCACCACAGCAAACTAAGGCATTCTTGATGACAAAACACATCCACTTAGATATGAATTTGACAGCAGACGTATCGAACGAAGTGGCAGACTCCGAGTACCCAAAAGTCGTACATCACGTTATGCCAACTCTTTTGTCCCTCAGGCTGTTACCCTTTTCAACAGTAATATCAGTAGATAGTGTCGGTCAACATTCTTCCGTCCTTAGTACTAGCCCTCTCAGTATTATTACTAGTATTATTACTATTGTTATTCAAAGGTAGCAATATGTCTGTTACAGTTCATTTCTTTGAGTGTTCTCTTTAATTGAGTGTGATGGTTTTTTTTTTTTTTTTTTTTTTTTTTTTTTTTTTTTTTTTTTAAATGAGTGATTGATGAGGCCATGTGTTGTATGGGCAGACAGTGAATTTCCCGTGAGGGATTAATAAAGTATTATTGTATTGTATTGTATTGTTCTGTTCTGTCATTTTAACTCATTCTACCCCAAGACCGGAATCCCCAAATGTTGAAGTCATCTTCAGAAGACTGCGTTGCAGTGCAAGACACAGATCCACCATGACAGTTCAAGGGTGATGCCAGAATAGCTTGGCGCCCATAGGCGCCAAGCTATTCTGGCATCACCCTTGAACTATCATGGTGGATCTTTATTTTGCTGTGGTGTGTCTGGGGTAGAATAAGTTAAGCCCAAATGTTGAAGTCGTCTTCAGAAGACTGCGTTGCAGTGCAGGACACAGATCCACCATGATAGTTTAAGGGTGATGCCAGAATAGCTTGGCGCCCATAGACGCCAAGCTATTCTGGCATCACCCTTGAACTATCATGGTGGATCTTTAGTTTTCAGAAGACTGCGTTGCAGTGCAGGACACAGATCCACCATGATAGTTCAAGGGTGATGCCAGAATAGCTTGGCGCCCATAGGCGCCAAGCTATTCTGGCATCACCCTTGGACTATCGTGGTGGATCTTTATTTTGCTGGGGTAGAATAAGTTAAGTGTTAGTTTCTTCGTCTGGGTCTTTTTCTATCTTTCATATTTTTTCCACACTTTTTGACCCGCATCATAGTCATACTGAGGCTAAAAGCTTCAAATTTGTTCACTGCCATAATTCTATGCAAGCTACATTACAGTACTTACAGATGAGAACATAGACCAATGGCTTTAGTTCAAGGGTGGTGCCACAATAGCTTGGCGCCTAGAGGCACCAAGCTATTCTGGCACTAACCCTTGGACTATTTCAGTCACACTTGTTGCACACACTGGTGTATTCCGAATGATAAGGGTTAATATTCAAAATGCTCTGTTGCTGTTTGTCTGAAACTCCAGAGTACCCAACCCCCCCCAAAAAAAAAGTCCTTTAATTTCCAGAATACATTATGTTGATTCTCACATCAATGCCATGATAAACTGTTTTGCTTCAGAAGGACAAAATGCAGCAACGTTTAAAAGATTTCCTCTGTAAAAATCATAATCGAAAGGTTACGGGTCAGTGTTTATTGAATTTTGCACCATACAATGTTAAAAATGTTAAAAGCACACATGCACATTAAGTTGGGAAAAACATTAATGTGAAAAAGAAGTATTCCATGAACTTGACCTTATTACAGACGCCTACTGTTGTGAAGACACCCATTTTGACTGTAATGCTAGTTTTTGTGTGTGAGAGGCACCCACATTATTGGTAGAAACCCATTTTTTTCCATCTAGTGGCTCTGTTTCTAGAAAATGTCTATTTTATTTTAAGTTATAGAGCTTAGTTATAAGGTGAGTTCTAAACATTCGCATCAATTCCAGAGCCCTAGAATAAATAGAAATATGGGAACCCATTTTGACATAAAATGGTAGGTCACCCACTCTGACGCTTTTGTCTGCATGTGTGTGTGTGTGTGTGTGTGTGTGTGTGTGTGTGTGTGTGTGTGTGTGTGTGTGTGTGTGTGTGTGTGTGTGTGTATGTGTAAGTAAACACGAGAATCTCTGATATTTATGTACACACAAGCTTGGAACTTGGCGAAATACATTTTTCAAAGGGTGGCTAAGAGAGCGTCCGAGCATATTGTAATGGGATGTCTCATTGAAGAAAAAGAAAGACCGTTCATAGAAAGTCGGCTGACCCAGATTAGAGTCCGCTATTTGATTATATGCACTTGAGATTTTGGATAGGGCTAGTTTGTATAAAGACATTGGATGAATTCGTTAGCCAGCTTAGTACCTCTTCAACTGTTTCGAAAATAAAAGTTCAAAACGGGAAAAAAAATGCCAAAAGTAATCTGACTCTTTGATTTCATCAGAAGAATCAAACAGTGACGGAGACGTAAAAGCACCAAACGTGTCAGCGTTTTATACAATGTTCCTAATTGACACAAATCACCAGCGCGTCAGTGTTTTGCATGTGTCATCCTGTGTATGAGCTGGCACAATGTTGTCCTTCCTTTAGGAAAACAGTCTCTCTATTTTTGTGTGAAATTTGCAAACGTATTGTGGAAACGGTGGAATATGCATGCAAGCTCATAGAGAAGAGGCTTTGTGGGCATAGGCCATTCCACCTTATTCTTCAAAATGGCTGTGGCTACGCCAGCCCACAGAATGTATAACAGGAAGCGCCGTGTGTCTGTCGTCTGTGTGGCATTCTGCCGTTTGTGTTTGTGTGTGCCATTGCTGTGCGGATCAGGCGAGTAAAAGGGCGGGGGGGGGGGGGGAGGGGGGGGGGGGGGAAGGGGAGGTTAGGGGGGAGGGTCGGAAATTAAAGGGAGAAATTGAATGAGTTTGTAATCCAGCGTTGTACCTCTTCAACTTTTTCAATAATAATTAATTGATTTTTCGCAAGTTTTGGTGCCACTATTTACTCCCATCAAACAGTCAGCCCTGGAAGAGGCTGTATGGAACAAAACAGCCTTGGAAAAGGCTGCGTACCTTTCGGATGAGTGACGTGAAACATCAAATTCGTCACACTGTACACGGCGTCGTGAGACCAGTGATGCCATGACGTAAAGCTTATAGTGACGTCATTTTGCTGCTCGTGCTATTCTTCTTCTTCAGAATTACTGTCCCTACTCCAGCCCACAGAGCGCACTAAAGGCGGAAAGCGCCGTGTGTCCGTCTTTATTTGTGTGCGCCGGCGTGTGTGTTGATCAGAGGTTGACTTAGAGAGGAGGGAAATGGATCAGAAGGATAAGCTTAAAAATCTGAACAACTCTGAATGTTTCTCAAAGAAAAAAACGCACGTGAGCACCAATCAATACGGCAGACTTTGGGATGAAATCCTCATCTTGTTAATAATAATTATGTAGTGTTACTTCACCTAATAAATAGACGGCCCAGCAAAAATCTCAGAAATATATTTGCCTACTTCGCGTACAGCAATATCAAGGATGAAGAAAGTATCATCTAGGGGCAGTCTTTGCTTACAGAACTCTGATTGTGTGTGTGTGCGTGCGTGCGCGCGCGCGTGTGTGTGTGTGTGTGTGTGTGTGTGTGTGTGTGTGTGTGTGTGTGTGTCTGTGAGTGAGTGTGAGAATGAATCAATGAATCAATGAATTTTTATTTGACAACGGTAAAGATATTGACAGAGGCAATGTCATTTTTCACATCTGCCGTTACTACTTCTACAGACAAACAATTATATACATTAGATACATAGCCCAAGGGGTTGCGGGTTGGATGGGAGGGGGGAAAAAAGATCGCACGCACACCATTAAATGAAACAGAATATAATCATACTTGCGTGCGCACACTCATTCACACACACACACACACACACACACACACACACACACACACACACACACACACACACACACACACACACACACACACACACACACACCAGACATGTATACATATCCATGGTTAATGAATGAGTTCCTACTAACAATGTGTGAACTGATCATAATTTCTCAAATAGCAAGTAAGTATTGTAGTTACTTATGATTGCGATGCTAGATATTTAAAAAGTCTTTCCTTAAAACATCATATCGCAGGAATGGTCTTTATATAGGATGAAAGTGAATTCCACAAAGTTGCCCCCAAGAATGTTAAACTGCTTTTAAATAAATCAGTTCTGGATCCCCATAGCGGGACTGAAACCGGACCAGCAGCTAGGTTAAGTATTCGGGAGTTCTGTTATTTCGAATCTTTAACATGAGAACTCCTTTGTTAAAAACAAACTGATACCTCAGAGAAAGACGTCCCGCTTGTGCATCTTATCATCAGTTGTCAGAGAAGGATCCGGTAAAATTAACTTTGCTGCTCGTCTATGTAAATAGTTCAGTCTGTTTTAATGTACATTGCTGCAACCATCCCACACAGTCAAAGCATAATTAATGTGGGACTGGATATGCGCATAATATAATAATTTTCTGCTATCAAAATCGGTGAAGTGTTTCAGCTTGGATAGCATGAAAATGTTCATTGAGACAGCTTTACACACTTTATCTGTGTGAGCTTGCCACTTTAACTGATCATCAATGATAATCCATAGCGGGCAGTGTTCCGAGACTTGTTCTATTGAATTACCTTCGAGCGACAGCTCAAGAGAAAGGGGGGCTGGCTGATGCTTTTGTCGTGTCGCAATTACCATAGACTTAGTTTTAGCAGGATGGATAATCATTGAGTTTATATCCACACCAAGCAGTCACCTTATTAAGGCTTTGCTGTAGGTTTTTTGTAATCACATTTATGTTTTTATTTGCCGAGTGATTGAAGTATCGTTGACAAACAAGTCACACTGGACAAATTCGGATGTTAGATTAAGAAGTAGGTCGTTGATATATAAGCAAAATAGTAGTGGCCCTAAGACCAAACCTTGGGGCACTCCAAACTTTAAATCCTTCAGTTCCGATTGTGATCTATTTACTACTACTTGTTGCCTTCTTCCCTTTATGTATGAACTAAAAAAGGAAACTGCTGAGTCATTTTTCAAGCAGTGACTAAGCTTTTTAATCAGAGTGCTGTGGGTAACACGGTCAAAAGCCTTCTTAAAATCGAGATATATAACACCCGTCTACTGAGAATTGTTTATGTTAGATAACCATTTATCTGCAAGTCTGGAATGTGCCGTATGGCAGGAATATTTTGGACGATATCCAGACTAAAGGAGATGAAGCATGTTACTTGTTTCCAAATACTGAGATAGATTTTGGTGTACATGTCGTTCCAGGGGTTTGCTTAGCACGGACAGTAACGAAATCGGTCTGTAATTATTTACATCTGCCCTGTCCTTGGAATTTGCTAGTGGAATAACTTTTGCAGTTTTAAGCTGTATGGGAAATGCACAATAATGCAGACACAGGTTGTAAGTGATTCAACAATGTAAAAAAAAAAATCCTAGGTGTTGCCTTTTTAAAATTAGTCTGTCTTCTTCGACTGCAACACCTCATAAAGCTTTAGGGATGCAAACCGCGCTGTGCTACCAGTAAAGTCTGAAGGCGGCTTCTAGTACATGGGTTGTGTTTGCAATTTCAGGTTACGCCGTATGCCTACATGAAGAGCCCGCTCTCCCCCCTCCCCCCTCCTCCCTCTCCTCCCACCTCCCCCCCCCCCCCCCACCACCCCCCATTGGGGCTAAACCGGTCTTAGGCGGGAAAAACAAAAATCTATCCAGCAGGTCCAAGATCTGTTTGGGAATATTCATGCACTAGCCTCCCCTCTCGGGGGGAGGACTGGATATTCTCCAGCGGATTGCGGGGCGCCTGGGGGTAGTCCCTATTGCTATATGCAGTACGTGTTCTGTGGAAGGCTAAACAAAATAGGTCCGTCATTCCTTTTCTCCCACTACCCTTTCTTTCTAGATCTCGTGAGCGATGCAGTCATAAAAAGGGCAGCTGATGTCCTGATGACACAATGCAAGCTTACCAGCCTGGAATTCATGGCGTTAGCACAGCAAGATCATTCTCAGAATTTAATGAAAAATTACGTCCCTTGGAGCTATTCTGATTCAGTGCATTTTTTTGGCTTTGGGTGACGCCTATGTTATAAGTAAAGTATATATATACAGCAATACTCTTATATTTATTTTTTTTTGCTGTATCGTCAGATGTATTTTTATGTGTAGAGTAGCAGGACAGTTTGGAAGATACGCATTGCTATGCCTAAAACTTTTATCCTGAATAAAAACGTTTCATCATCATCATCGTCATCATCATCATCATCTCTTTCTCTCTCCCCCCCCCCCCTCTCTCTCTCTCTCTCTCGCTCTAGTGCGAGTAAGTCGCATAGTCACATCGCTCCGTCTTCAGTGACAATTGTGTTGGCATTG
The DNA here is from genome assembly GCA_036245525.1 of Semisulcospira habei. Lineage (NCBI taxonomy): Eukaryota > Metazoa > Mollusca > Gastropoda > Semisulcospiridae > Semisulcospira > Semisulcospira habei. Next base: position 152,984,211 of record BTPG01000003.1, read on the forward strand.
TTTGGCTGTGATGTGAGATTTTTGCCTCAGTGACTTGTGATAGTGACTTCTATTGGACTGTGATTTTTCGTTTGAGTGACATTCATTTTCCGAGAGATATTAACGTTTCTTTTTTTGTTTCATCATGCACTGTTCTGTTGGATGTTAGACCCATGGAACATGGACTCTTTGTTTCTGCTTGGCGCCAAGCAGTCAGTCACCGGCCAGACTCGAGTTTCCGCTGCTGTTAACCTATAGCATAGATCCTCATGGTGCCCGCAGATGCGAGGATGCGAAAGCGCATGAGAATCTTGGCTGCGCGAGCTGATTCAGTGACTGTTTCATCCATCGTGTAAGTTAGACGTGTTGACAGCAATGATAAACAGACCGCGCTGCTGGAAAGACTGAGGGCGGCGAGCTCACATTCCAGCTAATCAAAGTGATTAGACATTTCCGGAGTCTGAGTTAGAACTATGTGTGGAATGTAACTGACGCTAGCCCCAGTGCCTGATACTCGCTGCCGTCACTTGAGCGCAGCAGCGAGCTATCTCTCCCTCTCTCTTTTAGCATGGCCGCCGAGAGGCTGGCATCGGCTGTGTAAATCCGCCAGCCACACCCACCATCCACAATGGGCCCCACCACCCGCGCCAACCACGCCAGATATGCCATTGACTTGGAGCATATTAAACACACCAGAGACCCTGCTCAAGTCATATTCGACACGACCCAAAACAAACTCCCACTTTGGAGATGTGTCATCTACATGCGGTACGTCCAAGAGGCTCCCGCTCAGATTTACCACCAATGGACGGACTCAAATAAAGATCTTGTAATCATCACAGTGCCAGTCCCATCATGCATCCCTTCTCCACCTGAACTTTTCAAAACATTTCTTCAACTGAAGCATGGAAATCGCTCTCTCATTACCATAACACTCTACCACACCACCGGCAGAGTTCTCGTACAGGGAAACGTGTGCCCTGTATGGGTGGGAGAGGAATTTGACAAGTTGAAGGCATTAGTAAGCGCCATGAGCGGTGAGACACTTGAACTTTGCCCCCCACCCTCCGCACCTGAGGAATCCCATGCACTCTCCACCCCACCACCCACCCCCGTGGACACCTTCCCCACTCCGTCTCCACTTCTCGCCATCCTCCCCCCTCCATCCAGTCAACAGGACAGCGCGACCGGTGACAGTTCTGCCGCGGTCCTTGATGGGCAGGCCGCTGCGGCTGTCAAAGGTAGCTCATCCATCTCGACGCCCCGCCCTAACACCACTGACCTTAATCCCCTAGGTGACCACCAAGATGTATCTGATCGACACGAGCTGCCTCTAAACCACTCCCTCATAGCATCGGAGTCCTTGTTTCCTTGCGCGGAGGGATTGCCAGTGGTGGTCAGTGAAGCGAAGCAGCAGCCAAGCATTGTGATGGGCACACTCCCTAGCCGTGCCTCTCCCTGTCCAGTGTCCGGAGGCAACGAGGAGATTAGCAAGTCTTTGGCCAGTTCGATGGACGAGGTAAATGATGAAAGAGCCCAAGGCCTCGTCTCAAATGACGTCACTTCAGAGACTGTGCACACCTCGACCCAATGTTCCCCTCAGTGCTGTGACCGTTGTACTGAGCCAGTGGTAGGAACCCCTTGTTTTGCTAGTGTGACTGACATGATAACAGACCTGAAACTGCAGTTCGAAAACCAGCAAAAGGAGTTACGCGAGAATATGAAAGCGGAAATCGACGCCCTCAAAAAAGAAAATAGCGATTTGCAAAGGCAAGTTTCTAGACTCATCACCAAAATGGGAAAGGTCGACGCTATTGAGAGCCGCCAGAAAGAACTACTGGCTAGACAGAAACAGGGTAACACACCACCTCCACCCGCTAACGACTCCATCCCTCCATTCGAAAACACGACTCCTCTCTCAGCTGCCTCCTCCACTCCCCCTGTTGTCCTGAAAAAGCAGCTTACCCATGCTGACTCTACTGAGCATCCCGTTACGTTCAGTCAGGAGACGTGCGAGTCTTCGGCAGGTGGGGCCAGCGGCGAAGATATGGGAGCTAATCCCATCAAGGACCGGCCGCCACAAGCCCCGCGACTCTTCAGCTTCCGTCTGCCGCCCCCGGGTAAAGTGTCTGCCCTACTGATCGGCGACTCCAATCTACAGCGGGTGGATCGCCGCCGGCTTGATCCTAGCGGGGCCACGTGCGTGCGTACCCTGCGCGGGGTCAAGGCTGGTGACCTGGCTGCAACCCTAGAGACGTGTGACCTCCGTGAGGACATCAGCCGTGTTGTGGTGCACGTGGGTACAAACGACTGCGCCTCGGGCCACGACACGGAGGTGATTCTGCAGAGCTTCCAACGTCTCACCAAGCAGGTCCGCCGTGCATTTCCTTCTGCTGCAGTTGCGTACACAGCAATCCTCCCCCAGGGTCGACGGTCACTACAACTAACAGAAACTGTCAACCAGCGTCTGGCCGAGCACTGTGTCAGTGAGAAAGTGCTCTTCCTTCAAGAAAAGGCCTTCTACACACCACAGGGACAAGTTGCTGCTGCTCTCTTTAGCAGTGACAAACTACATCTAAGTGAAAGAGGTGTAGGGGTCCTGCTCCGTCAGATGAAACAGTATTTATATCACGCCGAAGATGAAGCTCTGCCCAACACTCGTATGCAACGTAAACAAGGCTCGTCCAATGACATACACAATGTTCCGGTAAATAATCAGGGTGGTAGCCACTATAACCAACGGACCGTAACGTACGAGCAAGCTTACCCACCACTGTTCTCCAGTCCCACAAACAGCACCGAGCAGAGGTCAAAGTTTGCAAGCACCCGCCGGTGGGAGACTCCAGTGTTGGCGAGCAGCAATAACAGTGACAGGGCGGTTGTCTCTCGCCAAGCTGTCCCCGTCCCCAATAACCACAACAGCCAGCCTCCCGTTGACAAGACATCTCGCGCCACCGGTTCTACAGAGAACTCACATGCAGATGTCACCACTGGTGCCAGCATTCCTTCCCTACAGCCATTGTACCATCGGCCTGACGCTGTAGCCGTGGATCCTCACGCCTTTTCGTCCTACTACGGGAATTACGGCCGCCCCATCGTTCCCTGGCCCCAGGCCACACCCCCCGGACTGCCACCGTATCCAGTCTTCCAACCGCCTTTCCAGCCATACCCCCCACCTTTCCCTCATTGGCAGTTACCCTACTTGATGGGTGGTCTGAGGCCTTAAGCTGTAGTGTAATTAAATTAATCCGTGTCTGCTCGGCACAGTGAATGTGTTAGGTAGAACTAAGACGCACCGGCCCTTGCTGTGTACATAGCGTTTACACTGACAATTGTCATTCAGTTTATTTGGTTTAGCGCCCATCGAGTCATTCAAAACTATGACTTTTTTTTTTTTTTTTTTTTTTTTTTTTAATAATTAATCTTGACTACGATTCAACCCGCAATCCGCGAACCGCGGACAATAGCGTGTGTTCCTATGTGCATAGGTGTGTGAGCCCTTGTATAGGTTGTGTGGACTTAATTTGAAATAATAACAGAAACGTTCGAATTCCTGTGCATGTGTTTTAACAAGTGCTGCGACATTTTTATTTAGTTTTTTACCGTGTTACGTAAATAGTGATTACTTTCTGGTAATCGGAACTGCGAAATATTACAGACTGTTTTGACATTGGCTGTGTGTTTGCCTTTGAGGCAGCACACTGAGAACTGTTTGACTACGGAAGTCACAGTGACCTTTTGGCCTTTAGCCAGTGAATTGTCTTTGTGGACTCCAAGTTCTCTTGGCTCGAGAGACTTAACCGTACTGTGTGTGTATGTGATTTTATTTTGAGATCATCGTGCATTTTTGTGTATGTGATCCCATTTTGAGATCATAGAGGCTTTTTACAGTGACTTCACGCGAACTGACGAGAAGCGATGCCGAAAGCTTCAATTAGCGTACAATCACTTGGACTGAAAATCGGACACCTTAATATTTTTCACCTGTTTCACAAGGTCCCCGATATTCGTTTATTTTTAAATGAGCCATCGCACTTCCATCTCTTTGGTCTCACGGAATCACGTCTGGGCCCAAACATCAGTGATGCTAGCTTAATTATTCCTAACTTTTCTCTAATCCGGCGTGACCCAAGCTACCCTGGACACACTGGAATAGCTGTCTATGTACATAGCTCTATCCGAAATATGGTGCGCAGACGTGAAGACCTTGAGTCCAGAGAGCTAGAGTGTGTGTGGCTGGAGGTGAAAATACCACATTCCTCTCCCATCCTTGTCGCCTTTATGTACAGAAATCCAGCTGCTACTGCTGACTGGTATGACGACTTTGTACAAGTGATGGATAAAGTGAACGACACCGGTAAAAATGTTCTCATTCTGGGAGACTTTAACATCGATATGCTGAAACCCAAGCCTACATGGCAATCAGCGATCACTCTTTTCGGGCTAAAGCAGATGATTAAATCTCCAACGCGAGTATCACGCTCTGCTGCCACCATCATCGACCACATTTACACTAATAACCCAACAGCAATAGCGGAAACTAATGTTTCTTCATTAGCCGTCAGTGACCACTTTCCCATCGCCTGTACATGGTCGTGCAATCTGCCCGCAAAACAAAGTCGGGACCAGCACTCGTACATAACGTACAGATCGTTTAAAAAGCTCAATACGAATGCTTTCTTACATGATCTAAGCTATGCAGGATTTGATCAAGTGTATAACTGCACTGACCCTGATAATGCGCTCACTATATGGCTTGATCTGTTCCTCGGTGTGCTTAATAAACACGCGCCGCTAAGAAGGAAGCGAGTCCGACGCCGCGAGCCTCCTTCCTGGATAACGGAGGAAATCAAACAAACTATGGAGGCACGAAACACCGCTAAACGAGAAAAGAACTTCGCTGAGTTTAAACGTTTGCGTAACAAAGTTAAGTACTTAGTTCGAGAAGCTCAAAAGTTATTTGTTGAAAAGACAATTGAGAACGAAAAATCTCCTGCTTCTGTTTGGACTGCTTTGAATACTCTAACAAGCAACACGCGCAGGCAGACTCATATCATTCCACACGAATTCTCTGCGGAAAGCATAAACAATTGCTTTCTCTCAGCTCCAGAACAGCTACTTACTTCCAACAGCCCTGATCCGTCAGCGTATGTAATATCGGATCAACTGTCCATGTTTTGCCAGGAACGATTATCGTCCGATGATACGTTTGGTATCCCCTTTATCGCTGTTCACGAAGTCGGGCGTTATATTACGTGCCTTAAGAACAAGACATCTGCTGGTGTGGACGGTATAAATGGTTATATACTCCACATATCACTGCCTTATATTGTTGAACCCCTCACTTACATTTTTAACTTATGCATACAGTACAATACTTTTCCTGTGGCGTTTAAAAAAGCAAAAGTTGTTCCTATACCCAAGACCAAAGATACTACTGATGTAAATGACCTTCGTCCCATTTCTCTTCTGTCTGTTTTATCAAAGCCACTTGAGAAGCATATTCAAAAGCATCTCCTCCAGTACCTCGAAGAACGGTCCTTGTTAAATAAGTTCCAGTCCGGTTTTAGACCCAAACACTCATGCCACTCAGCATTAGTACGTATGGTTGATTCATGGCTAGATAACATCAACAATAACAAAATGACTGGCACGGTATTCTTGGACCTGAAAAAAGCGTTCGATCTGATAAATCATGAAATCTTGCTGAGGAAACTTAATGTTTATTTCAACAACAACAGCCCGTCAGCCCTTTCATTTTTTAACTCGTATCTTTCTGCGAGAACACAAGCTGTCTATGTAAATGGTAACTATTCCTCAGAGGGTAAGGTAGAGCTTGGTGTTCCTCAGGGTTCGGTTCTGGGCCCATTGTTATTTTGTATCTTTATTAATGATTTACCACTACACATCACATGTGCTAGTGCCGAGTGTGACATGTTTGCTGACGATTCGACGCTACATGCATCCGGTAAAACTGTAGCTGACATAACCAACAGCCTCCAACAGAGCCTACAAGAAGTCTCTAAATGGTGCAGTAGAAATAGAATGATAGTCAATCCAACTAAAACAAAAAGCATGTTAGTCACAACACGTCAGAAACATCAGCTGCAACCCGCGCCTCTAAACCTCTCATTTGAAGCTGTCCCCATAGAGCAAGTACAGCAGCACCGTTTACTAGGGGTAGTTGTAGATAACCAACTTAGTTGGCAGCCTCATCTCATACACATCGGAAAGACAATTTCAAAGAAATTATTTTTACTGTCTAAACTGAAAGCGGTCATTAATCTGAACACGCGTAAACTATTTTTCAATGGATACATCAAGCCCCACATTGATTATGCCTCAACAGTTTGGGATGGCTGTAGCGAGGTTCAGTTCAAGAAAATAAATTCGCTATACAGAAGATCAGCCAAACTCATTATTCCTAGCTCATCTCTACCCACTGAGGCGAGGCTCGAGGCAGCTGGACTCCTTCCTCTTGACAAACACTTAGTATTTAACAAGTGCGTACTAGTGCACAAAGCTCTTAAGGGTAAGGCCCCCGGCTACTTATCGGAACTTTTTACTCTTACTGAGAAGAGATACAGCACCTCTCGGAGCAACCTGAGCATAAAACGGCCCCGCATTGATTTGTATAAATCCAGTTTGTCATACTCAGGTGGTTTCCTGTGGAATTCTATTCCTCTGCATCTACAACAAGTTAATTCCCTAGCTGCTTTTAAAGCAAAACTGTTCAAGCACTTATCCAAGGCAACGTAAATTTAATTATCTCGTGTTGTCTAACCATAATATATTTTTATTTCTTTTTATGCAACTATTATTTTTATTATACCATTTGCGTTCACGTGCCGTTTGTGAGGGAGCTTCCCGTATAGACCTGGTCAGGGGATGCAGTGCCGGTGCACAGTTTATTCAAACGATGTGCTTAGTATGTCATTCGAGTGAAAGTATATTTGTGGCGTGCCCCCCGGGTGGGAGTGTCTGGGGAGGGCTCCCGCAAACGGATATTATGACACGTGCAAACATCTTCGTATGGGTACCTGTGTGTTTTGTTAAATCATTGTTGCAGTTTGTAGTGTTGTCGTAATTCGCATTAATTTCAGTTCGATGTTGTTTGTGAGTTTAATGTAGCTTTGCCTGTTATTATATGTCAGTAGATGTAGCAAGGACAGATTGGAAGAAAGGCCTGTGCGCCTAATATCTCAATCCTTGATAAATAAAGTTTCAGTCAGTCAGTCAGTCAGTCTCTCTCTCTCTCTCTCTCTCTCTCTCTCTCTCTCTCTCTCTCTCTCTCTCTCTCTCTCTCTCTCTCTCTCTCTCTCTCTCTCTCTCTCTCTCTCTCTCTCTCCATACGTGCTCTGACGTTTTAGTTAAGATGTACGAGAGGTCTTCAGACACAAATCTTTTTATTCTTGGAAAAAAAAAGATTCATTGTCATTGTCATTCTTTCTCTCTCTCTCTCTCTCTCTCTCTCTCTCTCTCTCTCTCTCTCTCTCTCTCTCTCTCTCTCTCTCTCTCTCTCTCTCTGTCTCTGTCTCTCTCTCTCTCTCTCTGGTCTCTCTATTTATGCAAAATAGTAGCAAAAGATCTCTTTATGTTATCAAAACTGAAATATTATATACGTTCTCAAGTCGATTACACGTCAACGGTATGGGATGGATGTAGTGAGGTCCATTTAAAGAGACTCAATTCTCTACACAGACGGGCGGCCAAAATAATTTGCCCTGATCCACAACTAAACACAGAAGAAAAGCTCAGAAAAGCAGGTCTCCTGCCTCTTCAAGATCACTTCAAATATAACAAAGCAATCTTTATGTTCTAAGTGTGAAAGCGCAAAACACCTGAGTACATCTCCACTTTGTTCCGTAAGTTTGGGTCCAAGCTTGGAAATTAACATCAGAAAGCTTTTCATAGTCCTAAAACCAAGGATCAATCTATTTAAAACCGGCTTATCCTTCTCAGGGGCACATATCTGGAATGCGCTTCCCGAACATGAAAAATCCGCCTCCTCGCTAGCCTGTTTTAAAAAGGGTCTCTGCTAGTATTTCGTGGATCACTCGTAGGGATGCCGTATTATACGTCTCTTTTTATGCTGGGTCCAATTTATTCCCAATTAAGCCTGTTATCCTTTTCATTTATCATTTGAACTACAAAGTCTCTCTCTCTCTCTCTCTCTCTCTCTCTCTCTCTCTCTCTCTCTCTCTCTCTCTCTCTATCTATCTCTCTCTCTCTCTCTCTCTCTCTCTCTCTCTCTCTCTCTCTCTCTCTCTCTCTCTCTCTCTCTTTTTACCACCCCACCTCACTGCAAACAGTTTTAACGACCATTTTGTCTCTGTGGCGGAATCACTAATGCCACTGGGAAATAGCTCACATGAGTATATTTGTCCAGACAAACTACTAGACTACTGTAACCAGAAAAATAAAAACAACGAACCTTTCATCATACCGCCTATAGCGGTTCATGAAGTGGGCAGATTAATTACCGCGATGGAAAATAAAAATTCATCCGGGCTTGATGAGATCAGCTCAAAAATACTCAAGACATCTATTCCATATATCGTTGAGAGTCTCACATACATCTACAATCTCTGTATAAAACAAAACTATTTTCCGGATGCATTTAAAGATGCAAAAGTAATCCCACTACCAAAATCAAAAGATCTAAGTGAAATTAATAATTTTCGTCCCATTTCATTACTGCCAGCTTTGTCAAAGCCTTTAGACAGGCATGTTCATAAATATCATTGACAGGGAAGTGGCGCAGTGGTTAAGGCGTCTGCCTCCAATGCCAAAGGTGCGAGGTTCGATACCGGGTTCCGGCGTTGGATTTTTCTCCTCTGGTAAGTGTCACCGTCTGGGCAGTGGGCAGATGTTCACATCTGCACGGGACATAGACGACCCCGGCACCCACGAGTCCCCTGCTGCCTTGCAGGCCTGGCCGCTTGGCTGCGGAAAGGCTAAGGGAGGAAACCCCTGACATCAAAGCCCCCGTGTCTCCGGGGAAGGCTTTTGAGCCAAAGACTAAGACAAGGACAGTCTGATATAAAACCTACGACCTGAGGACCTCGATGCCACCGTCCCAGCTTGCTAGGCCATGGCAAATGAACCAAGGGTTTAAAGGGTGGGGCCAGTACTGCGCACACTGCACTCCACCAAAAAGCTCCACCGCGCAGGCTTTAGGAAACGCCCACGGACTATGACACTGAACTTTCCAAGTCCTGTAGCGATGGGCAAGGGGCAAAACGGCAGGTGAAAGATGTCACTGGAAGCCGCAGTCTCAAACCTGCATGCAGGCGGTTCAGGATATTGGTCGCCTGATGTTGACCTGGGGATGACAACGTCACTCGGCACACCCTGAACGACCAAGCAGCCTTCTCTAGGGACAGCACTGCTTGCTCCACACGGAGAGGGGCCTAGAAAAGGTGGCCTAACCAAAGCTCATCCCCTCGTAACCCCAGTTGGCTAGCCGCGGTCAACGGGCATCTTCTCATGCGGTCAGAAAACAAGAAAAAACAATGGATCCACTCTCATGACGACCACGACCGGACTCAACGTAGCATGCTGGAACATCCGAACCATGCTCGACACAGCAGACAGCGGACGCCCTGAACGTCGCTCCGCCCTCATTGCCCATGAATTGCGGAGGTTAAACATCGACATCGCCGCGATCAGCGAAGTACGCCTCCCGGAGGAAGGCAGCCTCCAAGAACTTGGCGCTGGCTACACCCTCTACTGGTCAGTCAGGCCTGCATCAGAAAGACGGCTCTCAGGCGTGGGTTTCATGGTGAAGACCCCCATTGCGACTAAGTTGGAAAACCTACCAACGGGTCACTCCGACCGCATCATGTTCATGCGCCTCCCACTGAGACACCTGCAATACGTCACCCTTCTCAGTGTGTACTCCCCAACCCTCCTGGCAGAGCCTGCAGAAAAAGACAAGTTCTACTCTGACCTGCGCAGCCTCCTGCAGAGCACCCCTGCAGACTTGGCGACTTCAACGCCAGAGTGGGCCAAGACTCTGAAGCTTGGAAAGGAGTCCTCGGCAAGCATGGCGTTCGGAACTGCAATGACAATGGTCGCCTACTGTTGGAGCTCTGTGCAGAGCAGCAACTTGTCATCACCAACACTACTTTCCAGCAAAAAGACAGTCGAAAGACCACCTGGATGCATCCTCGCTCCAAGCACTGGCACCTTATCGACTATGTCCTAGTGCGTCAGAGGGACCGCAGTGACGTCCTCCTCACCAGAGTGATGCCCAGCGCAGAGTGCCACAGTGACCACCTCCTTGTTCGCTGCAAACTCAGGCTCCGCCTCAAGCTGAAACCCAAGAAGGGACCCCCCCCCCCTCCCCCCAAGAAAAAGCTTGATGTTGCCAGCCTTCAGCGTGACGACAAGAAAGCTGCCCTTCAGGCCGATTTACAGCGCATGCTCAAAGACACAGTTGATCCAGCAGACTCCTCCCCTGAAACACTCTGGGAACAACTGAAAACTGCTATTGTAAAATCTTCTGTGGAAGTCTTGGGCTTTGCTAGAAAGAGGAACAAAGACTGGTTTGACGAAAACGACGTAGAGATCCAGGAACTTCTAGGAAAAAAAGAGCCGCCCACCAGGCCCACCTAGCCCAGCCTTCCTGCCCTGTGAAGAAGTCTGCCTTCCGCCTCATCTGCAGCAGTCTCCAGCTCAAGCTTAGAGAGCTCCAGAACGAGTGGTGGTCCAGACTCGCACAGAGGACCCAGCTCTGCGCTGACAACGGTGACTACAGGGGCTTCTACGAAGCACTGAAAGCAGTGTATGGCCCGATGGCACCTGGTACAAAGTCCCCTGCGAAGCGCTGATGGACAGGCACTCCTCACAGATAATACCTCCATCTTGAACCGCTGGTCGGAATACTTTCAGGACCTCTTCGGCGCTGAGCGCACTGTTCAAGAAACAGTCATCCTCCAAATCCCACACCTTCCACTAAAGGTTGAATTGGACGAACCGCCCACCACTGAAGAGACCCTCACAGCCATCCACCAGCTCAAGAGTGGCAAAGCAGCAGGCATTGACGGAATCCCGCCAGAGATCTGGAAACATGGAGGCCCAGCACTGCACAACAAGCTCCACGACCTCTTTCTCTGCTGCTGGGAAAAAGGAACACTACCAAAGGACCTCCGTGATGCAATCATCATCACCCTGTACAAGAACAAAGGAGAGAAGTCTGCATGCTCTAATTATCGTGGAATTACCCTGCTGTCCATTGCCGGGAAAATTCTCGCAAGGTTGCTCCTGAATCGGCTGGTACCTGCCATCGCTGAAGACCACCTCCCAGAGGGCCAGTGTGGCTTCAGAGCCAACAGGAGTACCACCGACATGGTCTTTGTGCTGAGACAGCTTCAGGAGAAGTGCCGCGAGCAGAACAAAGGGCTGTACGTAACGTTTGTCGACCTAGCAAAAGCGTTTGACACTGTGAGCAGGCAAGGTATGTGGCAGATCCTGGAGCGACTAGGCTGTCCCCCAAAGTTCCTCAACATGATCGTCCAGCTCCACGAGGACCAGCAACGCCAGGTCATACTAAACAGTGACCTCTCAGAACCATTCCCCATTCGCAACGGCGTGAAGCAAGGCTGCGTGCTGGCACCGACCCTCTTCACCATCTTCTTCAGCATGATGTTGAAGCAGGCCACAGTGGACCTCGACGATGACGACGCAGTGTACATCAGGTATCGTCTCGATGGCAGCCTGTTCAACCTCATACGACTGCAGGCCCACACGAAAACCCTAGACCAACTGATTAGTGAGCTGCTCTTTGCTGATGACGCTGCCCTCGTTGCACACACAGAGAGAGCCTTGCAGCGCATTACGTCCTGCTTCGCAGATGCCGCCCAGCTCTTTGGACTTGAGGTCAGTCTGAAAAAGACAGAGGTCCTTCATCAGCCGGCACCCAAGGAAGAGCATCGCCCTCCCCACATCACCATCGGCGAGTCCGAACTGAAGTCTGTACACCTGTTTACCTACCTTGGCTGCATCATCACGTCAGACGCCAAGCTGGACAAAGGAGCGGGTGTGGCACAATCAACAGCTGAAAAAAGGCACCAAAATCAGCGTGTACAGAGCTGTCGTCCTCACCACCCTGCTGTATGGTTCCAAGTCCTGGGCCCTCTACCGCAGCCAACTACGACTCCTCGAACGCTTTCACCAGCACTGCCTGCGTACCATCCTCAGCATTCACTGGAGTGACTATGTCACCAACGTCGAGGTCCTTGAACAGGCGGAAACTGTGAGCATCGAGGCTTTGCTGCTGCGGACACAGCTTCGCTGGGCGGGGCACGTCTCCAGGATGGAGGATCATCGCCTACCCAAGATCACTCTGTTCGGCGAGCTCGCCACTGGGCACCGAGACAGAGGGGCACCAAAGAAGAGATACAAAGACGGTTCCAAGAAGTCACTTAGTGCCTGCCAAATCGACCACCGCCAGTGGTCTTCGCTTGCTGTGGACCGTGACACCTGGCGCTCCACCATTCACAAGGCAGCCGCCTCCTTTGAGGACTCTCGCAGAGCTAACCTTAAGGACAAGCGGCTCAGAAGAAAAAACAGAGTTGTCGTAACTCAGAATCCTGACCAGACCTTCCCCCTGCAGCCCCTGCGGTCGAACCTGCCTGTCCCGGATTGGCCTCCGCAGCCACGAAAATGCCTGCAGACGACGTGGGCAACCCCTATAGAATCTTCGTTCGCGAAGTCAAGCCAAGAGAGATCTAAATATTTAGAAAACCGAAATCTTATCCATTCATTGCAGTCAGGTTTCAGACCAAACCATTCCTGCCATACCGCGCTGATTATGATGACAGACACCTGGTTAGCATCTATCAATGATTCCAAACTAACAGGTGTAGTCTTTTTAGACTTCTGTAAAGCTTTTGATTTAGTAAACTATGATATACTGATAAAGAAAATCTCATTATGCACCAACAGCGCAGCCACGTTCTTCAAATCCTACTTGGATGACAAAAGACAAAAAGTCCTTCTTAATGGTACATATTCTAATCACCGCTTAGTCAAGCATGGCGTGCCCCAGGGCTCTATTTTAGGTCCTCTTCTATTTTGTTTGTTCATTAACGACCTTCCGCTCACAATTAGCGATCATAATGTTTCATGCGATATGTCCGCGGGTGATGCTGCAATACACACGCCAGACGAGGATTTATCTATTATTGATACACGCCTACAAAACGCACTACAAGACATTGACAACTGGTGTAGTAACAATTTCATGATCCTAAACCTAGCGAAGACTGAATGTATGATATTAAGTACCCGTCAAAAGCACCAGCTCGGCTCTCTCTCACTCTGCTTGTCTCTTCAAGGAAAACCCATCAGTCAAGTAACAGAACATCGTCTTCTCGGTGTTATTGCAGGGTAGATAGCCAGTTTAAATGGCAGTGTCATATTACTAACATATGCAACATAATATCAAAGAAACTTTATATTTTAGCCAAATTAAAATATATCACTGATGTAGAAACACGAAAACTGTTCTTTAACGCCCACATCAGGTCACATATCGACTATGCTTCTACAGTGTGGGATGGAGCAAGCGAGGTCCAGTTAAAGAGACTGAACTCTCTTTATCGTAGAGCCGCAAAACTTATCCTACCTGACCCTAACTCTACTACCGATAATAAATTGAAAACCTTGGAGATTCTTCCCCTGAAAAATCATTTAATGTACAATAAGGGGATAATTATGTTCAAAACATTGAATAGCAAAATGCCTGATTATATTAAGACACTATTTTCCTTTCCATCACGAACGTACTCAAGATCAAGGCAATTCATTATTGTACCACGACCTAGAATCGATCTCTACAAGACAAGTTTAGTGTTCTCAGGCCATAGCTTGTGGAACAATTTGCCTAGGAAAGTTACAACATCAACAACCCTTTCGTATTTTTGAGCCAGCATTTTCAATTACCTCACGTCATTATCTTAATACTTTCACTGCGACCCTATATTACTCAGTGTGTGCGTGCATGCGCGTGTGTGTGTGTGTGTGTGCGCGTTTTTCTTGTTGTTGTTGTTTTGGTTTTTAATGTCATTTATCTACTTTTTTCTCAATATAATATTTTTACACTTTGTGCATTATTTGTAGTTTAGATTATTAGATTAGCAACGGCAAGTTCGAAAAATGGTTGTGTCAGCCAAAACTTTCACCGTTGTAAAATAAAGAATCATTGTCATTGTCATTGTCATTCTCTCTCTCTCTCTCTCTCTCTCTCTCTCTCTCTCTCTCTCTCTCTCTCTCTCTCTCTCTCTCTCTCTCTCTCTCTCTCTCTCTCTCTCTCTCTCTCTCTCTTTTTCTCTCTCTAGTTTCCTTCATGAACTCAGTTTTTTTGCCGTTCCATGAAGTTTACAATCACAATGACCCTGATTTAGCGCTCTCACTGTGGCTTGAGCTGTTCCTCGGAGTGCTAAATAAGCATGTCCCTTAAAAAAGGAAACGAGTCCGGTGCCGTGAGCCCCCCACCTGGATTACGGAGGAGATTAAACAAACCATGGAAGCCAGAAATCGAGCCAAGCGGGACAAAGATTTTATTGAGTTCAAAAGGTTGCGTAACAGAGTCAAATACCTTATCCGCAAGGCACAAAAAGCACTGGTAGAGAAAACAATACGTGGCAGGAATCCGTCTTCAATATGAAAAGTTTTAAACTTACTAACTAACAATAGTAAAAATTGTTCTGCAAATACGACTGCCAACCTAACAGCCGATGTTGCTGGTCTATAAAACTCCCCAAATTAAAGAAACATCGTCATACCACAACAACCTACAGGTCGTTTAAGCATTTCAGTCGTAATGAGTTTCTACACGACCTTAGTAAAACTCATTTTGACGAGGTCCTTCTCACAGATGATCCAAATATTGCGCTGTCCACTTGGTACAGATTATTCCTTGGAGTATTAGACAGACATGCGCCGATTAGAACAAAAAGAGTAAAGAGTGAGATACTTCCCCCTTGGCTGACAAAAGAAATAATGCATGCCATGTCGGTGCGAAATGACCTAAAAAGAGAAAAGAACTTTGATGAATTTAAAAAGCAGCGAAACCGTGTGAGGTCAATGGTGCGAGCCGCGAGGAAAGACTTTATCCGCAACACTGTCAAGGACAACAAAGATGTGTCAGCAGTGTGGCGGGCACTGAATTCGATCACTCGAGGCAATAGCAGTAGGTCAACAACCATCCCCAGTAATCTCTCCGCCGACACATTCAACGAACATTTTTTGTCTGTTGCGGATTTGATAACTACTCCTAGTCGTGATACAGAGGCTGACATATGCCCCGATTACTTAGTTAATTTCTGCAACAGAAAAACAACTCGCGCACTACGATTTAATATCCCCATACTTGCTGTGCACGAAGTGGGCAAACTAATTAGTGACCTAGCTAATAAGAAGTCCTCCGGCCATGATGATATCAACCCACAAATATTAAAGTTGTATGTACCATACATCATAGAGAGCCTTACTTATATTTACAACTTATGTATTCAAAAGAATATATTCCCGACAGACCTCAAAGTTGCAAAAGTCGTTCCACTGCCAAAATCAAAAGATCGTACTGACCCTAACAACTATAGACCCATTTCTCTGCTGTCAGTAGTATCTAAACCCCTCGAAAGGCATATACATAAACACCTGTCTGACTACTTAGAATCGCGAAAGTTGCTACATTCGTCTCAGTCAGGATTTCGCCCTCGGCACTCATGTCATACGGCTCTGAGCAGATTAACAGACGCATGGCTTTCAAATATGAATAATTCGCAGCTGACAGGTGTAATTTATCTTGACTTTAAAAAGGCTTTCGACTTAGTGAACCATACAATATTGATTTCCAAACTTAAGCATTATCTTCGAAATGACATGGCTGTTTCCTTTTTTATGTCATACCTCGAAAACAGAAAACAGAAAGTAATTGTTAATGGAGCCTACTCTTCTACTAAAGATGTTAAACTCGAGGTTCCGCAGGGGTCAATCTTAGGTCCTCTTTTATTTTGTATTTACATCAATGACCTGCCTTTAAGTCTCACCTACGAAGCAACACAGTGTGATATGTTTGCCGATGATACCTCAATCCACACAGTTAACAAAGACATACGTGAAGTTGAAAACGGCCTTCAAAAAAGTCTCGACGATATATCAGCATGGTGTAAAGTCAACTCAATGATTCTGCATCCTACTAAAACAAAATATATGATTATTGCAACACGCCAAAAGCACCAGTTAAAGCCTTTAAAGCTTAATCTATCACTCGGCGACAACATCATAGAACAGGTAGCCGAACATCGTCTATTGGGGGTCACAATTGATAATCAGCTGAGGTGGCAGATGCACATTGACAATGTTTGTAAAACGGTCTCTAGAAATGTCTTTATGTTATCGAAATTAAAGTATTACACAGATAGTGAAACCAGAAAATTGTTCAGTAATGCACACATCATGTCACACATAAACTACGCATCGACGGTGTGGGATTGTTGCAGTGATGTCCACTTAAAAAGACTAAATTCTTTACATAGGAGAATGGCAAAATCAATTCTTCCCGACCCGCACTTGACGACCGAGGAAAACCTCAGTAAAGCTGGATTCCTGCCCCTTCAAAATCATTTTAAATATAACAAAGGGGTACTGATGTTTAAAGTGTGGAACCATAGCGCACCAGAATATCTAACAGAGTTGTTTAAAAAATCAGATTCCTGCTATGGGAACATTAGAGGTCTTTATATTGTTCCAAAACCCCGAATAGATATATTTAAATCTACTTTGTCATTTGCGGGTTCCACACTGTGGAACTCACTCCCACATCACGTTAAAGCCACTCCGACATTATCTCGTTTCAAGGCAAGTCTTTATAAGTATCTGACATTACTCAAATAATAATATATAGTTATTTGTAGACACACGAATGTACGTGTATATTCTAACAATCATGTGTATGTGTGTGTGTGTGTGCGTGTGTGTGTGTGTGTGGATGCCTGAGTGCGTTTGTGCGCGGCGTATGCGCGTGTTTGTGTTTAGTGGACTATATATTTTGTATCACTAAGCTTTGATGTCCCTTTTTATGTATATTTTGTACTTAGTTAGTCGTAGTTGTAGCAAGAGCAGGTACGAAAAATGACATAGTCACTGACTGTGTTAATATCTTCACCGTTGTAAAATAAAGATTCATTGAATCATTGATTCTCTCTGTCTGTCTGTCTGTCTGTCTGTCTGTCTGTCTGTGTCTGTGTCTCTGTCTCTCTGTCTGTCTGTCTGTCTGTCTGTCTGTCTCTCTCTCTCTCTCTCTCTCTCTCTCTCTCTCTCTCTCTCTCTCTCTCTCTCTCTCTCTCTCTCTCTCTCTCTCTCTCTCTCTCTCTTTGTCGTTGCATCTAGACCGGTCATATCTGAAATTCTTTTTCTATGTCATTGTATCTAGACTGGTCATATCTGTAACTCTCTGTCTTTCTGATCGTCCACTTCATATATCCAATCTCTGTCCTTCTCTCTAGACCGGTCGTACCAGAAACTCTCTCTGCCATTCAATCAGATGCGATCACACTTCGCACCCTGAAACTCTATGTCATTCCTAGAGGTCATACCTTGCGCCCTGAACTCTTTTTGTCGCTCACATTAGAACGCCGGTCACATTTTGCGCCCTGAATTAAACTACCTTTGTCGCTCCCTAAAAACGATCATAACTTGCGCGGTAAACTCTTTGATTTGATATTGCAGTACTACTAAGCGGATGGCGGGTGCACGCTCAGTAACAAGCATGCAAATGAACGCACACACCCGCACGCACGCACGCACCCACGCACGCACACACGCACGCGCGCGCACACACACACACACACACACACACACACACACACACACACACACACACACACACACACACACACACACGCACAACACATCACAACGCAACACAACACAACAATAATTGTATCCTTTCCTTTATTATTCATGATCCTTGTAATCACTCTGCCACTGGCCTAGTAAACACAATCATGTTCTCGCTACCAATAAAACTCCAAAAGGCTGTGCGATGGTCTGTCATTTTGGACCTTACGGTCTAGGGCCTGAGGTCCAAAATCACAGACCAGTGCACATGTCCGTTTTTCCGTATGTTTCGATTTTGGATAAAATGAATCATCCCCCTTGTTCCACTGTCGATCGTAACTATAATGGCACCTTCGAACTGAGCTGGTGGGTACCTTTATAATCAATACATTACGGGCAGACCATTATTACCCGTCCTGTTTAAACATGTGGTATTGATGAAAGTGAATTTAAACCGTCGACCACGTCTATGAAAGGAAATTGACTTCCTTTAGAAAGCTGAAGATTTTGTACGGGGGAACGTCCCGAAACAAAACCTTCGAAGAGTCTGCTGTATAATATTGTCTCCGCCTTATATCGATTAGGTTAGCACATCTTCAGACGAAGGTGGGGATGGGGTAGTTGAGTGAGGTGGGGCAGGATTCAGAAACTATATCTCCTGAAAAATTTGCATCAAGTTATTTTCTAAACTGAAGTGATGCACAATAAGAGAAATACTATCTCCGTTAACTTTTGTTGGGGGGCAGGGGGGGGGGGGGGAATACCAAGTGATTGCGGAGACATCGGCGTTTACAATGTGGCGAGCGCGGAGATTTATGAAAGACCTTTACTTCGATAAACTTTATTCATTTTTATCTTTGATATATGTATTCTCTGTTCTTCTGCATGGACAGTTTAGTTAATGTGATAGCGATGGTGTCAGACTAAAAGAATTTGAAATTACGGTTCAAAAACATCTTGTATTTTAGGAGATAATGGAGATTTACTAGTGACTGAGACAAACTTTGTGTTCGTTATTGATTTGGCGTGTGTTTTGAACCCCCTCAAAACACATCTGTCTAGCCGATTTTGTTGCAAATTATTGTCACATTTTACAAGGAAAAGATCAAAGTGTAATCTGCAGTTGAACAATTAAGAATATTTGGTCTGTTTAAGAGTTATATTGAGTGTGTTCAAGTGTAACAAATCTCTTGTTTGCCGATTTCGGTAGGTTTTTGCCGCCAGTATCGTGAATTGTGCCTGGGGGAGTTGGTTAACATCTGGGACGGGTAGGTACAGGAGTTGCTAAGCAAATGGCGGGTCTGGGGGAGAAACCATTGTCGTCCAGACAGCGTCAGGTTTTTCCTGATGACAGTACTTCCCCAATGCGCAAAAGGCCATAGGACCGACGTCGACCGCCGTCGGTCCGCGCACGGCCGTGCGCGGGCCAACGACGGCCGACGTCAGCCCGATTCCCTTTTGCGCATTGGGAAGGTATCCTCAGCGGGGATCACGCTTTCATCAGGGCCCTCGCAGTTGAATCCGGTTGATTGAATTGATAAATACATGTACGCTGAATTTATAAATACGTGTTTAGTGTAGAGATTAACCCCTTTATGCATTCAGCCACCGGTTCTGTTAACATTGAAACTTGACCTACTTTAACCTCACATTCAATGACGTCATTTTATGTGACGACTGAGACTCTGGCGTCATATATTGCGCAATTACGTCATCACGTTGGAACATTTATCTGGCATCCCAAAGTGTTGACGCCACATTACAAAGTAAATAACGTCGCCAACATCTTTGACATGACACGATGGCGACTTTGTCCACCTGGAACACTCTCCCACTCTCTCTCCGTCAGAAACACTCTCTCTCCTCCTTCCAGTCCGCCCTCAAAACTCACCTCTTTCAACATTTCTAGCACTATAACATCACCACGCTCCCCATCCCAAGCTGACTGTCGTAATGTACTTCACTTTTTGGTACGTGAGTCGTTGTCTTAAGCGTGCGCATGCGTGCACGAGTTGTGAGTGCGCGCTTAGAGTTATACTTATTATAAGATAAGCGCATTATAAATACCGTAATTATTTATTATTATTATTGTGCTAGGCGGGTACGAAAACCAGACCACATCGGATTACTGCAAGGAATTAGGTGAATAAGAAATAGATTCTTACATCGGTGTTTAGGTGATACTGAGAATCTCAATCCCGTGGTATAAAAACCTTGTCCTACTCGCTTTCGCTCGTAGGATAAGGTGTTAAAACCACTCGAGTAAGATTTTCAGTATCACCTAAACACCGATTTAATTACTGCCACATACAGATGCAACAGACTTTACAGCAGTTTCGTAGTGGGTCTGTGACATTCGACAATACCAATTATCTTAATGATCTGTTAAGACGCAAGGATGGGGGCGTGGCGGGAGCTGGGGGAGCGGTGTGAGAAGAGGGGGTGGGGGGTGGGGGAGAAAGTGGAGAGTTGTGAGGAAGACAGTGGTACTATCGTGGAGAAGATAAGGGGGATATAATTATTTTTGTTGATATGGACTTGAAACTCTCTCTCTCTCTCTCTCTCTCTCTCTCTCTCTCTCTCTCTCTCTCTCTCTCTCTCTCTCTCTCTCTCTCTCTCTCTCTCTCTCTCTCTCTCTCTCTCTCTCTCCCCCCCCTCTCTCTCTCCCCCCTCTCTCTCTCTCTCTCTCTCTGTGAATGTGTATGTTTGTGTGTGTGTGTGTGTGTGTGTGTGTGTGTGTGTGTGTGTGTGTGTGTGTGTGCGTTCGTGCGAGCGATTGTGTATGCGTGCACGCGTGCGTACGTGCATGCGTGTGTGTGTTATTATATTTATATTATTATTATTATTATTATTATTATTATTATTATTATTATTATTATTGGAGTCATGTCAGGGACATCACGTGGGGTCTACTATTATTGCAGGGATGTCCAACGCTACAATGTTGATGTGGGCCGGAGATCAGAACGTGGACTTCAGCTTGAGTGACGGTGCGGCCTCCACCGTCCCCGCTGCTCTGTCCATGGGTCTGTCGGGGGTGGGGCTGACCCACTTCGACATCGGGGGGTACACAACCTACGTGCTGCGCAACCCCTTTCCCTACAACATGACGAGGAGCCCTGAAAGACTTCTGCGGTCCGCGGAGCAGGCCGTGTTTGGTCCCGTCTTCAGAACTCATGAAGGTCAGCACGCATCTGGCTTAGTGCATGGCTGAGGGAGAGGGTGAAGTCTGGGGTTTGGGGGTGATGTTGTTGAGTTGGGGGTGGACGCATCGATCAGTGTGTGCTGGTAAGCAGAAGATCTTCAAGCCGACGTCGGCCGCAGTGGGCCCGCGCACAGCCGTGCACGGGCCCACTGCGGCCTACGTCGACCCGAGGACCTTTGCTGACTAGGGTGGACTTCCTTTCGATTGCATGTGTGCTGGTACTTGAGTTGGACCTTACGGCTCTGCGGTCATAAGGTTTAAAATCACAGACCAGCAAATATCAAGTTTGTGTATCAGAAAGTCCTTAGCACAAGAGGGACCATAACTACAACAAAGAAGAATCCAACGGAGAAAGAAACACGCTGTTACGACTGTGGTGGTGTTGTCCTGTGAGAGCATGCATGTGTTGATCGTAGGAAACGATCCGATATTTATTTGAGCTATTAGGGTTACGAATCACGTACCTTTTCGGTAAGATTTTCTTTCGTTCGCGTGTAGGGCGGATTTCGCTTTGTTATGATATGCTAAGTTTAGTCCGGAAGCTTCTAGCAAAATCGCACGGAGAAGAGCGGTCAATTTTTGTTTTGCGTAGTTTCGCCGAGTATAACCAGAACGTTCGAGAAAGGTCGGACTGTCTAATGACCTCGTATGTGTGACGTCGGGGAGTAGGCAACAATTTGCAACATGTTGTTTTATGTGCGCGTGAATTTAGCAGCCGTTCTTTGTGTTTTATGAAAGATCGTGAATCTTCCAGAATGTGTAGGCAAGGTCGCGAAATGGCCTGCCATACTATTGTGTGACGTCTTTACATATTAGGATTTGGGGCTGAAATGAGCAGCCGAATTTTTGTAGCCTATTGTAGTTATTCTAGAAAATTCTTTCTTTATTAATATTTATGAGTTTCAGTTATGTGTTTCGTTCTGATTGGTTGCGTTGTATGATTTTCTTGGATTATTCTGGAAATTGGAGTACTATAAAAGATTGGTGCTGGGAAGCACGGGGGTACATTGTCTTGCATTGTCAGTTTTAGAGACACACAGTTTATCGTAGGTACGTGGCCCGTATAGGGTGTACATTGTGAGAGACGCAGCGTAACGGTGGTGTACGTTGTGTGAGGAACTTTGTGTCGCCAGTGTTGACATTTGAAGAAGAGACATTGTATCAGTGTTGATGCATTTGGGAATGCATTGTGTGCAGATCGCAGCGATGAATTAAAATATTGTTGGAACTGTTACTCCAGTATTGTCTACATCCTTAAGCCACGTGTGACGGGTTGCAGCTGAATGAAGTTTATTTAAAAGAACCTTACGTGCGTGCGTCTGGTGTGTTTATCATACTACGACCACGACTCTACCACGTAACACACGCTTAGAAGTGACAGTTACAACACAATTTATTAATATTTTGAAAGTCGCTGCGTAACCTATTAGTGTGGAGAAACAAAGTGGCAACTGAAGGATGTCAGCGACAAGTAGCTACTGAACTGTATACTTGTTTGTTTGTCTAAATGTGAATAAGTTGAGTTGTAACTGTCATTTCTAAGCGTGTTTCTCTCTCCGTTGGGTTCTTCTCTGCATTGTACACTCTTGACAGTCACTTTTTTTGTCTGAATTTTATAACTACAACAAGTGTGTTTCGTGCATACAATAATGCTTATGAGGTAAAAGAGGTAAACGTTTAAGCTTAACGTCTTTTTCCACCACGAATGTAATTTCAAAGACGGGGCACCAAAACAGGGTCTGAACAAATTTTGAGCCAGCTGGTTTCGAACCCGTGACCTTTCGGACGACGGTCGAAAGCTCTACCACCGAGACACCCATCTCCTCAAGCTTGTGATGAGCTATACTTTTCTGTCCTAATGCAGCTATACTTTTCCTGTCTTAATGGATCCATCTCCTGCAACTTGTGGCACGCTGTGTTGAGTGCCAAGCGTGTAAAATACGAAGAAAACCCAAATAAAGAAAGTGCCTTCATCCGGTGTGTGTAGGCAACATTCCGGAAGAAAACGCACAGTTCTATTCCGACCCTTACATGCTGGCGTGCTTCCAGAGGCTTGTGGATATGTTTGTCATGCTGCGGCCGTATCACCAGATGGTGGTCAACACCACAGCAGTCACGGGCATACCTGCCCAGCGACCTCTCTTCCTCAGGTGAGAATAAGCTGTGTTCCTCAGGTGAGCATATAATCTGCACATTGTATAACGCAAAACATCTTTGGAAATTCACTTTTGTTTCAAACGAGGAAGACACGGACTAACCTCGTCACGCTCAAAAATGACTGTGGACCAGCAACAGGAAGCATATTGGCTAATTCAGTTCAAGTGGAGTGCCAGACTAGCTTTGCGCCTTTCAGGCGCCAAGCTAGTCTGGCACTACCCGTGAACTCACGTGACCATTCCATCTGTCGGCGTTCTGAACTGCACTTTTATTTTTTCTCTACCTTACGAATTTTTAAAAATTTGTTTGCGAATAGTTACCCCGATGACGAACGTACGTACACCGTCACCTACCAGTATCTGTACGGCGACGACCTGCTTGTCTCCCCTGTGTACCTGCCCAATCAGACCTCCTGGAGCGTCTACCTCCCACGTGACCCTGACGTCACCTGGGTCTTCCTCTGGAACGCATCCATGACATCACCAGGCGGTCGTGACGTCAACATCTCGTCTGATCTGGGTATGCCGCCGGTCTTCTACAGAAAAGGATCCGACTTTTCCGACATATTTCAAAAGATAGGGCAGATCCTGCCGGTCCCCCTTCCCCCTCTCCCCCCTCCCGAGACCACTCACGGTAATGATGTCATCACTTCTGACGTCACTTCTTCGGCGGCCATCGTGAGCTCGCCCACCGTGACGGGTCCAACCGGAGGCGCCGAGAAAAGGGAAGCGCCGGTTGCCGTGACTGTTCTCATGGTTGTGATCTTTCTGGCGGTCAGGGTTGTCTGAGAGCCATGTGAGTGAAAGGTCCTCGGGCCAACGTCAGCCGTAGTTAATCTGCTCACTTATATTATATTAATATATACCCACCTAAAATGTGATTGGCCAAAGATTTATTTAGAGGAGAAGGCTTTGCTCAGCGAGTGATGTTGTCATAGTAACATTTAATAAGGGAGTCTACTTATCAAATGTTACCTTGGTAACATATGACAAGGGGGCTTCCGTTGCCTTGAGAACGGATGACCAGTGAAAAAATTCGAATAGAGCCAGGCCAATGAAAAAAAGTGTAAAGAGTTTGAAAAAAAGACAAGATATATGATATGATGTAATGTGATGCGATGCGACGTGACGTGACGTGACGTGACGTGACATGACGTGACGTGACGTTATATTCTATTCTATTCTATTCTATTCTATTATATTAATGTATACCCACCTAACAAAGACACTTAAACTATACGTGTGTGAGGTGTCAGTTAACGCGTGGAACGATGTTGGTGGGTTATCGAGTGGCCAGCCGAACGTACATGAAATAGCTGAAGCAGAAATGTGTGTGCCATTGTCTACGTGTGCGTGTGCATGCGTGCGTGCGTGTGTGAAAGAGTATTTTCATTATGTAATTAACGCGAAATGACAGCTAGAACCATTGGTTTTCATAAGTCCCTTCTAGTCTCATTGAAAAGCACAAGTAGTCCATTTCTGTCCGCGCGTCTTTTTCGAAAACGGGTTAACTCATTCCGGCCAGCCTCATCAGGATGCGCAGCATAAGTCCCGCATCCGGAAGCGGCTGGCCGCGAATGAGTTAACCGGAAGTTTAATAAAGTGTACCTGTTCTTCCTAAGCGTGTTCTCTAATTTGTTTGGATTTCTTATAGGAAAGAATTGGACTTTTTCACCAGCATGTTGTGATTTTAAGTGCCCGGCCAAGCCTTAACAAACTCCTTTATAAATCAGTGCTGGGACTCGGTGAACATCAGCAAAAATGTCAGAGGCATAATCCTCATGAGCCCTGCATCTGCGAGGGCTCATGAGGATGTATGTCTCTTGCAGATCTCACTTTATTACCATGTGCCTCGGCCAGAAAATGATATTTAGCAATGCATATGTGCGGCAAGTATTGAGTGGTTTCAGGTGTTGATTTTTGTGGGGAGTGAAAGTGCGTGCGTGAGCGCGCGCGCGCGCGCTCGTGTGTGTGTGTGTGTGTGTGTGTGTGTGTGTGTGTGTGTGTGTGTGTGTGTGTGTGTGTGCACGGGCACGGAACTGCCACGAGACAATAACATGATGGACAGACCAATAGGCCCAGGGAAAGAGACAGGTAAAAGACAAAGGAAAGTATGCTGACGAGCAAAAGAAATGCGACTTTTTGGAATCATCGGAAACACTTTAAATGTCGCATTTCTTTTTCTCGTCAGTGTAGATAGACACATCTTTTGTGTGAATGCCAATCGCTATTTGAACACGACGGCACGACACGACAGGACGCGGTACAACCGAAGACAAAATACGTAGTACATTAAAATAGGCAACGCAGAACTACCCACACCACACACACGCACACACGCACGCACGCACGCACATGTACGCACGCACGCTCGTACACCTGAAAAAATATTTGTATCCTACCCTTTATTTGTTCATGATCATTACTCACTCTGCCACTAGCCTAGTTAGCACGAATATGGACCAATAAAACTCCAAAAGGTTGTGCGCTGGTCTGTGATTTTGAAATTTACGGCTGTAGGGCCGTAAAGTCCGAAATCACAGGCCAGCGAACATACCTGTTTTTTCCGTATGTTTTTTTATTTTTATTTTTATTTTGAATAAATCATTCTCTTTGTTGCACTGTCGGTCGTGACCACAATGGCAGGCACCTTAATAATCAATACATATCACGTACTCCTCATTGAGGGCAGACCAATTACCCATCCTGTTTAAACATTGGTGATCGACGAAGGAGTGATCGCTCGGATATGGTATTCATGAAAGAAACCGCTGAATTGAAACCGTCGACCACGTCTATGCCAAAGAAATCATTTCATACCGTCCCAACATTAGGTTGAGACGTTTGACTCTTAGACCTGGCCGCTGGTTTCGGTCCGGTGTCCTGTTATGCATACCACACCTGTTCAAACAGGATGGCCAAAGCCTTTGAGCTTAGTCTGTGGATGTGGTAGTTGAGTGCGGTAGGAGTGGGGGAGTTGTGGGCGGCGTAGATGGGGGAGCTAGTGAGCACTGGGCGGGAGGAGGGGGAACGAAGAAGTGATAGTCCTCCCAACAGGCACAGGTTTCTCCTGATGGCAGTACTACGGGTTGCCCAGCGGCGATCACGCTTCCATTTGGGCCCTGACAGTTGTTCCCTGTTGATTTGAATTTATAAATACGCCGAATTATTTTATCTACACCCTTTGAGTGTAGAGATTAACCCCCTTTGTGCATGCAGCCACCGGTTCTGTTAATGGGCAGTACCTGTGTCTGCATGCACAAGGGGGTTAAGTCAACTATCAACGTGACTGGAATAAAAGAAAATCAGCGTGAGTTCCGTCATTTACACACACAGACATTACGTTTGTTAAGGTGGCAGATGTCCGACAGTTACTTTTGTTTTACTCCGGTCAGTGTGGTTTAACACTTTCGAGTCGCGTCGCATCCGGATTCGCGGCATCAGGCCGCGAATCCGGTTGCGGCACGTCTCGAAAGAGTTAACCCCTTCAGTGCCGGGAAAAAGTAAACATGATACAACTGCAAGAGCCATGGATCTTCATCTGCCCCCGCGACTGTGGGGGCTCGTGAGTATCTATGCCTCCCGTTGAGATCAATTTGTATCCAATGAGGACAGTGTTGGCATTTGGTCGTTAATGAAACAAGATTTTAGAGACAAACATGTACGTACAGTGTACGTGCTGTGGCAGGGAAAGGGTTAAATGACGATTTTTTTCCTCTTTGCCACGGATGCTCAGTTTGGCAGGTGAAAAGCGAATTTAAATGAATATCGTATCTGTGAATTTGAGTTTTAAAAAATGGGGGAATGACGTCATGGTTTAATTTTCTTCTTTTCTTCCTTCGTTTGACAGCCACGTTCATCTGCTTACTGTTTTATTTATTTTTACAATAAACTGACTACAGATTTCATATACAAGTTGCACACTTGGGACTAACTCGCAGTTAACCTATTTAACCTAAACGCCCCACAGCAGGTGATGGATCGGCCGTGAATATTCAAGGTTAGTACCAGATTAGCTTGGAGCCAGCAGGCGCCAAGCTAATCTGGCACAACACTTGAATTATCATGGTTGATCTGTCTCCTGCAACTGGTACATTGTTTTTAAGCGACACCTCGAAATTTTGTGAAATGCAGCCTTGGGGTTAAATGGGTTAGGGTTGTTCACAGATAAGGAGTCCGACATGTTTGCGTTTGATTCTCAGCACAACCAAATTGTGAAGTCATATCCAGTACGCAAAAGATCCTTGGACCGATGCTGACCTAGGCACAGCCGTGCACAGACACACACGCACAGTCGTGTGCGGACCAGAAGAGGACGACGTCGGCCCGAGGACCTTTGCTTTCTGTGTACTTGGCAATTTTTATTTTCCTTTTATTATTCCAAACGACGACAACTCTCTTACACCGTAGGCAAGGTGCCTGCGGCCACACTACTGCCTCGTACGGCTGACGTACAGATTCGGATGCAGCACACGGCATCGCTTTTTGTCCTCTAAATGGCGAAGAGATTAATTTTTTTCACTTTGTGATAGCTAACTAGCCTGCATCTTGTAGAAATTAATATATTTTGGGGATCAATCATTACTGTGAATATGGACCGATGATACGTTTCTCGTATCGCTGATGTATTATTGCAACATCGAGCGACGAACGCATCCTGTCAGAAAAATCGATCGAGTCATGCGTTTAAAGTGACACAATTTCAAAACAGAAGTTTTTTTTCGGAGACTACGGACACTTGCTGTGCTGGTACAATCAATGCGGTAGTTACAAAATTTACGTTGCTGTTGACCGATAAATCAGCTTTCCGATAACTGTGTCAAAAATCAGCGGTCGCCACGCAGCGCCGAAAAGGCAAAATAAAATAAAATTTATCAATTAAGAAAAGTGTTTGGAACGAGAAACAAATCTCTGCAAAACTTCCACCTTCCTCTGAAAGAAACCGTCATTACTTTTAAACTTCGACAAGTCTAAAGTACTTTAACCTCGTCTGAAAGTTGGCGGGTTCAGAAAACGGGCCCTCTGCTGTAAATCTGAGCCAAGACCATATAACAAATGTTGGGTATCACTACACTTTTCCAGAGGTCCCGACATCATTCTTGTGACGTAAATAATTTCGCTTATAACACACTTTGGAACTAGCAACAAGAAAAATGGTCCCCAGTGATTTGTTATGTCCGAAGTTTACTGTATAAAGTTAACTCATTCGAGACGTGCCGACTCCGGATACGCGGCTTATGTCGCGTATCCGGAGGCGGCACGTCTCGAATGAGTTTACTTCGCTCATACCAAACTTCCGATTTAAAAACACTTTCCATAAGTCTCGACCACCTTCTTAGCTATAAAACTTACTTCCTTTCAACAAACTTTGGATATAAGCAAAGATGTTGTGTCTCCCGGCGTTTGATATATCCAAAAGTTTACAACATTGTTCAGGAGATAGATCGACCACAATTATTCAAGAGTGGTCCAAGAGTAAATAAAAGTTGTTCGGAAATCAGATGGTCAGAATTGCACGTGTTTCGACGGAAACAGGGATTAAAAACTCGGACAAAGTTGCGGTATCGCATCTTTGTCCGGGTTGTTAATCTACTGTTTCCGTCGAAACACTTGCAATTCGGACATGCCTCTGATTTCCGAAATCATGCATCAACATACCATTAGGACAGGATGGGCAGCACTGATCCTTTTTATAAACTGGATCCACACAGGGGATGATGCAGTCGTAGATGATACTGGGGCACAGGACCCTCTCGTCATCAAAACAAAGGCATGGAAAGCACGGATCCCCCGTCTGGAACTCACCCACTGGATACACACTGCCGTTGTACACACACCCTCCGCCACCTTCAGGCAAAAGACTTTGATTATGAGTAACCCCTTCCCTGCCACTGTACGTACACTGCTCGTTCATTTTTTGTTACTGAAATCTTGGTTCAGTCGACGACCAAAAGCCAACACCGTCCAAGAAACATGGTTACAGATTGGTCTCAGCAAGAGGCGTAGATCCTCATGAGCCCCCGCAGTCGCGGGGGCTCATGAGGATCTACGTCTCATGCAGTTTGATCGTGTTCTCTTTTTCACGGCAGTGAAGTGGTTAACTGTGGAGTATCACGGCCACCCTGATAGCAGACGGTATGCACCAAACTGTATTCAAGAAATAAACGTGGTGAGGTAACCAAGACGAAGATTGTGAGTTGTGGTTCACTTCAAGTTTAAAGTTTCCTAACTGAGGCCAAGATCTCGGGGGTGTCCACAGAGGACTATTCACAGGCTGCGGTTGTACTCTGCACACAGCATATCGGAGGGTCCAAATTTGGTGTTCTTCCCAACAAACAAACAAACAAACAAACAAACAAACAAACAAACAAACAAACCAAACCAAACCAAACCAAACCAAACCAAACCAAAACAAACAAACAAACAAACAGACAGACAAACAAACAAACAAACAAACAAACAAACAAACAAACAAACAAACAAACAAACAAACAAACAAACAAACAAACAAACAAACAAACAAACAAACAAACAAACAAACAAACAAACAAACAAACAAACAAACAAACAAACAAACAAACAAACAAGCAAGCAAACAAGCAAGCAAGCAAACAAACAAACAAACAAACAAACAAACAAACAAACAAACAAACAAACAAACAAACAAACAAACAAACAGTATTTTTTTAAAAAGCCTTAATATCAGAACAACACAATTTGGGGTTATCGTCTAAAGACTTCATATCAAAGGATCCGTTAACCACATACTAGAAGGTCACAGTTTTGAGTTGACCCCCGAAGATTACATATTAAAAGGTCACAATCTGTGGATTGTGGTTGTCCTCTGAAAGACCAAATTTCGGTGTGCCCTCTGAAGGTCAAAGTGTCAGGTTATCCTTTGAAGACTACATACTGGATCAAAATTTGGTAGTGTCTTCCTAAACATTACATACAAGAATAGCAAGGTTACATTTGGTTTATACCCTGAAGACCACAGTTCAAGAGAACAGCCGACAATGGTAGTTCAAGGGTGGTGCCAAATAGTTTGACGCCTTGAGGCGCCAGACTATTCGAATACCGCCCTTAAACTGTCATGCTCGATCAATGTCTTTATGTAGTGTGACAGGGCTACATGTAAATGGGTTACAAGAAGCAGGATTGGCGGAGTTCTGTATGTGGGTACGTTACCTGTGGATGTTGTTGGTGGGTGTTCTGTCGGCGGCATAGCTCCTGTGTAGACCGCCAGGATTGCCACCACGGTAAATACCAACGTCAACATTATTTTGTTTCTGAAACGGTAAGAACGCCTTCAGACCTTGTCGCGACCAATCAACCAAAGCAAGAGATGTTATGATAGTTCAGGGGTAGTATCAGAAGGGAAAGGCGCGAAACCAATCTGGTACTACCTTTCAACTAGAGCCATAAGCTTCCATGTCACATGCCAGCACACATTTGCACATCATGAGGTTGAATCTTTTCAGAGGTGAGTTGTTCGATGAAGTCTACATTACAGGAGATAGTTAGTTAGTTATTTGGGTTTAACGCCGAGCAGGCGACTAAGGCCATCTCACGGCGGGATGGGTAAAAATCTGGTCAGCCAGACGAAAAGCAAGGTCTTAAGACAAGATGGAAAGATATCTTTAAAATATGTCAGGCTAAAATGTCGCAGGCGTCTTTAAAAGAAATGTCTACAGGCTCTCAAAAAGGGAAAAATAAAGAAATTCACAGTCTATGAATGCTCAGATCTTGTAAAAAAAATATTGCATTCTCTCAAGAAATTGAAGATTTTGTCCGGGGGAACATCCCGGAACAAAAACTTGAAGGAGTCTGCTGTGAAGTGTTTATATCTCGTGTCAATTAGATCGGCACAATACAGCAAAAAGTGTCGAACAGAAAACTGCTCATCACACGCAAAACACCATGGACGCTCATCCTGTTTAAGTAAGTAAGATTGCGTAACATACGTGTGCCCGATGTGGAGCCGAGTAAGGACAGTCTCCTCACGGCGGCTGCCGCAGCGGAAAGGTAGACTGTCGGACACCGTAGGAAGAGTTTCATGCAGCTTGTTCCCTTCCTATTTGTCCCACTCGGACTGCCACTCGGGGGCTATGTACCCATTAATCACAGGTTTAAAATCACTATAAACAGTCTGTGTGTCAAGGACAGGGTCACTGCGGTAACTGTTGGCAGCAGAATCTGCGATTCTGTTGCCTTCGATGCCCACATGTCCCGGGACCCAAATAAAAATGATGTCATAATATTTACAGGAGATAGACTGACCATGATAGTTCAAGGGTGGCGCCAGGACAGCTTCGTGCCTCTGGGCCAAGCTGTTATGGCACCAACCTTGAACTATCATGGTAAAATGTATCTTATGTTAGAATATATCAGGACATGAAGGGTTAAACTTCAGTCATCTTACTTGACACCGCGCCTTTGATATCAGTTAATGACGAGCGAAAGCAAAATCCATTCATACAAACTCGTTCCAGAGAGTGATTTCCTTGAAATTTTCCGTCCGAATATTGAATCTGTTGGCAGTACGTGGGTTTATATATGCTTTAAATTACTGTCACCCACAGATGCAGCTTTATAGCAGTTGTACAGCCGGTCTGTGACATTCAACAATACCAATTATCGCAACATGATCTGTGAGAATGCGAGGATGGGAGCCTGGCTGGGGCGGGAGGAGTGGGGGAGGGGGGGAGGGGGGCAGGTTAACCCCGGCCTGGGCCCCATGTATTTTGGGGGGCTCTAGAACCCGGCCCCGAATCCAACCACAAAGAATCCTTGACGCATTCTTGCCGGATGATATGTTGGTGACGCATAAGATATTTGGATCATCACGCAATAGGAACGCCTAAGTTACCTTTAGATATCATGGCGTACAATGTAAGTTGTGCGGATCCGTTGCTTGCGGTAGATTGTTTTCGTCGTTAAACCGGAAAAAAACTTCATTTCTGAACACGTGATGCTTTTATCTCCGCCGCAGATTTGTCTTGGTAAAGGTGTTAGCTGGTGGTGCTGAATTACTTAGTATTTTTTTTTCTTCCCTTACAGAGCCTTCTCAATAATCATGTGTACTGCAAGAATGAGGCGTCAAAGAAATTGTGAAGTACACACGAATATGACGTCATCTTGCTGTCGAGTGACGTAAATGCTTTCTTGTTATCATCATTATTTTAAAATGACATGTAATATATTTATCACAAATTCTTCCATTTTTGGTGAACAAAATGGCGGGAGGTCTAAAATCGTTCACATCGCATTAGCTGACAGTGGTTTGTGCATTGACTAGAACCTTCTACGTGAGTTTATGGTGGCATAGGAGCTCCAGGTAGGTTGCTTTTCTGGTTCTTTCTTTTCTTTTTTAATATTCCTGTAGTTTAGCGCCGCGCCACGACTCCTACGCGTTTTTACCATAGCAAGGACACCTAGCGCTGTTCCTTGACAGGGGGTGGGGGGTTGGGGCTCAATTCCCCCGGGGGTGGGGTAGGGGGGCCTTCAAACACTCCATTAAGGGAATTTATTATAGCATTTTAAAGAATTTTGGGTTGGGGCTTCATGGCCCACCTGGAACCCCAGATCCGCATCTGCTTGGTAAGCGCTTGGTCTATCAGCTAGGGGCATGTGGGATGATGCGGAGTGGGAGGGGAGAAGGTGAAGGGGGGGGGGGGCGGGGGAGGAGATGTGGGGGAGAGAGTGATACTATCGTGGGGAAGATAAGGATGATACATTCCTAGATCCTGCTTGTGTGTGTGTGTGTGTGTGTGTGTGTGTGTGTGTGTGTGTGTGTGTGTGTGTGTGTGTGTGTGCGCGCGCGCGCGCGCGAAATACTCTACTGCTTGTTTTTGTTACCTTTTTATAGTTATATCCAAATATTAAATATGATATGGTTATTAAGGACATACATGAAAAGGCCGCTGGTGCAGAATTACTTAGTATTTTTATTTTTCTTCCCTTACAGAGCCTTCTCAATAATCATGTGCACTGCAAGAATGAGGAGTCAAAGAAATTGTGAAATACACGAATATGACGTCATCTTGCTGTCGAGTGACGTAAATGTTTTCTTGTTACCATCATTATTTTCGAATGACATGTAATATATTTATCCCAAATTCTTCCATTTCTGGTGGACAAAATGGCGGGAGGTCTGAAATCGTTCACATAGCAATAGCTGGCAGTGGTTTGTGCATTGACTAGAACCTTCTACAAAAGTTTATGGTGGCATAGGAGCTCCAGGTAGGTTGCTTTCCTGGTTCTTTCTTTTCTTTTTGTTTTATATTTCTGTCGTTTAGCGCCGCGCCACGATTTCTACGCGTTTTTAACATAGCAGGGACTCCAAGCGCTGTACCTTGGCAGGGGTGGTTCGATTACCCCCCCCCCCCCCCGGGGGGCGAGGGGGTGGGGGGTGGGGGGGGGGATGGGGGGTCCAAACACCCGAAAAAGGGAATTTATTATAGCATTTTACAGAATTTTGGGTCGGGGTGGGGGGTGGGGGGGGGCACGGCTTCAGAGAACCCTTAGAACTCCAGATCCGCCCCTGCTTGATATGCGCTTGGTCTGTCAGCAAGGGGCAGGTGGGATGATGCGGGACGGGGAGGGGGTGGGGGAGGAGTTGTGGGGGAGAGAGTGATACTAGATAAGGATGATACATTCCTCCTGCAATTGTGTGTATGTGTGTATTTGTGTGTGTGTGTGCGGTGTGTGTTTGTGTGTGTGTGTGTGCGTGCGTGCGTGCGTGCGTGCGTGCGTGCGTGCGCGCGCGCGCGCGCGCGCCGGAAAAGGCCGGTGTGCCTACCGACTCCATTCAGTTCACAGTTCATCTCATCTCATCTCATCTCATCGCATCTCTCTCTCTCTCTCTCTCTCTCTCTCTCTCTCTCTCTCTCTCTCTCTCTCTCTCTCTCTCTCTCTCTTAAGTCCTAAACGTTTAACTTTCTTTTCTCTCTGATCCACAGCTAACGAAACATCCCGTCAGATGTTATGACTAGGGGTCATAGGCATTTCATGTCTTTCCGTAATTGTTTAGAACATTCATGAATTTCCGATTTAACAGATTGACTGTGTGGTCCGGATCTGCTCCAGGTTACAAAGGTTAATAGTTAGCAATATCTGCTTCATAAACATTCTTAGTATGTCAGCTTAAAATGAAACATGGGCACTTTTCCGCTTATTTCAAACAAACCGATCATTCAAACGGTTCTGTTACCAAATCTGCATGTTATATTTTTATAAAATATTTTGCACGCAAGTAATCAGCTGCCTTCCTTGGTTATGAAGGTAATTAAATGTGTTTGTTCTCATCTGAGAGTTTCCATATAAATGTTACACAGTATGTAGTGGGAGCGGTTCCACAGAACAGCAGATGCTATCCGCATGTCACAATAACAGAAACACTGTAATTAAGTTGTAATACAGAAACGTAGTTTATGCTACTGTATAGTTATAGTTCATAGTTAAACACTTCACTGCCGAGAAACACTGAATACCAACCAGTCAAATAAAATCCTTGCGTTGGCAATGGACTGGGAAGCAATTAGAAACTAATTATAGGAGTCTCGTAAATTAACTCATTCAGCCCTGACGCACAACAGCAGGAGATGGGCTGACCATGATAATTCAAGGGCAGTGCCAGATTAGTTTGGCGCCTGTAATTCAAGGGTAGTGCCAGATTAGTTTGGCGCCTATCGGCGCCAAGCTAATCTGGTACTGCCCATGAATTATCATGGTCGATCCATCTCCGGCAACAGGTGCATAGTCGTTAGATGACGCCTCCAAAATTTGGGAAATACGTCCCTCGGGCTGAATGCGTTAATAAGTGTGTGCTGGTCTGTGATTTTGCACCTTAAAGTCCAAAGTTCACAGACGTAATCATATCTGTGCTGCTTTAAAAAAATAAATAAATCAAGGAGGGGGCGGGAGAGGGGGGGGGGAGGGCGGGAGGGGGGGGGGGAGGAGGGGCTGACTGAGTTAAAACTACCCTGCTGACGAAGCAAATATCACAATCATCAAGAAGCATAGATCCTCATGAGCCCCCGCATCTGGGAGGGCTTCAGGAGGATCTATGCCTCTCGAATGCGGATCTAATCCTCCTGTTGATCCCTTCTACACCCGTGTTCGTCAGTCGAAGGGAATCAGCGGTTTTCGATTTATTACAAGAGCTACAAGAGCCGCCTAATCCGGATATCATCGTACGACAAGATTTTGCGGTACATGCATTATCAAGAGACTTGAAGAGATGTTCCGATAACATCGAGATATGGACACATTGTGCTCACGAGAGGTGAAAGTTTATTTAATATCAAGGACGGCTAGATCTGGTACGGTGCCGTTTTTAGGCGGTCATGTGGGTGTCTTACTAGTGTGTTTTGTAAAGCTTGACTACGTGTCTCATCAGGGGTTGGTCAGAATTAGTGGGGTCTGAAGCTTGTGTCTAGACCAGCAATATTTATTACTTACAGTTCATTGAGTATTCATTGCAACGATTTTTTTTTTTTTTTTTTTTTTTTTGGGGGGGGGGGGGGGGGGGGGGGCGGACTATACACCAATTGCAGGAGATGAATCCATCATGACAATTCAAGGGCAGTGCCAAATGAGCTTGGCGCCGACGGGCCTTGAATTATCATGGTCGATCTATCTTCTGCTGCAGTGCGTCGGGGCTGAATGAGTTTAGTGAAGTAATTTACATAGAACGAGTGCTGTCGGGAAGTAGTAGTAGTAGTAGAAGTAGGAGTGGTAGTAGTAGTATATTGTTAGAAATAGTAGTAGTATATTGTTGTAGTAGTGGTACTACTAGTAGTAGTACTAGTAGTAGTAGCAGTAGAAGTAGTAGTAGTAGTAGTAGTAGTAGTAGCAGTAGTAGTAGTAGTAATAGTAGTATATTGTTAGAAGTAGTAGTAGTATATTGTTATGACTAGTAGTAGTAGTAGTGTGAATAACTCATGTGTGATTATCTGTGATTTTGGACTTGCGTACTTGGAGGAAAGAGAGGTTTATGGTAGGGTTGAGATAGGACAAAACAGTGTCAGTACTCAGTGTTCCTTGTAGTGTGATCCCTTTTGCTTTGATTTTCGTTTTCATTGTTACCTAATTTCTGTTTTCCTTTTGTTTGTTATTGCGACTTTCGTTATGATGAACCCTTTCACTGCCGGGGCAAAGCGAAGGCTGCAAGACACAAAAATCCTCATGAGCCCCCGCAGTCGCGGGGGCTCATGAGGATTTATGTCTCTTGTCAGTCCTATCTTGTTTTTGCCCATTTATGGTCCCATTTCAATTGTGTCCTTCGCGCGAATGTCGGTCAGTGTCCAGTGGTTTCAGAAATCCGTGATCACGGGCAGCGAGGAGGTAAACTCATTCGAGCGCGGTCCGTGGCGCAGTGGTTAAGGCGCCTGCCACCAATGCAAAAGGTGCGAGGTTTGATACCGGGTTCCGGCGTCGGACTTTTCTCCTCTAGTAAATGTCACCGTTAATTCGGGCGGACCGTCGGGGGTTCTTTCTCCGGGTACTCCGGCTCTTCCTCCCCCACGACTTTGGTATCAATTTCAGCCCACTTAATCAAATTTCAAATATAAAACGATTTGAATTTCCAAAAACTTCAGTAGCTCGCTTGAGCTTGCCCTTAACACCACGTGACTGTTCTGTGTTTATGTACAGTGTGTGAGTGAATGCGCGTAATTCACGTGAGCGTGCTTGTTGGGTTCAGTTCGCGGCGGCGCTTTGAGCCGATATTCAAATGGGATAAAGCGCCTATTTAATCCGCTGATTTATTTATTTATTATGAGTTAATTTTGATTATGATTATGATTACTGACCTGCACGAGGCACAGATCCCATGGGCCCCCGCAGCTGCAGGGGCCCATGAAGATCTGTGCCTTTTTCTGAAACCACTTTTTATCCATGTTAATGTTCTTTGACGGCTGGCGATCTTTGACGTTGAATTTCTAGTGACATCAAAAACACAATCAGCGTCCACTGGCAGGGAAGGGGTTGTGCACGTTCGTTTGGTCGACCAGGCTTTGTGTCACGTTCAGTCATTTACTCAGTGAGTGGGTAAACGATTGCAATCTACCTCAAAGCCTGGACGACCCACAGAAAATACTTAATCAATGTGGCACCCCTGTTGATTTAACGAGGATAGCATCTGCTGTGAAATATCGCAGCACTTTCTCAGTAAGCGAAAAGTCACCGGGCCGAGGTCGGCCGCAGTTGCCCCGCGCACGACTGTGCGCGGGCCAACTGCGACCGACGTCGGACCGAGCAAGCTTTGCTCACGGGGACGTCACTATAGGACGTCCGATTGTATGATAGCTAGCGGCGGCAGCGTGGTGACAGCTAACGCTTATTGCCGATATTATTCAAGATTCAAGATTCCAGATTCAAAAACTTTATTGTCCAGATAAAATGATTTTATATGGAAATTTTCCTTTGCAGCACTGGTGTAAGATAATTGAATAAAACAAGGAATCAAGTGACATACATAATGATAATAATAATACGTATGCAACAAAAATACAAACATCACAATATCAAACATACACACACACCCTATCAGCATACACACACGATAAAAGAAGTGGGGGGGGGGGGGGGGGATTAAAACAAGAGGAGGAAATGGTATGGTGGGTTAGGCTTAGGCTGAATGCAGAATGAAGGGATGAAGAGGAGAATGGGCCATCATCACAGTTGTTTTGAGTTTAGGATACTGATGGCGGTGGGAATGAAGGAGCGCTTGTACATGCTACGTTTTGCCAAAGGAGCACGCAGTCGTCTACCGGAGGGCAACATTTTGAATGCGTCATGAAGGGGGTGGGTGGGGTCACGGATAATTTTGCCTGCTTTTCTCGTAGAGTCCAGAAAGAGATCTTTGCTCATGGCCAACGATTTTGCCTGCCAGTTCATTGACGACACGTGTCAACTTTGCCTTATCTCTTACAGTCAGGTTTCCAAACCATGCTATGACATTAAAAGTGAGAATGCTTTCAATTAAAGATCTGTACACTGTTTCTAAAATAACTGAATCAACGTCAAAGGACTTCAATTTCCTCAAAAGATACAATCTCTGATTTGCCTTTCTGCAAACACTGTCAACATGAAGACTAAAACTAACTTTTTTGTCCAGAACAGTGCCAAGGTACTTAAAAGAATCAACCTGTTCCACAGCTTCATGGTTTATCATAACTGGCCGCACCAGGGATGTGTCCCGCGCCCGACCCTCCTCAAAACAGATTTCCTTTGTTTTTTGAACATTTAATTCCAGAAAGCTTGAGCCAAATCAAAAAGTGAGAATTTTATGAATTCAAAGTACTGAGAGATTGAATGCTCGTCTTTAAGGCGTGCAACCAGAGCCATGTCGTCTGCAAATTTGATAAGGGTGAGAATATGAGTATTGCACGTTAATTCATTGGTGTAAATCGAGAAGAGTACAGGAGACAGGACACACCCCTGAGGCGCCCCTGTCTCGTCACAAACGCGATCGTGTAGATGTAACGAAAGCTGGTCCTCTCCGCAAGTCATAAGACAGTGAACTAGTTTGGAACGGTCATACCTCGCCTACTAAAATAAACTCTGTCATTCCCTCTAGAGCGCTTATGCCTAGCATTAAAAATCTCCCAGTATCTCCCTCTCTCATTCTCTCCACAATCATACCCTGAAACTCTGTCATTCCTAGCGTTCATACATTGCGCCCTGAACTCTCTCTCTCTGTTACTCACATTAGAACGCCGGTCATATTTTGCTTCCTGAATTAAACTTCTTCTGTCACTCCCTGAAATCGGTCATACCTTGCGCGGTGAACTCTCACTAGAGTTACGTTTGCACCGAACGACTCCCAACAACGAACCGAGAGCGAAGTCAGGGTGAACAACCAGCTTCTATTATAAGTAAGGACAACACTCTAAACATCTCCAAGAGCCATAGATCCTCATGAGCCCTCTGTGCTCATGAGGTTTTATGCCTCTTTGATATGTTTGGAGTGTTGTCTATACTTATGGTACACACTACTTTCCCGCTGTGAATTCGCTGCAGTTCGTTGTTGGGAGCCGTTCGTTTCAAACGAAACATCACAGATGTCATGCCCTTTAGAACGGCGCTCTAACACTCCTATTATTTCAAACAAACAAACAAAAAGATGGGACTCCAGTCCAAAGTTGTTCCTATTTTCAAGATTATCCTTCTGATCCATTTCCCTTCTACTCTAACCCACCCTCTGATCCACACACACTGGCACACAAAAATAATGACGGACACACGGCAATCCAGAGTTGCTACATTCCTTCTGTGATAAGATAAGTAGCGACTGATCACTACTTGTTTGTTTGTCTATTTTGAAAAAGGGTATTTACCCGAAACATTAATAAATTGTTGTAACTGTCTTTTATAAGCGTGTTTCTTTCTCCGTTGAGTTCTTCTCGGACACACAACAATTTCCGCCATTCGTAAGCTCTGTGGTCTGGCGTAGCGAAAGCTGTTCTGAAGAAGAATGATAGCACGAGCAGGAAAATGACGTCACTTCAAGCTTCACGTCATGGCATCATTTCTCCTACGACGCCGTGTTCATTGTAATGACTCTATGTTATACGTCACTTATTGCAGTACTAAGTTCAAGAGGTATAATGCTGGTTAACAAACTAATTCAAGATCTTCCTTTTATCTAGATATATGCAAAAATATCTAGTAATAATAAGCAAAATTACGGAACCCAATGTTGATCAACCGGTTTCTGTGAAACGGCCATTTTCTCGCCAGTGAGCATCTTAATCAATTTTTTTTTTTTTTTATAAAAGAACACGTCTCGAGATAATTTTTTTAGGGACAATAATCCTAAAATTTCAAGCTTGTCTGTCCTCGAACGTGGGATCTAGTCGCTGTCACACACACACACACACACACACACACACACACACACACACACACACACACACACACACACACACACACACACACACACACACACACACACACACACATATGGCTCTGGGTTCCAAAAAGACGTTCTCCAGCAAGATTAGCATAGCTCGCGTTCGAGGACGGACAAGCTTGACATTTTAGGATATTGTCCCTAAAAGAATTATCTCCGGACCGTTTCTAAAAAAAAATATTTGATTATGATGTTTATTGGCGAGAAAATGGCCGTTTCACAAAAACCGGTTGATTCAAACTGGAGTCCCTAATTTTTCTTATTTTTACTAGATATTTTGCGTATAGCTAGATAAAAGGGAGATATTGAATGAGTTTGTTAACCAGCATTGTACCTCTAGAACCTTTTGAGTGATAATTATTTTATTTTTTAAATATATTTTCACGTTTTGGTGATTAATTTCACGAATCATATGGGTTAATCTTAAAACAATTGAATCTTTTTTTACGAAAAAAACAACAACAACAAACATACAATTTTCTCATTAATAATCGCATGATTTTTCGTATACGGTATTTACATAAGCCTACAGTTTGTCTCGGTTGTCGGGTACGATTAGGTCAATTGTGACCTGTATGCCCTAGGTGTGAAAATTAGACAATGTTCTGCACCACCTTTTAGGAGTCATTTGTAAAACAGCTAACATAACTTTAACTTTTCTTTTACCTAAAAAAAACAAACTATCTTCTCATTAATACCCCCTTGATCTTTCATAAACAGTGCTTGCATAAGCCTGCTGTTTGTCCCGGCCCTGGGGTAGGATTAAGGCGAGCTAGGACATCTCCAATGTGAAAAACCTGTCACGTTGGCTGTTTTGGGTTTTCCGGATTTTCTGCAAGTTCTGAGTGTCCTCTATGCGAAAACATACTTTTTTTTTCCTCAGAGCTTTTATCGAACACCCATAAATGTTAAATAAACAAAGTACCCGGACTTTGTTTATATTTTTTCCACTTCAAAATATGTGCATTTTGCCTATTTTCGAACCTGGTCAAAGCGCACATTCTTCTTACAGCATTAAAACAAGTTATGTCGATTGAAGGCCACTCCTCTCCCTTGCAGTAATTTGTCCTTCACCCTAGCCTAAACGAACAATCAACGGCAAAAAAAAAAAAACTGCTCGGGGCAAACCTAGGAATTTGTCGATAACTTCCAAATTTGGTCTTCTGACGATTTGGAGCAGGAGCACTACATAAATGTGCATCTCTGATTGGCTCAAATATATTTCCGAGTCTGTTCGGCTAACTTCGTGTCGGATACAACTCGCACCTTGCAAGTATGTGTTATGGCGGATTACAAGCTAAAGCGCGTTGTTTAGATAAATCCGCAGAGGAATTTAGTCAACATGAAGAACGTGTATAATCGTAATATACAGGAAAACATAACTGCCCGTGTCCAGAACAGGCACAAATAATCATCTGCAGCTGCGAGTCGTTTCGAAAAGGCCTGCGGATTTTCTGATCAGAAACTGTACATTCATTGTGAGACGCTCTGATCACTACTGATGAAACGTATGCATACGTAAAAGGAATTTGCCAGCTGAAGGAAACACAGATGTGCTTGATAACGATAATGAACATTGTGCACAGGTCCGTTCGTAGCGAGAAAGTGTTAGGATTTCGGCAGTACCACGTCCCGCGTAAATGTCACTCAAAACACGTGTTTGCAGGAATGATAGTCCAACATCATATATGCACAAGCAAACACTTCATTATATGATCTTTCATTGTAAAGAGATCAATGTACACCATACACGTATTTTCTTTCCCTTGTTCAAAGAGGCTACAAAGTGCACTGTGAAAGTTCTGAACTCGGGCAAGATGCAGCTGTCAGGTGTGATTCTGCAGTATACCAGTATGGTCCAAATTATAACATGCAGCCTCATTCTAACTGATTGATATATTGTCAGACATACACGATGTTTAAATACTTTATTTACGTGTGGTAAATCATTATGTTTTCATTACGAATTCAGTCTCTCCTATTTTAAGTAATGTAACAACTGGCTATGGCCTGAGCATGCAATGAACACAGTGCAGGGACATGTAACAAACTAGATTGCAGCTTCTGATGCTTTAGGAACAGCACTACTCCTCAAAGCTGACAGATCTCTAAACCATTTTCCGTCTTCAACATAGTATATTTAGCATTAACTGTTTGTGTAAACTGCACGGATGTATAATGTGTATATGCTGAAGCACAAGAACGCCATAAATGTAAACTCGTGTGAGACAAGTGTTCATGTAATACTACCACTACTACTACTACTACTACTAATAATAATAATAATAATAATAATAATAATAATAATAATAATAATAATTATAATAATAAAGAGC
Source organism: Semisulcospira habei (assembly GCA_036245525.1). Taxonomy (NCBI): domain Eukaryota; kingdom Metazoa; phylum Mollusca; class Gastropoda; family Semisulcospiridae; genus Semisulcospira; species Semisulcospira habei. The sequence continues at coordinate 153,026,658 of BTPG01000003.1, forward strand.
ATTTATATCGCGCTGAATCCCCAGGAGCATGGGCTCTAAGCGCGTTACAAAGAAAATGTATACATGCAGAATCTCACTACCTTAAAAAAAATAATAATAATCTGCGCAAACACATACAACTAAAACACACATAACAAAACCATTCACAATCACAAGTTAAACGCATGTTGATGATGCTGGAGCGCCACCACGATGGTGCTCACACGGTCAACAAAGGTAAGACCTAAGATCAAGGCCACTACGATGGTGCTAAACGGTCAGTAAAGGGAGGACCTAAGATCAAAACCACTATGATGGTGCTACAAAATCAACAGAAGGAAGACCCAAGAACAGCACAACCGCGATGGCGCTACATGGTCCACAAATGGCTGACCTGTGATCGTCCAAGCCACCAAATGGTCAATAAACTAAGGATATAAAGATCAAAGCCACCAAGATGGTGCTACACGGTCAACAAAAGGAAGACCGAGGTAATAAATGCCACCATGATGGTTTTAAGTGAGGCATCATAAGCCACAGAAATATGTATATTTACCCTTGGGTTACACTTCCGACTTTTAGGAATGTTGAACAATGGTAGAAATGAAATTGTTTTTCCTGTGGTGAGAAAGCCCAACGTCATCTGCTGCCACAGTAAACACACACAGATACTCTTACGACAAAACAGCCCGGACAGATTGGTTTTCACCAGTGAGTCACACTTTGACAAGTGCAACTACATCTAAGTTAGGAAGCTATGGTTATGAGTATGGACCCTGATATATATTGCCAATTACTGTACCAACCTTCTGCTTACATCTACCGTACATTCTGTCTGAATACCAGTTTTCTGCGTGAAGCGTATACAGTGGAAAACAAACCGGCACTGGGGTGCTTCAAAAGTGCATCATGTTGTCTACACAAGGTAATTTTGATTCACAATACCTAATCCATCTGGGTTTGCTTGGTGATCCTAGCAATTTAGAATGTTGTTAAAATGGTTTACTGTTACCAAGCAGTTGTGACATTAGTGCTTATTAACAAACTGGACGCAATATGTGTGCAGGCTGAGTACAACAAATAATACTCACTAAGCATGCAAAACTCAAACATTGGGGTGTAGGTCATAATACACACAGGGTTTCTGGAAATTTTGCATGTCTGCACTGCATAAAGGTTTTATCGCGTGAAAACATCATAAGCCAACCATTTCAGGTGACATGTTAGAGCTGTGTATGATGGGGGAAAAACGGCACATTGCTAAAACTTGTTTTTGCGGTTTTCTCAAAATAGTATTTTTTTGCGGGTGGTACATACTGAGGAAACAAATATCTGAAAATGTACTTGTCAGATGATAGTGAAACTTTACACGCAAGTTTACAAATGGGTTTATTGTGGAATGTCAGTGCCGACCGTTTAATTTCAGCTTAGTCTGGGAGCTATGAATAGCTTCCCTTGGCTTACATACTCAAAAATGACCAAAACCATACCATTCATATAAAAAAAAAATTCTTCAAAACCAGGTAAGATATTCAAAATCGCCTCGGACATTCCATAATGATGATATCAGTTGATATTTTGAGCGAATTTGGCTTTTCAGAAGCATCAACGGTAGCCGAACTTTGTTTCCTTAGCAACCAGGTGTAACGGTCACTTAGTGTTCGTTGCCATGGCAACGGTGAGCATGCCTGACTAAATGAGCCTGTCGGAGCGTTCAGGACAGACAAATGCGGATTCTAATGATATACAATAACACATGTCCATACCCCCCCCCCCCCCCCAAAAAAAAAAAAAAAAAAAAAAAAAAAAATGCGCTGAGGTGTCCTAGTTCGCCTTAAGTCGAATTGTGACCTGTAAGCCTTTGACGTGAAAATCAGCAAGAAAATTGCAAAGTTGATTCTCTGATACGTCAAATGTTAGTACTGCAATGAGTGACGTATAACATCGAGTCGTCACTGTGAACACAGCGTCGTGGGACTAATGATGCCATGACGTGAAGCTTGAAGTGACGTCATTTCGCTGCTCATGCTATTATTCTTCTTCAAAAGAGCTTACAAATGGCGGGAATTGCTGTGTCCGTCTTTATTTCTGTTTACCAGTGTGTGTGGATCAGAGGGTGGGTTAGAGTAGAAGGAGATGGATTCCTGTCGCTACACGAGCCCACAGAGTGTACTAATGGCGGGAAGCGCCGTGCGTCCGTCTTTATTTCTGTGCGCCGACGTGTGTGTTGATCAGGGGTTGGTTTAGAGAGGAGAGAAATGGGTCAGCATAATAATCCTAAAAATATGAACAACTCTAAATGTTCATAAAAGATAACGCATCTGAGCTCCAAACAATACGGTATACTTTGGGATGAAATGCTCATCTTGTGTGATGAAGCTCTATGCTCGGGCATAGTGCTCATTTAGTAGGATTAGTACGGTACGGTTTTTGTTAACGGTTTGTTTGCCGAAAGTCCGTGTGGCACTAGTAGACGCACGTGAAAGCTGTAGGACATGGTTAGCACGGGATTTGTAGTGAGTAATGTTTAGTGAGTTCTAGGCGGAAGCTGTGACTGTCAGAGGTCTAGTTTGGTTATTGCGGGCTGTCTTTTCGTATGGAACGGTTGTGTTCGAGTTACCTAGCCC